>CM039307.1:35131042-35591884 GCA_022316695.1 Camellia oleifera | reverse complement strand
TAGTTGCCATGTAATGCCTTGTATTGCCTTAACATGCCTTAGGTTGTTAGCCCTAGTTTGAGCATGCTTTAGGCTTAGACTTATGAATGTTTTGTGCTTATTTTGACATGTTTTAGCTCTGTCCATAGTCATTTGGGTTGATCTTGGCATAAATTATATAGCCTCTTTGCATTTTAGGCTTGCTAGCCTTTGAGTATGCATATGTAGCATGTGTTGCTTACCTCATTTTGATGGTTTGGAACCATTTGGCATGTCATTTCAGTCCTTTTGGTGTGCTTGTATGCTTGCCCAAGTCGCCTCTTTATTGCTTTAAAAGCGCATGTTGTATACCTCATGTTTTGGCCTTTGTATGTGCCTTTATACTTGGACCATTTAGATGCCATCTAGGTGTTCCTTGAGTGTTGTTTAGGTCTGTCTTTGACCTATTTTGAGTCCCCTTGGCCTTGTGAGGCTTGGTGGGGTTGACCTCGGTTTAAGCCCTTTGGCTTGCCTTAAGTGCTTGGACCTTAAATTGCATGTTTAACTTGCTTTGTTGCTTGGTTTGGGCACCATGTTTAGCATGATTTCAGAGCTTTACAATGCATGTTAGTTGTCCACACTTAGCCTCTTTTGAGTGCGCTCGAGAATCGCTTGTTTATGCTTAAGTTGATACCTTAACATATGCATGTGTGCGTGTGTGGTAGCTCTCATACTAAGCATTTTGGCCACTGATTTTGGGCCTATTTGGGGTTGCCTAGATCCTGTTTAAGGCCATCATTTACTTGCTTGCATATTTACCTCATGTTGGCTTGTGTGCTTTGCATAAGTACATAGCATTGTTCATATTGCATGATAGCTAACATGGCTAGGGCACATTGCATCAACATGCATTCCTTGTCCCTTGATTTGGTGATGGGGATTGGGATTTTGGTTTGTTTGGTTTGCATGCATTTGAAATCGAAAGTGCACATTTGGTTCCTTGGGCCATCATGCATGGGAATGCGTGATTGGTGGTCCGAGAATCGAGGCACATGTCCCTTTGAGTCACAAATATGATAAGGGGCATGATTGGTGCACACATTGTTTGAATTGAGCCGCCATGCAAGTTTTTGCCCTCTGCTGCTGTGGGTTGCAGGTTCTGCAGGCATTTTGTGCCGACCGGCAGTCAACTTATGGCCGGTGGATATATTTTGTGCCGATGGATACATCCTAGTGCCGATGGTAATTTCCTCCAGCCGGTGGGATTCTCCAGTGTCCAGAGAGGCATCCCTGAGACTTTGGCAGTTTCCAGAGGAGCAAAACAGAGAAAACAGAGGCAAGCTAGGCATGGCAGTGCAATTCCGAGCGGAATCCGAGCGCGCGTGCATTGAGCCCTCGCCCCGAGGCGGTTTACTGTTTTTCTCAAATTAATTATTTTGTTAATTTAATTAATTTGTAATATTTAATTAGCTTGCGTAGTTAATTATTTGTATTATTCTTTTGGTCCCTCCGAACGAGGGCATGATTGTAATAAGTGTGGGTGAGTGGTGTGTATGTCTTCCAACCCCCATTTCTTTCTCCCTTTTATTTACCCGCTTTTGATGGTAGATTAGGGCACGTTTATTTTAGCATACCTTATGCCATGCATGCGTGCATCCATGCATTTGTTGACATGCATCGGGCTCGGTACATCATACAAACTGCATTGTATTCTAAATTCCAACTTGAATACGTGCATCAAATGATCGCATTTCACGTGACATTTTAGGGTTAGTCGAGCCTACTCTAAATTGCATCTTCGCCTGTGTTGCATTAGCCACTTAACATGAACTAGGTCATGCATGTCTGCTAACTAGTTTCTTGTTTTGGCACGGAGTACGATGTAAGTATTTTACGCTTTAGCATACCGCATGCGTGTGAATGTTGCCATGACAGTATGCTTACCATGCGACTAAGTGCTTATGTGAGATAAACTGTTTGAATGCTTGTGGGTGGAGGTTGGGTTGCTTGAGTTGGAAAACTCATTGAAATCCGTGTTTTAGCCTACTTGTGAGTAGCAAATTCCAAAGCATTTTCAAAACGAACGGATATGCAATGTTTGTTTCCAAATTAGGCGATCTAGTCTATACTTGTTTGCTGTGCGCATAACATAGTAATTCTAGGCTAATAATTGGAATAAGAGCATGTAATGTTTTCAAAAACG
The DNA here is from genome assembly GCA_022316695.1 of Camellia oleifera. Classification (NCBI taxonomy): domain Eukaryota; kingdom Viridiplantae; phylum Streptophyta; class Magnoliopsida; order Ericales; family Theaceae; genus Camellia; species Camellia oleifera. Next base: position 35,589,723 of record CM039307.1, on the reverse strand, counting down.
GATATCACGGTTAGTAGAGGCCGGTCTTCGGACCGGGCGAAAGGGGGTGCTCATAGCTGACCTTCCCCGATCGTACCCAAGCTCCCGAGCCAAGACACTTTGGTGATGACGGACATGTGGCCTTCGGCACCGAGTCAGGGTTTCCTAAATTTCCCATTTTAAAATATTTAGGTGGCGACTCTGTAATCTGGCAAAGCAGTCCATGTTTGGCACTTCTTTTCAAAATCTGTTTTTCTTCAAAACGATTTTCCAGAGTTGGACTCTTTGGTTCAGATAACGAACCGTGACACAAAAAAGGGAGTCCGAACTGTAGCGAGGTCCCCCGCGGACATGTTACAGTTTCTGGCGACTCTGCTGGGGAGTTTAGAGAGCTTGACTCGAACTCATGATATCCTGTTTTGACTACACTTATGTGTTTCTTTGCATTGCATGTGCATTGGTGCGTCTAGGACACCGTGTTGGCCATCTGCTATTCCTGAGCGGTTTGCCGGAGGCTTGTGTTGTCAAGGCATGACCATAAGGCTGACCGGTTGCGGGCTCTGCCAGTATGGGAACACAAACCCCGGTTTTGCCGGGGCACCCTTTTCGACCATTTGACCTAGTGCATATTCGGAATCCATAGTGACCATTCCAAACTAGGACAGGTTGCTTACCCGATATTAGATTGTTTGAAACCGCTGTGTGCGTAGTGAAACCCTAGTTCCTGACAAAATAGGACGGGAAAACCCTACCCCAACATAGGGATGTATTGGCTCTCATTTACTTGCTATGTGCTTTTAGAGTGTATCTCTACAGGGAATGCGCACATCAGTTTGCAAGTTTGGGTATCCAGCCTGAGGGCACCAGTATCAGTATTGTTGAGAATCAGTTGTATCTGCGGGTATCAGTTCAGTTTTGAATAGTGATTCTGAGGAACAGTGTTCAGTAGTAGAGTACAGTTGTTCGACTACACCCGGGTTTGATCTGTTTGGGGCTAAAATACTGCTTGTTTTCCGTTTCAGTTCAGAGATTCAGAGGGTCGATTTAGAACAGCTAGTGTCTTCTCCTTGCCGAGGCAGGACTGAACATGACACAGAATTCAGAAGAGATCGTGGTCATGACGGCCGCGTTGAGTCAAGGAATCACCCCGCAAGGTGAGGCTAACATTGACCTACCGCATCCGCTCAAGTCGCCTACCGCACATCCAATCTGGACCCCTCAACTATATCAGGCTCGCGAGCCCACCACATTTGAATTAATGGGAATGATAGGCGATCTTCAAAGATCCGTGGCGGATCTCGCCTATGGGATGTCTGCTTCGCCACCAGCCGCACCATATGCTGGAGGCTTTATACCCCAGGAGCCCCCTCTATTGGGACGGATAGTAATTGAACTCAACCAACCGGAGATGGCCTCCAACTATGGCAACGACGCATCAAACCAAATTCTAGATCAGGCTGAGGCCAGAGACAAAGGTAAGATGAATGCAGATGCCGACCCTATCGAACAACTGCTGTGGGCAGTAGAGGCTTTGAAAGCCGGGGGGATGAACAAGCAACAGATATCCGCAGTTATGTCAAAAGCTGTGGAGGATGCTTTCCCCACTCCGCCTGAGGGCAGTTCCAGTCAATCAGAGAATCGGGATAGGCCCCGTCATGCCAAAACGATTTTTCCCGTTCCCAGCCTTGCATCCAGAAAGGATCAGAAATCCAAGGCCGCACCCGCTGATCTGTTCGCTAGTGCATCTAGCAAGAGTGCTCAGGCCCCAAAGTACCTGCGCCGGGGGTGCAGGGTCTTCCATGATCTCTACATGCCATTGTCCAAGGCACTTCAAATCCTTGCTGAGAAGGGACACCTTAAACCCTTGGAGCCTCGGCCCCTCCCGAAGAATCTCCCCGCCACGCATGATGCTTCCCTGTACTGTGCGTACCATCAGCAGACTGGCCATGCCACTGATAATTGCTTCCACCTCCGTCATGAAGTACAAGACTTGATTGACGACGAGGTTATCCTCCCACCTACCTCAGCAAAATCCGTCACCACTCAGTTGTTGGATTTCGAGGTTACAGATACTGCAAGTATGTAATCAGAAGATGAACCGCCTGCGGGCAGTGTCTGGTACATTTTTGGATGTGGCGTTCGGCACGCATTTTTGAGCACCTGTCAATGCTAGTTTTGTAAATCCTGACTTGGGTGTCGAGTCAGTCTTTTGTTTTGTTTTTGAGTCTGTCTCTCTGTATTGAGTCAGTCTTTTGTTTACAGGGTCTGTCTTGTTGTAACGAGTCAGTCCCTCTTGTATAGTATTGTAGACACCCCATTTTTGATCGTCCTCAAGACTTGGACGTCACCGCTTGAACACTCGGTGATTATCCATGTTGGTGTTTGTTTTGAGTTCCCGGAGGTCCCGGCTGCGCGCCGTGCCTCAGGACCTCTCAACCGGTTTGTTCTGTGCTTGGTTTTGTACCAAGACTTGTGTGTTTTTGCATCTGAGGGTAGGGGAAGGCTTGTTAGCCATCCCTGAAGCCCACCGGCTGCCCCACACCTCCACCGGCACCCCCTAGTGGATACCGGCACTTATTTGTCAAAATCTTTGGCCGGTCGGCACTGTATTATGCCGACCGGCACTCTTTTGTGCCGGTGACTGTTTTGGCTGGTCGGTGTGACCCCTTTGCACCCCCAGTGATGGTGCATGCCAGCTGTGACAGCTGGAGTGCACCATCACTACTCCCTATGTCCGGGTTTGCACCATTTGCACCTTTGAACCCCATAAACCTTCTAGAAGGTTGAACCCTTGGCCAAGCTTCTTGAGAAGCTTGGCCAGCTGTCTTAGCTTCCCTTGGAAGCCAAGACCCTCTTGCACCTCTTGAACCCCCCTCTCTTTGCTTAACCACTAAGTTAAGAGCCTTAGTTTGCCTATATAAGCTCATCTCCTCCCCTGGAGTAGGGGGTTAGCCATTTTAGGTCAAAAACCAGAGCTTATATCTATATATCTGTGTGATACACTTTCTCTCTCTATATTTTCCCTCTCTCTCCTTTTTTGTGTGTGTTTTAGGCCTAAAAAGTGTGTTTTGACCTTACTTTTGCACTTGTACACATACTATTACACCTAGCTCCGAGATTGAGGGACTTGGAAGGTTGATTGTTGTGATTTTGGACTGGTTTTGATCACTAGAGGAGGGCTGCTCCACCTGTTCTTCAAAGGATCTTCAAGGGTGAGCTTGTTACTTTAGTTTCCCCATTCTTGCACTAGCTTTCCACCCCTCTTGCTTTGTGTTTTTGGATTTGTGTTCAACATAAAAAAGGCTTATATTTTCATGCTCTTGAACATTCATTAAGATTGATTTGTGGTTTGGGTAGAGTCTCACCCCCGTAGGCCTTGTTTTGGCCATTTTGGTGTCTTTTCTTGAAGCTTTGCTTACTTGGTGTTCTTGGTCTTTTCACCACTGAAAACCAGTGGGTTTTCAGTGGTGAGGAAGGTATTTCCAAGCCTCAAATAGGGGAGGGACACCCCTCTCCCCCTTGTCCTTTGCTTGCCTTTATATTTGGCCTAAAGAGTAGCATGTATGCATACTTGCATTTAGCTTCATTTCAGAATTTTTTTGAGTGTAACCTCTGTTTTTGGTCGGATTTGTAGTTCTTAGTATGTATCTTATACTTGCTTTGAAATGCTCTCTTATGCTAGGAAGAATGCCTTGCATTTAGGCCATGCTCTTTGCATGTTTTAGCCTAGTTTCATGAAGATATTAACCTCATTTTGCCATGCTTAGGCCTGTAAGCCACTGTTTTGCCATGTTTGGCATATTTGGTATTGTTATCTTGCTTATTGGCTTATAAGCTTTGGGTGTGTGAGTCCTTAGCATGATTAGTCTACTTTGATCTTATGATTTGGCATCATTTTAGGTCACATTTCAGTCTCTAATCCATGCCCTCATGCTTGCATTCATTTCCTCTTTCATGCTTTAAAGGTGTGCCTTTCTATGCTTAGGAATAGGCTTAATGCATGCTTGTTTGTTTGGGGCATTGTGGAGGCTACCATATGTGGGTTTTGGGTGTCATTTTGCATATTAAAAATCTGTTTTTGGTTGTTAGATTCATGCCATGAGTGGTTGTGTAAGTGGTAGTAAAATGCTCTTTTTGGTGCCTTAGGTTTGGGCTCATGAACTTGCATGTTTGTGTAGTGTTTTGGTCATCATTTAGGGCTTGTTTTGCCACTGTTTTGGGGTGGTTTGAGGGCTTCCCCATTGAAGTTAAGGCCACCATTGTATGTTCATTATATGCTTGATACATGCTTGGCTCATTGAGTGTTGTAGTAGGTTGGTTTCATTGCTTGATTGACCCATGTTTGCATGCCACTTATACCTTGCATACTCTAGCATTTTGCATGCCTATTGTGATAGTTGCATGACACTTGGTATGCCTTGCATCTTAGCCCCATTGTTGCATCATTTGAGCTATGTTGCATACATGCATTCCATGGCTTGGCTTGGGGATTGTCAAGCTAAGCATAGGATTGAGAAGAGTTCACACTTCAAGTGGTGCAACTCGTCTCAATTCTTGGTCGCCAAGACCTTTGACTAATACATGATAAGGCCTTGGATTTCATTTGTTTGTTTGCATGCATTACCATTAAAATGCAACCTTGGTTCCTTAGGCCATCATGCATCAAGATGCATAATTGATGGCCCAAGAACCAAGAGTCATGCCTCCTTGAGTCCCCAAGCATGATAGGAGGCATTGACCATGCTTACATATGCTCAAAATCCATGCCATGCACTGCTGGTTTGCTGCTGCTGCCAAACTGTCCTCTGCAGGAACTTTCTGCCGACCGGTAGTAAAATGTGCCGACCGGCACACTTTTTGTGCCGATAAACTCTACAAGGAGCCGGTGGCCAATTTAAGCAGCCGATGAACCTTTTCTCCAACCGGTGGTATGCAGCAGTATGAAAGGAAGGCATTCTGGGACTTTGGGAATTTTTGGAGAGGCAGGGCAGTGGAAACAGAGGCAGCAGTGGTGCGGTGTGGGTTTTCCGGGGAAGTCGGATTCGAGCATGCATCATTCACGCATCCCGAGGCAGGGCTGAAGCCCCCTTTCTTTTTACATATGATTTAATTTGACAAATAGAAATTTCTGTAATAATTAATTTATTTATTATTCGGACTGTAATATTTATTTGGTCCCTCTGTGTGAGGGCATAATTGTAATAAGTGTGGGTGAGTGGGTGTATGTCTTCCAATCCCCATTTCTTTCTCCCTTTTATTTACCTGCTTACAATGGTAGATTAGGGCACGTTTATTTTAGCATACCTTATGCTACGCATGCGTGCATTCATGCATTTGTTTACATGCATCGGGCTCGGCACATCATGCAAACTGCATCGTACTTTCAATTCCAAATTGAATACGTGGTAGTTGCTGCATTTCATGTGCCATGTTTAGGGTAGCCGAGCCTGTCTAGATTACATCCCTGTATGCGATGCATTAGCCACTTAACATGAACTAGGACATGCATGTTTGCTAACTAGTTTATTGTTTTGGCACGGAGTATGATGTAAGTATTTTACGCTTCAGCATACCACATGTGTGTGAATGTTGCCATGACAGTATGCTTACCATGCGGCTAAGTGCTTATGTGAGATAAACTGTTTAAATGCCTGTGGGTGGATGTTGGATTGCTTGAGTTGGAATAACTCGTTGAAATCCGTATTTTAGCCTACTTACGAGTAGCAATTTCAAACTGTTTTCAAAACGAACGGATATGCAATGTTTATTTCCAAATTAGGCAATCTAGTCTATACTTGTTTGCTGCGCGCATAACATAGTAATTCTAGGTTAATAATTGGAACAAGAGCATGTAATGTTTTCAAAAACGGATATCACGGTTAGTAGAGGGCGGTCTTCGGACCGGGCGAAAGGGGGTGCTCATAGCTGACCTTCCCTGATCGTACCCAAGCTCCCGAGCCTAGACCACTTTGGTGATGACGGACACGTGGCCTTTGGCACCGAGTCAGGGTTTCCTAAATTTTCCATTTTAAAATATTTAGGTGGCGACTCTGTAATCTGGCAAAGCAGTCCATGTTTGGCACTACTTTTCAAAAATCTGTTTTCTCAAACGATTTGCCGGATTTGGACTCTTTGGTTCAAGATTTAGAACCGTGACACAAATTGAGTCCGAACTGTTAGATGAAAGCACACGGGCGCGTCTACAGTTTCTGGCGACTCTGCTGGGGAGTTTGGAGAGCTTGACTCAAACTCGTGATATCCTGTTTTGATTACGTTTACGTGTCTCTTTGCATTGCATTTGCATTGGTGCGCCTAAGACACCGTGTTTGCCATCTGCTATTCCTGAGCGGTTTGCCGGAGGCTTGTCTTGTCAAGGCATGTCCGTAAGGCTGACCGGTTGCGGGCTCTGCCAGTATGGGAACACAAACCCCGGTTTTACCGGGGCACCCTTTTTGACCATTCGACCTAGTGCATAGTCGGAATCCATAGTGACCATTCCAAACTAGGACAAGCTGCTTACCCGATATAGGTTGTTTGAAATCGCTGCGTGCATAGTGAAACCCTAGCTCCTGACAAAAATAGGACAGGGAAACCCTACCCCAACATAGGGGTGTATTGGCTCTCTTTTACCTGTTATGTGCTTTTAGAGTGTATCTCTACAGGAACACACATGTCAGTTTGCAAGATTGGGTATCAGGCCTGAGGGCACCAGTAACAGTATTTCGGGGAATCAGTTATCTGTGGGTACAAGGTTCAGACTTGGGGGCAATGATTCAGAAATAGTAATCAGTGATTGAGGAACAATGTATCAAGTTCAGAGTGTTATCTAAACCGTGTGTTGTATGTTTATTTTATGCCGTTGTGCTGTCCAATTGTCTGTTTATTTATACGCTTTATTTATCTTTTTACTAGGTAGTTGAGCACGATTGCTACCGACCCGATAGATATCCCCCAAGCACCCTGGGTTAGAGGCCGTCGACTCCTTCGATCTGAGGATCTGATAGACGGACAACCAGTGTACTACTCACTACCCCCGGTTACTAAACGGAGGTCAGTAAGGCAGAGCACATCAGTACAGCGGTCAGTTCAGAGAGCTTTGTCTACCCCACCTGTGTTCAGTAGGGATCGGGATTCCGTGTCACCGACAGAGAGAGAATACATACCAGTAATCCAACCAGAGCAGGATAGCATGGCTAGTCTGGAGGAGATGGTGCGCCACCTTCAAGAAAGCATGAAAGCAATGCAGCAAGATGCCGTCCGTCAGGCAGATTTCGCCAGGCAACAGGCCACAGTTGTGAGGGAACAGGCAGAGACAATTGCCAGGCTGGAGCAGCAAACCGGAGCATCTACTTCGCATCAAGCTCCTTCCCCGCCAGGAGTTCCTAACGTCGGGGAGGCAACCAATGTTCAGACTGATACAGAGCTGCCCACAGGACCACCCCCACCTCCAACCCTACCTCAGATCCAACCTCAGCAGTCAAAAACACCCACTAACCTACCGGACTCTCCCTTTGAGTTCGAGACTGATCCCACCGCATTAAAGTTGAGCAAGCTTGAAAAGTTGTTCAAGAGGTCCCAAGGGGTCAAGACTATCCCCGATATTGAAGATGGTTACACCGACGCAGCTGTGACGCTGCCCGACCGATTCAAAATGCCTCATATTGATCGATTTGACGGGTCTGGGGACCCTATGGTGCATTTAAGGCTGTTTTCAGATGTTCTAAGGCCGATGGGCCTCAGTAGGCTTCAGAAATTGTCTTTGTTTGGCCGGACCCTGTCAGGTGTGGCAGCAATATGGTATGCTAAGCTAGAAGATGACGTCAAGAGGAATTGGGACGAAATGGCTGAGGCCTTCATCGCACAGTATTCGTATAATACACAGATTGAGATCGTGACCCGTGATCTCGAAACTACTAGGCAAGAACCTAAGGAGAGTTTTTCAGAGTTTGTAACTAGATGGAGGGCCAAGGCTTCGATGATGACCTTGAGGCCTACGGACAAAGACCAGATTCGAATGATTGTGCGCAATCTTCAGCCGAAGTTAATGCAAAAGATGATAGTTCTTCCCTTTTCTACTTTTTCTGACCTACATGAAATGGGAGTGCAGATTGAAGATGCCTTGAAGCAAGGCTTGATTGATAATGACCGAGAACAACCCCGACGAACTTTCAATTGTGGTAGCAATGCAGGCCCGAGTGGCGCTGCTACTACGAGAGCCATTGAAGTAAGCATGGTCACCGCTAACCCCCCAAGAAATACGGCAGCTGCACCATTCTCCGGCGTGTCCGGAAGCAACCCGCAAACAACCAAATACCCACCCAGAAACACCAGAACCTTCGCCCCACTATATATGCCCCTATCCAAAGCTCTGGGGGTTTTGATCAAGAAAGGGCATCTGAAGCCCCTGGAGCCGCGGCCCCTACCAGAAAAACTCCCTCATACCCATAACCCGGCCAAATATTGTGCATTTCACCAGCAGCACAGTCACGACACCGACCTGTGCTTCCGATTACACCATGAGATTTAAGATCTCATCGACAATGGGGTGATTTTGCCTCCCGAAAAACCCAATGTTACTACAAATCCCCTCCCCGCACATAACCAAGCTCCACCACCCAAAAGACTTAATTTCATCCATACTGGGGGCGTGTCCTACGACCCTAGTATCTACATCACACCCACCCACCTGCCTAAACCGGAGGTGTTCCTTCCCGATCGCACCGACTTGTGCATGATGGACATCTCTATCACCCAACCCAAGCCAGCCGTGGTGACCACCGAGAACGGAGGAAGGGAAATTTCAAAGGGGAAACAGGTTATTGAGTCAGAATCTGCGGAATCGGGGAATTACGTTGGGAAGACATGCAGTCCGAGTGATTACATTTCGTCAAAAGGTCAAGATGGGCCCAGAGTAGAATTACCAACAGGGGGAGAGTTGTGTATGATCCAAGGGGATAGTCTGGGACAGGAAACAAATGATGTAACAGCTGTGGAGGAGGACCTGGCCAATCTCCAATTTTACAGTGACCAATACCCAGAGGACGCAGTGGTTGCGTGGTTCGATTATGAGGATTCAGTGGAAGTCACTGGATGGTTGGACGATCAGCCCGATGTGGTAGGAGAATTTCAGGCAGAGCACAGTTCAGCAGGAATGAGAATATCAGTGACGGCCGGAAGGGTCGAAGAACAGAACACATCGCCGGGGGGCGCCGGTGTCGAGAATTTCACCCGAGATTGGAATATTTTGAGTGCCGAGATCATTGAACAGTCAGCTATGTCAGAACAAGCAAGTTTTGAGGATTCCGAGAGAATCAGAAAGGCGAAGGCCCATGTGGGATTGGAAATTGCTGTGTGCACAGGAAACGAGAATACTACAGGCAGGCGGATGGAAGGTGCTGCGAGCGCAAGAACAGTCATACCAGAGCCGGATAGGTGTTTGTCGGCCGCCGATGGAATGTGGTGGGAAGATGAGGATCTGTGTCTTGCCCACACGGATGAAGATTGGGGGAACGACCAACCTGATAACACTTGGTACCTTGGGGAGGTCGACCACATGACGAGAAGTGGGCGATATTTCAAACCCCCACACTTGGATCAACCAGAGGCCTCAGGGAAGGATAGGGAAGCCGAGAAGCAAAAGGAGAAGCAACTTGAGGAAGAAGCTGTTCTCAAGCAGCTGAAAAAGATACAAGCAGACATCTCTATTTGGGGACTGCTCATGGCCTCGCGAGTACACCGGCAGGCTGTTTTGACAGCCATGGACAAGGCCAAGCTCTCCATAGAGACTACCCCAGAGCAGCTGGTTGGACTGGTCTTCTCGGGGGGAGGTTCCCCGACGTTGACCTTTTCGGATAAAGAACTTTCGCCTGAGGGCGCAAATCACAATAAACCCTTCTACATCTCCGTGGAATGTAGAGATAAGTGGATACCGGTGGTACTTGTCGATACCGGGTCCGCCATCAACGTCTGCCCAGCAAGGACGGCGTATGCAATTGGCTTGAAAACTGTAGATTTCATACCAACAGCCCAAGTCATCCGGGCATATGACAACACAAGTAGAGAAGTAATGGGAACAGTTAAAATTCAGACAAAGGTCGGGCCGGGACGACACGAGATAGATTTCCATGTCCTAGAAGTTCCCGTGACTTTTAATTTGCTTTTAGGGCGGCCGTGGCTACATCAGGTGAAGGCAGTATCATCTACTTTGCATCAAATGATGAAATACCCCTACGGGAAGGGAGTAGCCATCGTCTTTGGGAATTCATCAATCCACCCGCCACCGGAAGTATCCACACCTGTTCTAGAAATCGAGCACGGCATGGAAGATGTGTTCATATCAGGTTTTACCTTGGCCGAGGCTCAGGTTGTACAGAATGTCATGGCCGCTAACGAAGGGATATATGTCAGTGCTCAAGCAGTGTACCTCATGAACAAGCTCCAATACATCCCCGGGATGGGATTAGGGAAGAGCGGCCGTAAGGGCATTGCAGCGTTGGCCGAAGTGCCGCACAACCCTCATACCTTCGGCTTGGGTTATCTGCCCACCAAGGAAGATTGGGTAAGAAGAGGAAAAGAGATGGCAGGAAGAGCCAAAGCAAAACAGATGGGAAAACCTTTTGAATTGATGCATCGGCCCATCCAGGGTACCCTGAACGGACGTTTCGTCCGGGAAGGGGAAGACTTCCCATTCTGTGGTTTTCCTGAGCCATGGCTGAACGCAGAAAAGAAGCACGTGCCGGGGTTCGAAATTTTCTTTGATCTACAGTTATCTGGGGATGATGTTGTTGAAAAGCAGACAGACCCAACAGTTGAGACTGAGCATAACAAGGAAGTGGAATCTACGGACACAGAGTTTGAAATGGGGGTAGCGCTGGCATGTCTACTTTCAGATCCTTTGATCGACCAGGTGTGCTTGGGGGATGACTCATCGGTGTCCATGATCGGAGATGAAACGGCTGCGGGCCTACTATCAGCTATTTTGGATGCATCCATCGCACCCTCCTTCACCTGGCAGTACGAGGAGGGATTTTTGTCAAGCAGCACCGGGTCAGGTAGTGAGCCGGAATCTGATTCCATCGAGTCTTGTGAGTCGGAATCAGATTCCAGCTCGTCTGAGTCTGAGTTCGGTATTCTTGGGGGTGATAACCCGGATGCCACAGTCCTGTCCAGGTCGTCTTTTTCTTTCTCTTTTGAGTCTGTTGTAACAGAAGAATTGGACGGTTCGGAAGTATCTAATGAGAATGAGGTGACTGTGGTTTCCGAGTACTTTTTTGTGCCTTTGGTTTATTGCTTAAATCAGGACTTTCAAAATTTTGATGAAAACGACGAGGATGAAATTCCTCCGGTTTTGCAATAACTAATTGAACAAGAGCAGGAGAGGTTTGTTAAACCCTTAATGGATGAAATCACTACCGTGAACATTGGTACTGAGAAGGACCCGCGGCTGGTCCAGATCGGGTCCACGTTGTCTTCGGAGGAACGCGAGCGCTTAGTCGCTTTATTAAAAGATTTCAAAGATGTTTTCGCGTGGTCCTACAAAGACATGCCTGGAATCGATCCTGAGATTGTACAGCACCGGATCCCTCTTGACCCCGAGGCCCGACCTGTCAAACAGAAACTCAGGAGGATCCGTCCTGATTGGGCCATTAAGATCAAGGAAGAGGTCACCAAGCAGATTGACGCAGGCTTCCTGTTGGTATCCGAATACCCAACTTGGTTGGCCAACATTGTTCCAGTACCGAAGAAGGATGGCAGAATCCGGGTATGTGTGGACTTCAGGGATTTGAACAGAGCCAGTCCGAAGGATGACTTTCCCTTGCTGCATATCGACGAGTTGGTAGATTTCACAGCGGGGCATGCTTTGCTCTCGTTCATGGATGGCTTTTCAGGCTATAATCAGATAGTAATGGCACCCGAAGATCGGGAGAAGACTGCTTTTACCACCCCGTGGGGTACATATTGCTACAGAGTAATGCCGTTTGGGTTGAAGAACGTTGGGGCTACATATCAACGGGCTGCAACCACAATATTACATGACATCATAAAGAGGTCGAGGTGTATGTGGACGACATGATTGTCAAGTCCAAAGAAAGAGAGGGCCACTACACCGCCTTGCAAAAGTTCTTCCAAAGGATCAGGGAATTTAGGCTGCGGCTGAATCCTAAAAAATGTACGTTTGGTGTTACAGCGGGAAAAATGCTGGGATTTCTGATTACACAAAGGGGCATCGAAGTCGACCCTTCCAAAATCAAGGCCATCTTAGAAATGCCACCACCAATGACTGAAAAGGAGGTGCGAGGCTTTCTGGGTAAAGTGCAATTCATAAGGCGGTTTATCTCAAAACTAACCTTAACTTGTGAACCACTTTTTGGTCTTCTGAAGAAAGGAAAGAAGTTCCATTGGGACAGCCGATGCCAAGCTGCATTCGAACAGATTAAAGAGTATCTATAGAATCCGCCAGTGTTGTCACCACCAAAACCGGGGAAGCCGTTGATATTGTATCTGTCAGTAACTGAGACTACAATGGGCTGTATGCTTGCACAAGAGTCGGAAGATAAAGTGGAAAGGGCCATCTACTATCTAAGCAAGAAGATGCTGGATTACGAGACCCGCTACACTCCGCTGGAGAAGGCCTGTTTGGCCTTGGTATGGGCTACTAGGAAGCTGCGGCACTACCTGTTAGCTCACTCTGTAATGTTGGTTTCACGACTTGATCCCATCAAATATCTTTTCGAGAAACCAGCACTTACGGGTAGGCTAGCTCGTTGGCTGCTGTTGCTCTCCGAATTTGATCTCAAGTATGTGACACGCAAGTCCGTAAAAGGGAGAGCGGTGGCAGAGTTCCTTGCCGACCACCCGGTTGAAGGGGATGAAGCGGTTGAGTACCTATTCCCAGATGAAGATATTCTGCACATCGAAGATGAAACTTGGACGATGTACTTTGACGGAGCGTCAAATCAATACGGGTACGGGATAGGAGTGTTGCTGATAGCGCCTGACGATTCCCGTATCCCTTTAGCATTTAAGCTCCGGTTCAAAGTCTCGAACAATGAGGTAGAATATGAGGCATGTATTGCCGGTTTAGAAGCTACCCTAGAACTAGGGGCAAGGCGATTGGACGTCATTGGAGATTCGAACCTAGTTGTCTCTCAAGCGAAAGGAGACTGGAAAGTCAAGGAGGAGAAGATGATAATTTACCATCAGACCTTGGATTTGTTAATCCCTCGGTTTGAAAAGCTAAATTTCACTCACCTAGTGAGAGAGAACAACAGGTTTGCAGATTCGCTAGCAACTCTATCTTCCATGATAGACATCCCATCTGGGATCCGGATGCGTCCAGTCATCATTGACCAGAAATTTGCACCTGCCTACGAGTCAATCTCTGCCATAGATGAAGTGCAGGATAACAAACCTTGGTATCACGATATATGGAACTTCTTGGAAAAGTAGGCGTACCCACCAGGGGCAAATGCCAAGGACAAGAGGGTAATCAGAAGAATGGCTGTTCAGTTTATCATCTGCGGGGGTAAGTTGTACAAAAGAGGTCATCTGGGAATGCACAAGCTGTGTGTGGAAGCCGAAGAGTCGAAGCGCCTGATGGAGGCCATCCATGGAGGAGAATGTGGGGCACATATGAATGGGGTGATGCTGGCAAGAAAGATCCTTAGACAAGGCTACTACTGGTCTACCATGGAGGAAGATTGTATCGGCTTTGTTCGGCGATGCCACAAATGCCAGATTCACGCAAACCGCATGAACATCCCGCCGTCAAAGCTGTACAACATGACATCGCCATGGCCATTTTCAGTTTGGGGGATCGATGTGATTGGAGCTGTTACCCCGAAGGGGTCGAATGGGCATGAGTTTATCTTAGTAGCAATAGATTACTTTACAAAGTGGGTCGAGGCCCAATCTTATGCCGTGTTGAAGGCTTCGCATGTCGCAAAGTTTATCAGAAACAACATTATCTGCCATTATGGAGTCCCGAATGAGATCATTTCGGACAATGGTTCTCACTTCAAGAAGGAGGTGATTGATTTGTTGGAGAAGTATAATGTGGCTTTTCATAAGTCGTCCACGTATCGGCCGCAGACCAACGGAGCAGTTGAGGCCGCCAACAAAAACATCAAACACATACTGCAGAAGATGGTGGAAACCTATCGGGACTGGCCAGATAAGTTGCCGTTTGCTCTGTGGGGCTACCGAACTTCAATAAGAACTTCTACCGGGGCGACTCCGTATTCCTTGGTATATGGGATGGAGGCCGTTCTACCCATAGAGATTGAGGTTCCGTCTCTACGAGTATTGGCCGAGTGTCAGATAGCCAAGGCAGATTGGCAGCAGAGCAGATTCGAGGAACTCATGCTCTTCGATGAAAGGAGATTAAAAGCACTGTACCATGTCCAAGGATATCAACGCAGGATCGCCCGGGCTTTTAACAAGAAAGTTAAGTCCAGGAATTTAAAGGAAGGAGATTTGGTGCTCAAAGACAACCGAGCTCCCATCCACGACCCAAGGGGCAAGTTCAGACCTAATTGGACGGGTCCTTATATCATCAAGTCTATCTGGTCAGGTGGAGCTGTGGTTCTGATGGACCTAGATGGCCTAGAGTTCTCCCAACCGATCAACATGGACAAGTTGAAGAAATATTACCCCTGAGAGGCTCGCTAGGCCGAAAACCCGAAAGGGCGACCTAGGCAAAATTCAGAGCACAAAAAATTAGAAAATATAAAAACTGAGCTCGCAAGGTTGAAAACCCGCAAAGGGCGGCCTTGGCAAAAGGTAGAGCGCAAAAGGAGAGTGAAAATACTCGAGTAAACCCAAGCCTGAACTACGTAAGGCTTGATTCCCATCTTTGGGATACGTAGGCAGCTTCGTCCCGAAGTTCAGCCATAAATTCTTCCCCGATCAACTTTGTCCATTCGATCATCTTGGTCATCTTTGTCCATCAGCATTTGTCGCAATCTCCGGTACAGTGCTATTCAGACTAGGGGCAACTTTCCATTGCCGTACAAGTGCCGCGGTATCATTCAGACAAGGGGCAACTTTCCAGTTGCCAGGATCCGGGTTTGTACATCTCCGCGACAGATCTCAGGCGTGTCCAGTTCTGATCCATATCGAAAATAGTTTTGAAAAATTTTAATGAAGATGACTTTGTTCAAATAAATCTTTTTACAACTAAGACCATTTCTGGACCAAAACGGAAAATTTTCAGTACCACAACCTTCAATTTCATTGATTTCAAATAGAGTTCTCTTGCTCTTGCATACAATTGAAGTCGTTTTTTTATTACATTCATAAAGAAAACTTGAAAGTACTAATAAAGCAATAAGTCCGGAGCATGGTCAAGTCAAATGTCCCTGCGCCCCCTCCCAGAGTTGGTCGAAGCCTCTGATGCCAAAGTGGGCCCCTCCTGTGCCTCTTCATTAAGCCAATCCAAGCACTCATCAGACAAAGTGCAACTGAAAGCGGGAGCGGGGGCCAGGAGTTCTCTCGTCCTCCACGCTGTGGCATACCGGGCCAGCTGTGTGCCTCGAATCGGGAACGTAGCTGGATACTCTATCCCTTCCGGCGGGCAAGTCTGATTATGACCAAACTGGCGCAGAATACGGAATGGGAAGTAGAAGACACAGTGCGTCAAGCCAATCAATTGGATCCCTGGGTTGACGGGTCATGCTATAACTCATCAATGGGAGGTTGAGCCAAGGGCACCGCCAAGCAATGCGGTCTGCGGACAAATTGCACATCCATTCTAACCACCAACCCTCATCAAGGGCGTCAACTAGGCGTTGCCTGAAGAAGTAGCCACGAGCTGAATATGTTGGGCAAGAGTCCACAACCTTCAGTTTATCCATTAACCACACCTGGGGAGGGATAAAAAAAATGAATGAGAGAAGAAAGAATAGAGAGAAGTACGATGAGAGGAAAAGTGAGAAAAGGGCTTTTGTGAGAAAAACCGAGCCTGAGGGCCGAGTGATGTGAGCAAACGTAAAATGTGAGATGGGATGGGAAACATTACCTGCAGTAATAGTGGACTCCCTGCTAATCTGATCGTCTCTCGACGATAAAAGGCGTCTAAGCCCAACAGTGTCTCAGCCAGGACCATGGCAATGCAGCTTTTGCCCTCCTTCAAGCCTTGGGCCACTTCAATCAACCGGACACTGGGCCCTCCGGAACCAGAGACGAACAGAAAATGAGAAAGCATGCATAAACAGAGGGCGTGTCGCCGAAAGCCTTGCCAGTGATGGTCGCCGCAATCACCAGTCTTAGTAAAATGACAAACCAAACTCGGAACATCTAGTATCCCATCACAAATCAGAGAACGAGCATCGGGCATCAAAAGCCCACACATTCGTCCTAAGGCTTGAGCATGGCCAAAACAAAGTTGGGGCAGGATCTCCTCATTGCGTTCAGATTTCATTAGAGCTTGGAAATCTTCAAAAGTGGGACACACCTCTTGCCCGCTAAAGCTAAAGACGTGTGTCACCGGGTTCCAAAACCTTGCCGCGGCATGGAGGAATGGAAAATGCAACGGGGTACGGCGCAAAGTGAATAGTGCGTTTATGCCGAAAGCCCAAAAATTCAGCTTTTTCGAGCCATCCAAGTTGTTAATCCAAGTTGCGAGATTTTGGGCAAGAAATTCTTCCATTTGGAGTAAATCAGGGTGGAAATGAAGGAAACCACGAAGTTGAGACCCTTTTGAAGGAGATAAGGTTGAGTGAAGGACAGATGTCAACATTCTGCTGGTGCTGACATTTTAAGTGCCGACCGGCCAACTATAGTGCCGACCGGCCATCTTTTTTGGCCGGTGGATCATCTTTTCGGCCGATGGCTGTTCCTCAAGGCCGGTAGCCTTTCTGCTCGGCCGGTGGTCCTCTTCCTTGCCCTCTGAGCTGTTTATGCTAGGAATTTGGAAAATCCCACCACTTCCAATACCCTCCAGTGATCAATTCTTATGAGGGCGCGCCCATTTGCTTATCGAGTTGTTGCATATTTGCTTATCGAGTTGTATTTCACTCTCTTTGAGTCTTTGTAATGTTTATCAAGGTGTACTCGCATTTGGCTAATTTGCTGAGTCCCCCTGTTTTGCTTATCGAGTTGTAATTGGTTTACTACCTGGTTATTACGATGCGATGCGTTGTTTTCAAAACGCAGTTTCAATATTCAGTCACCTTGTTGTGTGATGCCCTGCGATGCGATGCATAAAACACGCAAATGTAACACCTTTTGAACAAATAGCTGTTTCATTTCCATCATATGTTTTACAAAAAAAAAACACACGCTTTTGAGAAGTAAAACCTGCCCGAGGCAGTGCAATGTGCTTAAACTCCTAGTAAAAAGGAAAGCAAAGCAGGAGAATAGCAGGGTAGCAGAGTGCTGGGTTTGACACCGGTAACCTCCCCCTTTCGGTCATCGTACCTTTTGTACCCTTGTTCGGGTCGGTCATATGATTTGGCACCTTCATCACTTAAGGCAATACAAGAGAATAGACTGTCGGAATGCAAGCGGACTTTCGAGTTAACCTCAGGCCGTGACTTTTGTGAGCGATGCTCGATGCATGCGAAGGGAGTACCTTCCCGTATCCTTTTATACTCTGTGAATTCCATAAATCAATTTCAATTATACTGTGTTGCAATACGTTGCATCTCAACATCATGATTTACCATGATCAATTTCAAGTTCTTTTATATACACATTGCATTGTATGCGTGCTTTGCTTTACTGATATGTGTTCAAGTTTCTTTCTATACACATTGCATTGTATGCGTGCTTTGCTTTACTGATGTGTGTTCAAATTTCTCTATATACACATTGCATTGTATGCGTGCTTTGCTTTACTGATATGTGTTCAAGTTCCACTTTTATACACATTGCATTGTATGCGTGCTTTGCTTTACTGATATGTGTTCAAGTTCCACTTATATACACATTGCATTGTATGCGTGCATTGCTTTACTAATATGTGTTCAAATTCCTGCCTATACACATTGCATTGTATGCGTGCATTGCTTTACTGACATGTGTCCAAGTTCCTTTATATACACATTGTGTGCACGTGTGCATTGCTTTACTCACATGTGTTCAAGTCCTCTTTCCATACACATTGCGTGCATACGTGCATTGCTTTACTCACATGTGTTCAATTCTACTATCTTGCTGCACACATTGCATACATTATCACACACTTCCGACTGCCTTGTCATACATGTTGCTAACAATATTGTACCTGTTAAGTTTGCTCTCTTTGCAGGCACGATATTGTATGTACGGCTCATTTGAGGCCGGTGCAACCGGACGGGCCGCACAGGTATTGTATCCTCCGCGTGAGACGTTTTGAGAATTGCATAATTCCCTTACATCCTTTCTGCATTGTAGTGTAGATTGGCATATGCTAGCTTATAACTGTCGCATGTGTGCTTCATTACAGCTTTCTTTGCATGATCATAAGTTATGCTCGGCTTCTTGCATCGTCTTGCATTTTGCCCCTGCCTTCGGGCGCATACCTTGTTTTGTCTTGCATGTTTGTCCAAGTCTTCGGCCTTGTCAAAAATGGGTCGTCTCTGGGCTTTGACATTCACTCCCGTCATCGTTATGACTTCCGAGTTCTGTCAAAGAGGGGCAACTGTAGACACCCCATTTTTGACCGTCCTCAAGACTTGGATGTCACCGCTTGAACACTCGGTGATTATCCATGTTGGTGTTTGTTTTGAGTTCCCAGAGGTCCCGGCTGCGCGCCGTGCCTCAGGACCTCTCAACCGGTTTGTTCTGTGCTTGGTTTTGTACCAAGACTTGTGTGTTTTTGCATCTGAGGGTAGAGAAAGGCTTGTTAGCCATCCCTGAAGCCCACCGGCTGCCCCACACCTCCACCGGCACCCCCTAGTGGATACCGGCACTTATTTCTCAAAATCTTTGGCCGGTCGGCACTGTATTATGCTGACCGGCACTCTTTTGTGCCGGTGACTGTTTTGGCTGGTCGGTGTGACCCCTTTGCACCCCCAGTGATGGTGCATGCCAACTGTGACAGCTGGAGTGCACCATCACTACTTCCCATGTCCGGGTTTGCACCCTTTGCACCTTTGAACCCCATAAACCTTCTAGAAGGTTGAACCCTTGGCCAAGTTTCTTGGAGAAGCTTGGCCAGCTGTCTTAGCTTCCCTTGGAAGCCAAGACCCTCTTGCACCTCTTGAACCCCCCTCTCTTTGCTTAACCACTAAGTTAAGAGCCTTAGTTTGCCTATATAAGCTCATCTCCTCCCCTTGAGTAGGGGGTTAGCCATTTTAGGTCAAAAACCAGAGCTTATATCTATATATCTGTGTGATACACTTTCTCTCTCTATATTTTCCCTCTCTCTCATTTTTTGTGTGTGTTTTAGGCCTAAAAAGTGTGTTTTGACCTTACTTTTGCACTTGTACACATACTATTACACCTAGCTCCGAGATTGAGGGACTTGGAAGGTTGATTGTTGTGATTTTGGACTGGTTTTGATCACTAGAGGAGGGCTGCTCCACCTGTTCTTCAAAGGATCTTCAAGGGTGAGCTTGTTACTTTAGTTTCCCCATTCTTGCACTAGCTTTCCACCCCTCTTGCTTTGTGTTTTTGGATTTGTGTTCAACATAAAAAAGGCTTATATTTTCATGCTCTTGAACATTCATTAAGATTGATTTGTGGTTTGGGTAGAGTCTCATCCCCTTAGGCCTTGTTTTGGCCATTTTGGTGTCTTTTCTTGAAGCTTTGCTTACTTGGTGTTCTTGGTCTTTTCACCACTGAAAACCAGTGGGTTTTCAGTGGTGAGGAAGGTATTTCCAAGCCTCAAATAGGGGAGGGACACCCCTCTCCCCCTTGTCCTTTGCTTGCCTTTATATTTGGCCTAAAGAGTAGCATGTATGCATACTTGCATTTAGCTTCATTTCAGAATTTTTTTGAGTGTAACCTCTGTTTTTGGTCGGATTTGTAGTTCTTAGTATGTATCTTATACTTGCTTTGAAATGCTCTCTTATGCTAGGAAGAATGCCTTGCATTTAGGCCATGCTCTTTGCATGTTTTAGCCTAGTTTCATGAAGATATTAACCTCATTTTGCCATGCTTAGGCCTGTGAGCCACTGTTTTGCCATGTTTGGCATATTTGGTATTGTTATCTTGCTTATTGGCTTATAAGCTTTGGGTGTGTGAGTCCTTAGCATGATTAGTCTACTTTGATCTTATGATTTGGCATCATTTTAGGTCACATTTCAGTCCCTAATCCATGCCCTCATGCTTGCATTCATTTCCTCTTTCATGCTTTAAAGGTGTGCCTTTCTATGCTTAGGAATAGGCTTAATGCATGCTTGTTTGTTTGGGGCATTGTGGAGGCTGCCATATGTGGGTTTTGGATGTCATTTTGTATATTAAAAATCTGTTTTTGGTTGTTAGATTCATGCCATGAGTGGTTGTGTAAGTGGTAGTAAAATGCTCTTTTTGGTGCCTTAGGTTTGAGCTCATGAACTTGCATGTTTGTGTAGTGTTTTGGTCATCATTTAGGGCTTGTTTTGCCACTGTTTTGGGGTGGTTTGAGGGCTGCCCCATTGAAGTTAAGGCCACCATTGTATGTTCATTATATGCTTGATACATGCTTGGCTCATTGAGTGTTGTAGTAGGTTGGTTTCATTGCTTGATTGACCCATGTTTGCATGCCACTTATACCTTGCATACTCTAGCATTTTGCATGCCTATTGTGATAGTTGCATGACACTTGGTATGCCTTGTATCTTAGCCCCATTGTTGCATCATTTGATCTATGTTGCATACATGCATTCCATGGCTTGGCTTGGGGATTGTCAAGCTAAGCATAGGATTGAGAAGAGTTCACACTTCAAGTGGTGCAACTCGTCTCAATTCTTGGTCGCCAAGACCTTTGACTAATACATGATAAGGCCTTGGATTTCATTTGTTTGTTTGCATGCATTACCATTAAAATGCAACCTTGGTTCCTTAGGCCATCATGCATCAAGATGCATAATTGATGGCCCAAGAACCAAGAGTCATGCCTCCTTGAGTCCCCAAGCATGATAGGAGGCATTGACCATGCTTACATATGCTCAAAATCCATGCCATGCACTGCTGGTTTGCTGCTGCTGCCAAACTGTCCTCTGCAGGAACTTTCTGCCGACCGGTAGTAAAATGTGTCGACCGGCACACTTTTTGTGCCGATAAACTCTACAAGGAGCCGGTGGCCAATTTAAGCAGCCGATGAACCTTTCCTCCAACCGGTGGTATGCAGCAGTATGAAAGGAAGGCATTCTGGAACTTTGGGAATTTTTGGAGAGGCAGGGCAGTGGAAACAGAGGCAGCAGTGGTGCGGTGTGGGTTTTCCGAGCGAGTCGGATTCGAGCATGCATCATTCACGCATCCCGAGGCAGGGCTGAAGCCCCCTTTCTTTTTACATATGATTTAATTTGACAAATAGAAATTTCTGTAATAATTAATTTATTTATTATTCGGACTGTAATATTTATTTGGTCCCTCTGTGTGAGGGCATAATTGTAATAAGTGTGGGTGAGTGGGTGTATGTCTTCCAACCCCCATTTCTTTCTCCCTTTTATTTACCTGCTTACAATGGTAGATTAGGGCACGTTTATTTTAGCATACCTTATGCTACGCATGCGTGCATTCATGCATTTGTTTACATGCATCGGGCTCGGCACATCATGCAAACTGCATCGTACTTTCAATTCCAAATTGAATACGTGGTAGTTGCTGCATTTTATGTGCCATGTTTAGGGTAGCCGAGCCTGTCTAGATTACATCCCTGTATACGATGCATTAGCCATTTAACATGAACTAGGACATGCATGTTTGCTAACTAGTTTATTGTTTTGGCACGGAGTACGATGTAAGTATTTTACGCTTCAGCATACCACATGTGTGTGAATGTTGCCATGACAGTATGCTTACCATGCAGCTAAGTGCTTATGTGAGATAAACTGTTTAAATGCCTGTGGGTGGAGGTTGGATTGCTTGAGTTGGAATAACTCGTTGAAATCCGTATTTTAGCCTACTTACGAGTAGCAATTTCAAACTGTTTTCAAAACGAACGGATATGCAATGTTTATTTCCAAATTAGGCAATCTAGTCTATACTTGTTTGCTGCACGCATAACATAGTAATTCTAGGTTAATAATTGGAACAAGAGCATGTAATGTTTTCAAAAACGGATATCACGGTTAGTAGAGGCCGGTCTTCGGACCGGGCGAAAGGGGGTGCTCATAGCTGACCTTTCCCGATCGTACCCAAGCTCCCGAGCCAAGACCACTTTGGTGATGACGGACACGTGGCCTTTGGCATCGAGTCAGGGTTTCCTAAATTTCCCATTTTAAAATGTTTAGGTGGCGACTCTGTAATCTGGCAAAGCAATCCATGTTTGGCACTACTTTTCAAAAATCTGTTTTCTCAAACGATTTGCCGGATTTGGACTCTTTGGTTCAAGATTTAGAACCGTGACACAAATTGAGTCCGAACTGTTAGATGAAAGCACATGGGCGCGTCTACAAGTATATCAGGTGATTTCGGGGTTGTTGCCTCAAACACCGTTTTGTCTTGTAAATATTCGCTTTTGAGTCTGTTACTGCCGAGGAGCCGGTTATATCAGGGCATCTGAATGAAACAGTTGTGGCTATCACGTTCCATATTTGTTGCTATTTGAGTTAGCCGTGCCGGAGGATGTGAATGGAATGACAGTACATTTCGCCTACTCTCTTGTGCCTTAAACATTGTCATGATGACCTAAGCTTTTCATAAAACCCCTTTTCGAACACCGTGGTGATGAAAACAAAGAGGAAGGAATTCCTCGGATTTTGCAAAATTTTGACCATTTTGAGAGAAAGAGAGGCGTGCTAAGCCCTTAATGAATGAAATCATGCTTGTCGGCGTGAGTACTGAGAAGGACCCTGGCCTGATCTAGACTGGTTCCACGCTATCTTCAACACCAGCGATTTGTCGCTTTCTTAAAAATTTTCAAAAACAAAATGATTTGCGTAGTCTTGCGAAGACCTGTGTGGAACCGCTCTTGAGATTGTGCAGCCCAGGATCGCTCTCAGCCTCGAGATTTGATTTATCTGTTGCAAACCGGAATCTGTTCAAAAACATTCAGTGCCATGAAACGCCTGTGTGGCCCAATTCGAAGCAGCCCTCGAGCAAGAGGCATCAAAGTCCGATCAGGAAGATCAGATCCCACTAAGCAAAGCTCGAGAAGTAGCCGTGATGGACTTTTCTGCAAATCAACACAACAGTCGCTCTCCTGGATATGGAGAGGCTTCAATCTCAAAACCATTTGGCATGGGCTAGCTACACTTTTACCCTTTGAGAGGCTCACTGGGCCGAAAACCTGGAAGGGCGGCCTAGACAAAAGTTAGAGCAAAGAAAAAAAAGAAAAATATGAAAAAGAAGTGAAGAAGAAAAGAAAAATAAAAAAAACAATAGCAAAAGAAAAGAAAAGAAAAAGAAGGAAAAAGAAAAACATAGCTCGCAAGGTCAAAAACCCGCATTGGGCACCTTGGCAAAAGTTAGAGCCTAAACAGTGAAGGTTAAAATACCCGAGTGTACCTTAACCGGAACTACGTAAGGCTTGATTCCCATGTTTGGGATACGTAGGCAACTTCATCTTGAAGTCCAGCCCCCAACGCTTCCATAACGTCTTAGTCCATGTCATGGTTTTGATCACCTTTGCTTCCTCCGAATCCAATATCTTGATTGCAGCGACCTGGAACTACATGACCAACTTCATCTCGAAGTCCAAATCACCAACACCTTCCAGGTGACTGTGTCTATATATTGATTCAAACCGTCTTCGCCTCCTCCGCATCCGAGGGTCCGATTGTCATCAACAAAGACTGGCTTACAACGTGCCGAGGCATCATCCAAACAAGGGGCAACTTTCCGTTGCCATGCATTGCCATAAGTTGCCCTGAGTTGCTGTCCAAACCAGGGGCAACTATCCGTTGCTTTATCCCTCCCTTTAAGCCAGGGGCAATTTTTCATCGCCTCCGATCCGAGGTTGCGCATCTCGAGGGTAAGTTCCGCGCTCGTTGAGCGTTGATTGTTTGCAAAAATGGTTTTTGAAAATTTTCACTGCGGTTGACTTATTTTCTCGAAAACTGTTTCGTTTTTAAAATTAGACCATGTTTGGACCCAAAAAGGAGAACTTTCAGTGCTCACAGCCTGATTCGCGTGATTTTCAAATCAAAAATTGAACAAGTGTGTTTATCCAACTCTCATTTTTGATCAAAACTGTTTTAGAAAACAAAAATGGTCAAAATGATGAACTAGGGGCACTATTGAGTCAGGTCTTCTGTCTTTCCCCCGCTAACATGCTTGCCAAGAGGGCACTCTATTCACCAGAAGAAATAACCGTGAGCTAACAGTGTTGGGCGTGAACCCACAACCTCCTATTCATCTATCAATTACTATGGGGAGGGATGAAAAATGAGAGAATAAAGAATAGAGAGGAGTAAGTTGAGAGAAAAGTGAGAAAAGGGTTTTGAGAGAAAAACCGAGCCTGAGGGCCGAGCGGTGCGAGTATCACAAATCAGAAAGGGTGGGAATAATATCCGGAGGAATTGGCTCCTCGGGATTTGAGGTCTTTTTGTAAACATGTCCGTGTGTCGTGTCTTTTGATTTGTCCACCTCGATTTTGGCTTTGAGTCTTTTCCGAGCGTGTCTCGTTCTTTTAGGTTGTGCGCCTTTTGTTTTATTCGTTTGAGTCTGTCTCGTCGTATTCTATGGTAGGCTCGATACCCCGGTTGAAAACCCATCATTTTCCAAAAAGTAATCGCTTGTGCTCAGAATGCTGTGCCATTCTCTGCAATCACGCGAGGCAGGAGAAGAAAAGAGAAAATTTGGGACATCCAAGTGTGTTTCAACGTCAACCGTTTCAGTTTTTGTAGTCCATCTTGTCAAATCGAGGCTGTTTGTTCAGGGTTTGCTATGTGCAGGATGAACCGAGTGCTGTGTTATGGGTTATATGCAAGATAATCCCTGGTAGAGTATGGACTGTATATCCAGATTGAGCAGTGGTTTGTATGAGTGGTTTTGCTGTTTAGTTGGTTGGTTATCTGATTACTACAGTACAATTGCTCGATTTTTAGACAACAGATCAATATCATTTACATTTGAGGTGTAATATGATGCAATGCAATGCAAAGTATGAAAGAGGCAGATATGTACAGATATAACATTCTTTTCAGACAAAAAGTTTGTTTCATTTCATATAATCTCTTTAAGTACAAAGTTTGAGAAAAACAAAAATCTGCCTGCGGCAGTACAAAATACTATATCTACCAACAAAAGAGAAAAGTACAAGAAAAAGAAATAAAAGAAATAGCAAAAGTCTGGGTCATCAGTGTCATCAATGGCCTCGCGCCGGGGGATCTGTCATCGCCCTCTTCCTGGGCAGAAGTCCAGGAGCATCACTAGAAGTGTCACTGTCAGAGTCCGAGCTGCCCCCGGCCTCGTCCTCGGATGCCTCCGCCTCCTCCTCAGACTCGTCGTCTGGAACTGGAGCCCGCAAGCTGCTCCCGGCGTAAGTACGCCCTCCTCTGGTGCGGGGGAATATCCTGCCATCTCGAGTAGCAATGGGAGGTCCAGGTGGAGCGACGCCACCCGCCGGAGGAAGTGGGAAGGGAGGCTGAAAAACATGAAAGGCAAATGCATCAGTATGAATGAAGCAGTTGAAACAGTGTAGAATGCAGTATATGAATACAGAGTATGAATGCCGTGAGCAGTTGAAACAGTGTAGAATGCAGTGTATGAGTACAGTTTATGAATGTCGTGAGCAGTTGAAACAGTGCAGAATGCAGTGTATGAGCACAGTTTATGAATGCCGTGAGCAGTTTATCAGTACAGAATGCAGTGTATGAATACAGTGTGTCAAGTGCCGTGAGGGCTGGGTATCCAGTGTTGTGATATGCATCAGATTATGCGAAGTAGTTCGTGTATGATTTGAAGCTATGACAGAAAGGACATACCGGAAGGCCGTAGAAGGCTAGGAAGTCGAAGGTCCGCTGCAGCATCCCCGCCATAGAGGCATTCATCTCCAATGACCGCCGGGTGTACTCAAAAGACGCTTGCAAGGGAATCAGATGCATCAATATTCTGTGGAATATCAAGTAAACTGAAATGAAATGACTGTACAGAAATGCAGTAACACATACCGGAGGTAAGTCGGGGATACCGACAAACTCGTGATCAGCCGGTGGAGGGGCGAAGGGAATCTGATAGGTCGCCCCATCCGACCCCCGGAAAGACAGTGAAGCGGGTAGAGCGGGCCAACTAGCCTCTCGTCCCCTTTGGACTCCGCCCCCGCCGCGGACTCGAGCCCTCCTCGGCGCTCCTCCTCCTACTCCTGCTCCGGCCGCCGGCGCCGCAGGTCTCTCTCTCTCAGCTCGACGACCACCACTCAGCGGCCGCATAATGAAGGTCTGGACGTACTCTGAGTAATCGCCCTCGCCTCTGAAGCCGTCTGCCTCCCAACCGATGGTGTAGTCCGCCATCTGCTCCGCGGTGAAACGCTCGGTGTCCCTCATATGCTCAGGAGGATGCACCGGGACTATCTGCTCAGGTAACCCTAAGGTCTGACGCAAGAAGCGCTCGCCCAGGTACCATGCCCGACAGACCGGGCCCTCCAGCAAAATCCGGTAACTCGAGGTCTCAACGGCGCCGACAAACCGATCCCGCATCATCGCTGGCAGAGGAGCCCAAGGCTGCCAGGTGATCTGAAATTGAAATACAGTTTGTTACCTACTGGTATTGCAAATATACAGTGGAAAAGTGAAGTTTAAATAAACTGCAAGTAAAACATACCTCGGCAGGAGTAATGGTGTCGAAGTAGCGGCGAAAGAAGCTGAAAGTCTCTCGCGGCCTCCGGGCGCATCTCCCGTCATAGCGGCGTGAGAAGGGGACGACCAGAGGAGTCTCTGTCTCCGGCACTGGCTCCAGCCTGGGGAAGTAGGCGTAAACCCACAACTGCAAGACAGATGTCAGAACATTTATCAGATAAAGCAGGATACAGAGTAAAGCAGAAATAGCAGAGCCGTGTGTTGTGCAGTGTATTGAGCAGAGTGTACAGTGTGAACAGTGTACAGTCAGTGTAAAGCAGAGTATGTGTGTGCCGTGTGTACAGTATACAGTCCGTGTGAAACAAACTACAGTGTGTGCAGTGTGCAGAGTATAGA
The DNA here is from genome assembly GCA_022316695.1 of Camellia oleifera. Classification (NCBI taxonomy): domain Eukaryota; kingdom Viridiplantae; phylum Streptophyta; class Magnoliopsida; order Ericales; family Theaceae; genus Camellia; species Camellia oleifera. Next base: position 35,562,541 of record CM039307.1, on the reverse strand, counting down.
AAGTACATAACAGAAATGTAAAGCGGAAAAGGAAAGGTACCTCCCAAGCACGCTAGTAACCCCCAAGCAACTGCCCGCTGCCACGGGAGATTGAGCTCATGTACCCGTAAAGAGTGGCCAGAGCGGCGCCACCCCAGTCATAATGCAAGATGTCCCGGACATCCACCAGTGCGCTGAGTAGGCAGAGTGGCACGGTGTTCGCCCGGTCGGCGAAGAGGGTCGTCCCTAGCAAAAACATCAAAAAGCCGCGCGCGTACTGCTCTACGGCCGCCTCGGTCATCGGAGCTGCCGCCACCAACACAGGCTACACTCTGAACTGCACCTCGAACCAGGAATAGCGGACAAAGCCTGGACGAGCAAGAGGTGGCGCCTCGCCAAGCAAATAGATCTGAGCGGCGGTCCACTCATCCATGTCGGTGTCGAAGGGGATCGGATCACCCCCTACCCCGATGCCAGTGAGCACCGAGAAATTGTAAGGGGTGATCGTCATGTCCCCGGTCGCGGATAGGTGGAACGAGTCGGTGGTGTCCCACTACCTCTCTGCCAGCGCAGCTAGAAGAGGCCTGCAGGCAGTAAGCCGGGTCAGACCCCTGCAAAAGGAACCGAAGCCCGCCTCGTCCACGATGCGTCTAACTGCCTCGGGAAGCTCCAAGTACCAATCTCGAGCCACGACATTCCCATACCCGCGGATGGTATGGGAATCTCCCTGTTTTCAAACAAATGGTTGCGAAGCAATATGAGATGTACAGTTCTGAGGAAACATGTTAAAGTCAATACAAATCTAGCATGCGTGCAAGTTTTTCAGATTCCAAGCAGATACCGGGCTTCAGTGTACTACGGTGGACTACGGCCTGTGATGTGTCAGTGTGTTTGTAAGGGTCACAATACAGATATGGTGCATGTATGCACATTGTTTTTTTTAGATTCAAGCAGATATCGGGTTATAGTGTGCCAGTAGGTGAACTACAACATGTGATGCGTCAGCGTGTTTTGTGTGGTTCAGTTTAAATACAGCATACAATATTGTTTTCAGATTCAAATAAGTGCCGGGTGTCGGTAGGTTTGTAGTGAAGAACGGTGTGTGCCGTGTGCTTGGGTGATTGAGGCTAGTGCAGTGTGTGTGCATGTGTCCATCTTAAACAGATATCAGTTGTAAACAAGATTGCGATCAACTACAGTCTACAGCATATCAGAGCTAAGCAGTTAAAGAACAGATTCAGCTATGGCAGTTAACAGTTCTACATTGCAGAAAGTAAAAAAAATGTTACCTCGGAAGCGCCGAAGGATAGGTGAGAGGTTGGCTTGCGCAGGAGAAGCTCCGAGTCCAGCGCTCGGTCGAAGCCGCGGAAATGGCGAAGACCATCCGGAGGTAGGACGTGGATCGCCGAGCGGTAAGTCGCCGGGTCGAAGGGACGCTCGCTCAACGGGAGGAGCTCGACCCCGGGATCCATCTCGTGATCCGGGGGAGTCCCGACGGGTGGAATGTCGTCAGCCATGACAATGGTGGTGAGAAAATGGCCGGAAAAGCCGGAATGTGAAAAGTCAACCGAAAAAGTCAACCCCGAGCGGGCCGAAAATGGCCGGAAAGGTCGGAAGATGGAAAGGCACGGAAATGAAGAGAAAATCGAGGGAAACAAGTCCCGAAAAAGTGGAAATAGCAAAGGATGCTCCGAAACGGTTTTTCAATCGGTGGAAAATGTCCGAAACGCGAAGAAAATCACGAATCCGACGACGAAACGGGCTTGGAACGCGAAGAAAACAAGGAAATGAGGAGAGAAAAAGCTCTAGAGAGAGAGAGGGTTAGTTTTCGGCGGTGGAAGAATAAAGAAATAGGGTTAGAAACCCTATTTTTAAAAGACCCGTGGTGAAATGACAGAACTGCCCTCGATCAGGCATTTTTGGCCGGTCGGCACTATTTTATGCCGGTCGGCACAATATTGTGCCGGTAGAGTTATTTTGCAGCTGGTGGCCAGCCGATGGCTTCCTCTCCCAGCCGGTGGTGTTCCCACAGCCTTGTTTAGGCCATGTGAGCAGTTTTGGGTCTTCATAGCTCAAGAAAGTGCAAGAAAGTGCATCCCCGATGCTTAACCGGCCTCCGTTTTGACCTCGGACCATGTCTTTTGTGCATGGCACTCAGATTCAAGCAAAGATTGTATCCTTTTGTATCCTTTTGTCTTTTACAAGGTTCAAAAGTTGCCCCGTATGCGTTGCACGTATCCATCACATTGTCCGGTGCGTCGCATCGCGCCGTATTACGCGTCCCTTGCAACTTGCACCGTTTTACATTTTCGTGTGGCATGCGTGTCACATTTGCATTGTTCTGCATCCCCTTTGAGGCACGCGCACCTCAATGCACTCCATTTTCCATCTAATGAGACACGCGCGTCTCATTTGCCCCATTTGCATCGGCATGCGTGTCTCATTTGCATCGGCATGCGTGTCCTATATGCGTTGTCTCGCACTCCCCCCCCTCTCGCGTGTACCACGCTGAGAGGCTTCTTTTTGCTTTTGTCTTTCCTCTCGCGTGTACTACGCTGAGAGACCTTTTGTTTTCCCGCTCTCGCGTGTACTACGCTGAGAGGCTTTTACATGGTCTAGGAGACCTTAAATCCTCGGGAGGTGCAAGACCTTCGGTGCATTGAGGTGTGCACCTCATCGCATTTGGCATGCATCATATCGCACTGTCTTGTGCACTCGCGTTGTCTAACGCATCGCGCTTTTTTGCGCGTCTCATTGCATTTGGCATGCATTCTATCACGCAATCCCGCACATCGTACTGTCTTGTGCACCGCATCTCAATTCATGCGATGCCCCACCAGGGTCCGGCGAGACCTTAAACACGTACGGTCTAGGAGACCTTAAATCCTTCGAAGGTGCAAAACCTTTGGCACGTACATTGTCATGCACTCGAAAAGCTGCGCGTTACCGCGCATCTCAAATTCATGCATTGTCATGCATTCGAAAAGCCGCGCGTTGCCACGCATCTCAAATTCATGCATTGTCATGCATTCGAAAAGCCGTGCGTTGCCGTGCATTTCAAATTCATGCATTGTCATGCATTCGTAAAGCCGTGCGTTGCCGCGCATTTCAAATTCATGCATTGTCATGCATTCAAAAGTCGCGCGTTGGCGCGCATTTCAAACATCATGCATCATGTGCATTTCAAAATAAAAAAGAAAAACACGCATTGTCATGCATTGCACCCCGGTCTAGGAGACCTTAAATCCTCTGAAGGTGCAATTCCTTCGGTGTTTGTCGTGCCCGAACGACTTTCGGTGGTCTGGTAAAGCCACCTGCCTGTTTTTGTGGTGAGTTCCTAGAAGACCAACTGGGACGGTGAAAACTAGAGTTCGAACGGCTTATGCCTAGAACGCAAAGGTTCGGAATTTCCGAGACTAAAGTCTGGTTTAAATACCCAGGGGGTGTACCCTCGGCTTGAAATCTGTATGGAAGCCCCATAGGTTGAGGCGGCGTGTCTATGCCTCAATTCTGGATACTGAACCAACCTAGCGTGTCGCCCTGTTGGTAAGATAGGGAAAGCTGCAATCATAGCCATTGCATCATATTGCATTGTCATGCATCATTGTTATGTCATTTCAAAAATTCAAAACAAACCGAAAACAAAAAAAAACATGCATTTGTCATGCATTTCATTGTAATCTAGAGCATATGTCATGCATTTTCTGTAAATATCCATTCCATTGCGTATTGCATTGTAGCTTGCATGCATCCACTGCATCATCTTCTATCTATGGCTTACACCTTTCCTTGTTGAGCTTGGTCTGGTATGTACTCATACTTTTCACGTCAAAACCCAGTTCTGCATGTGCATCGCGCCTACTCCACGCTGGTTTGTTGGTTTGAGGTTGCGGCACCTTTTCTGTGTTAGACATGGCTTGTATGTGTGCATGCCTTTCCTAAGCGAGATACGGTTTGGCTACACGCCATACCCATTGTAGATATTACATTGTAGTGTACTTGTTGCATCCGGCATTAGGATCATTGTTCTTTCCTCAGCGGGTCGTCACCCCACTCATGTCATTCCACCCAATACTTGTTCTTGTGTCCGTCTGCATCACTCATAGTTCAGACATCGTTCTATGGTAGACGGACTCGTTACTTCCATCAATCTACTTGACATTTGTGTGGTTTCGAATCGCTCACGATTGAATCATGATTCAATTGCTCTGCATTTAGTTTGCATTGTTTCAATTGCATTGCATATCATTTGCATTATTCATACATTGTTTTGTATATATTGCATATCATTTTGCATTCGTCATTGCATTGTCATGCATATTGCTAACGATATTGTACCTGTTAAGTTTACTTTCTTTGTAGGCACGATATTGTATGTACGGCTCATTTGAGGCCGGTGCAACCGGACGAGCCGCACAGGTATTGTATCTTCCGCGTGAGACGTTTTGAGAATTGCATAATTCTCTCACATCCTTTCTGCATTGTAGTGTAGATTGGCGTATGCTAGCTTATAACTGTTGCATGTGTGCTTCATTACAGCTTTCTTTGCATGATCATAAGTTATGCTCGGCTTCTTGCATTGTCTTGCATTTTGCCCCTGCCTTCGGGCGCATATCTTGTTTGCCTTGCATGTTTGTCCAAGTCTTTGGCCTTGTCAAAAATGGGTCGTCTCTGGGCTTTGACATTCACTCCCGTTATTGTTATGACTTTCGAGTTCTGTCAAAGAGGGGCAACTGTAGACACCCCATTTTTGACCGTCCTCAAGACTTGGACGTCACCATTTGAACACCTGGTGATTATCCATGTTTGTGTTTGTTTGGAGTTCCCAGAGTTCTCGGCTACGCGCCCTGCCTCAGGATCTCCGAACTCGACTGTTTTGTGTCTGGTTTTGCACCAAACACTTGTGCTTTGCCTTGGAGGGGCAGGGAATGCCTTTTGAGGCATCCCCACACACCACCGGCACTAGCTAGAGGCCACCAGCTGGTTGGTGTTGCCATTGGCACTATATTGTGCCGGTCGGCAGTAAATTTTGTCAAAATGACAATTTTGCCCTGTCGACTACTAGGCAGTTGCTTTATAAGATATTTTGAGGCAGCTGTATGGCATTGGCTTCTCCTCCATACACGTGTATGGAGGGATGCCTCTCTTGTTTTGCTTAGTGACTAAGCTTACAAGATTGCCTCCTCTATAAGAGGAGGCCTTGTCTCCCTTGTTTTAGGGTTAGAAAGATTGGAGAGGAGAAGGAAGAGCTCTAGTTTTTAGGGTTTGCTTTGGTGTATCTAACCTATATCTATACCTCTTCTTCTCTTGCCCTTGTGTGTGTTTGTGTCTCATTATTGCACACAAGCACATAGTATTCCACCTTCCCTTGGCTACTGAGGTCCCAAGAGATTATTCTTGCTGTTCTTGACTGGTTTGGAGCTCAAGGAAGCAACAAAGTCAACATTTGTGAAGAAGGTCAACAAGGGTGAGAAACTTACTTTATTTACCCCATTCTTGCACTCCTTTTTTACCTATCTTTGAACTATTTTTGTGCTTGGTGTTCAATACAAAAAAGTTCTGTTTTTTAGTCCTCTTGATAGTTTATTAAGGGTACTTTGTGCTTTGGGGAGGTTTGACCCCCCCTTAGGCCTTGAAAAAGGCCTCATTTGTCCTATTTTGTTGAAATCCGGGATTTTGGTGTTTGGGTCTCTTCACCACTGAAATCTTGAGGAATTTCAGTGGTGAAGATGATGCCTTAAAGTCCTAAGAAGGAGGGGGTCACCCCTCTCCTTGTTGTCCTTGAAAAGGGCAAGTTTTACCTCTTGAGGGAGCATTGTGCTCGAGTGTGTGTTGAGCATGTATGGACTATTATTCATGCTTAGGATATCATGATTTAACCTTGCTATGTGTTGGTTTTGGTCCCTTATGCATGCTTAGCATAGTTGCCATGTAATGCCTTGTATTGCCTTAACATGCCTTAGGTTGTTAGCCCTAGTTTGAGCATGCTTTAGGCTTAGACTTATGAATGTTTTGTGCTTATTTTGACATGTTTTAGCTCTGTCCATAGTCATTTGGGTTGATCTTGGCATGCATTATATAGCCCCTTTGCATTTTAGGCTTGTTAGCCTTTGAGTATGCATATGTAGCATGTGTTGCTTAACTCATTTTGATGGTTTGGAACCATTTGGCATGTCATTTCAGTCCTTTTGGTGTGCTTGTATGCTTGCCCAAGTCGCCTCTTTATTGCTTTAAAAGCACATGTTGTATACCTCATGTTTTGGCCTTTGTATGTGCCTTTATACTTGGACCATTTAGATGCCATCTAGGTGTTCCTTGAGTGTTGTTTAGGTCTGTCTTTGACCTATTTTGAGTCCCCTTGGCCTTGTGAGGCTTGGTGGGGTTGACCTCGGTTTAAGCCCTTTGGCTTGCCTTAAGTGCTTGGACCTTAAATTGCATGTTTAACTTGCTTTGTTGCTTGGTTTGGGCACCATGTTTAGCATGATTTCAGAGCTTTACAATGCATGTTAGTTGTCCACACTTAGCCTCTTTTGAGTGCGCTCGAGAATTGCTTGTTTATGCTTAAGTTGATACCTTAACATATGCATGTGTGCGTGTGTGGTAGCTCTCATACTAAGCATTTTGGCCACTGATTTTGGGCCTATTTGGGGTTGCCTAGATCCTGTTTAAGGCCATCATTTACTTGCTTGCATATTTACCTCATGTTGGCTTGTATGCTTTGCATAAGTACATAGCATTGTTCATATTGCATGATAGCTAACATGGCTAGGGCACATTGCATCAACATGCATTCCTTGTCCCTTGATTTGGTGATGGGGATTGGGATTTTGGTTTGTTTGGTTTGCATGCATTTGAAATCGAAAGTGCACATTTGGTTCCTTGGGCCATCATGCATGGGAATGCGTGATTGGTGGTCCGAGAATCGAGGCACATGTCCCTTTGAGTCACAAATATGATAAGGGGCATGATTGGTGCACACATTGTTTGAATTGAGCCGCTATGCAAGTTTTTGCCCTCTGCTGCTGTGGGTTGCAGGTTTTGCAGGCATTTTGTGCCGACCGGCAGTGTTTAGTGCCGACCGGCAGTCAACTTATGGCCGGTGGATATATTTTGTGCCGATGGATACATCCTAGAGCCGATGGTAATTTCCTCCAGCCGGTGGGATTCTCCAGTGTCCAGAGAGGCATCCCTGAGACTTTGGCAGTTTCCAGAGAAGCAAAACAGAGAAAACAGAGGCAAGCTAGGCATGGCAGTGCAATTCCGAGCGGAATCCGAGCGCGCGTGCATTGAGCCCTCGCCCCGAGGCGGTTTACTATTTTTCTCAGATTAATTATTTTGTTAATTTAATTAATTTGTAATATTTAATTACCTTGCGTAGTTAATTATTTGTATTATTCTTTCGGTCCCTCCGAACGAGGGCATGATTGTAATAAGTGTGGGTGAGTGGTGTGTATGTCTTCCAACCCCCATTTCTTTCTCCCTTTTATTTACCCGCTTTTGATGGTAGATTAGGGCACGTTTATTTTAGCATACCTTATGCCATGCATGCGTGCATCCATGCATTTGTTGACATGCATCGGGCTCGGTACATCATACAAACTGCATTGTATTCTAAATTCCAACTTGAATACGTGCATCAAATGATCGCATTTCACGTGACATTTTAGGGTTAGTCGAGCCTACTCTAAATTGCATCTTCGCCTGTGTTGCATTAGCCACTTAACATGAACTAGGTCATGCATATAGCGATCCCGGGTTTACCTCTTATTGTACAGTGATCCGGACATGTGTCCGTGGATGTTAATAGTTGAGCATTGTCTTGTTTACATCCTTTTCTACATTGTATTTGAGTTATAGGATGTGTTGGGCAGGTTTGTTTCAGGTTGGTTGTGTTTGGGAACCAAGGGTTGCTGCCCAGAATTTTTGTCCTTCGCTCGAGCGAGGAGTTGTTCGCTCGAGCGAGCATTGAGTTTTGTGTCTGGTGGGTCGAGCCAGAGTGGCTTCGCTTGAGCGAGCGATTGCGTCTGGTACTGGACCTGAACACCATGATTTTTGGCTCGAGCGAGCTTTTCTTCGCTCGAGCGATCTGGTTCGGTCTTCGCTGGAGCGAGCAGTTTGTCGCTCGAGCGTGCGTCTAGTTGCAGACCTGAAGGGTCGATTTCCTAGCTCGAGCAAGCTTTTCTTCGCTCGAGCGAGTTTCTGGGTTGTTGGCTCGAGCGAGACCTTCTTGGCTCGAGCGACCAAGCCTTCGCTCGAGCGAGCCTATTTATATCAGTTCGCAGCAGCGATCTAAACTTCACTTTTTTAAAACTTTAACATCTTCAAACCCTAAATCTGAGAGCCTCTCTCTCTAGACTTGCCTTCTCTCTAAGAAATCATCTCCCTAGAGTGTGAATCTCCCCTAAGTGCTTTGTTAAAAAGATAGAGGGTGACTTGGGCTTCGATCTAATCTGAAAATATTTGGTTTTGGAGCAAGTTGGGTGTTGGGTCTTCATCTCCTTTTGAGCTCAAACTTTGAGGTAGGGATATCCTACTCCTCTTTATAGATTTTGTCTTTGAATTTTAGCATTTTGATGTGTTGGAAGTTGTTGTGAAATTTTGAGAAAACTTTGGGCCTTTGTGTAATTTTACAAAAGTTGGGGTTTTTTTTATAATGAACCTAGAGGCATGTTTGGTATAAAAACATGGGATTAATGTTGAAACATTGATGAAAATGGAACCTAAGGGTTGAGATGTTAATTATGGAAAATGCCCTAACTACATTGATTAATTAATTGATATGATTAATTATGAGAAATGAGGAATTGAAGTGGAAATGTTGATTTAATATCCATTTTGTGCATTTATTTTCTGTTTAGAAATATCTGCTTTGGGCTATCGGTGGAGGATAGTCTTGATTGTTGTAGACAATGCATGATGATTAGGCAAACTAAAACTAATCATTGAAATGTGTCATTGAGTATGACAGTTGAAGAATACATTAACTTTATGTATTGATTTGTGGTGTGTATAATTATTGTTTATATGCATTGTGTTGTGTTGGAGAAGATAGGGGATGTACTCCACGGTTTAGGGGAAGATAGGGGATGTACCTCTAAACCGGATGTTGTTTGGGAGAAGATAGGGGATGGACTCCGTAGATAGAGCTCATATGCTTGTCTAGAAATGTGTTGACAGAGCTCATATGCTTGTCTTGGGAATGTGATATAGCTAGTATGCTTATCTGTGGAAGTAATGAAATTGAAAGTGGTTTACATGAGTTATTGTCTCATATGAGTTGTTTGGCCAGGTTCTGAGCCATGAATTATGAATTGAGAATTAAATAAAAATGGAGATTTAATTGAACATAGGCTTGAAAATCTTGGAATTGTAATGTGTTATGAAAGAGTGTAAAAGTGTTGACCATCTATCAACTGTTAATCTTTTAGTCATTATTCATAACTGGTTTAGTATATTTCTACTGGGCTGTGGCTCACCCTATATGGGAACATCATTTTCAGGTACAGGTAGCATGCCACCTCCAAGGACATAGCTTGGGAGGCTTGAGGCTGACAGACTTTTTGGTCGTCTATTTTCTTTTGATGTATTACATGTAAATTCAAGCCAAGGGCTTAAGGTGTAATTGAGCTAGTGCTCTCTTTTTGTAACCAAGTGTTAACTTGGAAAGCTGTAAGCCCTTAGGGCATTTGCTTTTGTTGTTAACATGTAATACTTTTTGTAATGAAACTATGATAAATAGAAGGATATGAAACTTTTATATATATCAATACATGTCTTTACTGTTGGGTCTTATGTTGTTATTTTGAGGGCGTTACAACTTGGTATCAGAGCGTACCGAGTTCGAATACTTTGGGTACGTGGGAAGTGATTAGAATCACAATGGGTTTGTCTCGCTTGATAGAGACCTAGTATAGTGTCATATGCCATGTGTTTAATTGATAACATGCTTATGTGATTATTTGGGTATGGGATTAAATTTCTAGGATGTTGATTGGATCCTTGGGTTTCTGGGAGTCTTGTTGGAAAGGCACTTGATCAATGTTGTTTCTAACCGGAACTCTAGTAACGCCTCGGGACTATCTTTATCCGGAAATGAAATTCGTAAGTGCTTATGTGTTTATGTGCTTACGTGGAGTGAATTATTGTGGTCCATGTTTTAGGACGCGAGTGTTTAGTTTCGGCACGTTTATAAATGTGCTAACGTTCTGTGTTACCTTTATTAGGATGCCAGGACGAGGAAGAGGTGGAAGGCGTGGCAGGCCTAGGAGGCAGGAAATGCCTTTACCGGATGAGATTCCGGCAATTCAGGAAGGGGTTGGTCAGGCCAATGTGGCCGAGCCAGTAGGCCAGCAGGCTATGGGCGCTCTAGCCCGAGAGATAGCAGGGGCATTCAGGGAGTCAGTAGGCATTCTCAGAGCTGAGAATCAGGCTCAGGTTGTTGTTGCGGATGTAGGACCTTCTTTTCTGAAGAGGGAGTTCTTCCGGTCTAATCCGGATGAATTTGTGGGTGATCCAAAAGAGACGCTTAAGGCAGATGAATGGCTCGAACAGACAACGAAGACGTTTGAGATGCTAGGCATCGAAGACGAGGTACTGAAGGTGACCTTGGCATCTTTCCAGCTGAAGGGGGATGCGGGTCAGTGGTGGAAGTTCACCAAGAGTCGTATAGGAGGGACTTGGAAGGCTTTTGTTGACGCTTTTCAGGAGAAGTTCTTGTCTCCGGCTGTTCAGGAGAAGTTGAGAGATCAGTTCTGCCAGCTCAAGCAGAACAGTTCATCAGTGGCCGAGTTTGAGGCCTCATTCACTAGTTTGTCCAGGTTTGCACCTGAGTTGATGGCGTCTGAGGAACGCCGTTGCATTGAGTTTGAGAAGAAGTTGAGGCGCGGCCTCAAGTTGAGAATTGTGGGGTCTATGTTTCGGGATTATGGGCGACTGGTTAATGCTGCAGCTCATACTGAGATTATGATGCAGGAAGAGGAGGAAGGGCAGAAAGGCTCCAAGAGGAGTCAGGATGGACAGGGTGATAGTAGGAGACAGAGGGGTTATAACCCTCAGCAGTCTCAGGGTGGGGTTTCTAGGTCGACTTTCCCAGTACTGAGTGCAGGCTCCGGGAGGGGCAATCAGGGAGAGTTTACCTGTTACAAGTGTGGCCAGCCGGGTCACAAGGCTTCAGTTTGCTCACAGAAGGGCGGAGGTCAGAGGGCTGCATCTTCTTCAGCCAGACCACAGAGTCAGAGTTTGGGCAGGGGGCAGCCCTTGTCTTGTTATCAGTGTGGGCAGCCTGGGCACCTGAAGAGGTTCTGCCCACAGTTGAGTGCCACTTCAGGAGCGTCTGGTTCTAGGCAGACGCAGGGATTTCAGCCAGCTCAGTCTGTGCAGGCCTCGAGGGCCAATCCGGGAGCTTCGTCGTCCCAGTCAGTACAGCAGTCATATGCTCCTAGGGGTGAGCAGGTGGACCAGGGTCCTACAGGGCGCGTGTATGTTGTTGCCGCGCAGGATTTAGTACCAGCTCCATCAGTAGTGAGAGGTACCTTTTTATTTTGCAACTCGGTTGCTAGAGTGTTGATTGATGCGGGTGCATCTCATTCTTTTGTATCTGCTGCATTTGCATCTGTGTTGGAATTGGAGTTAGCACTATTAGCGTCTCCTATTTGTGTTGTGTCACCTATTGGGGGTGAGTTAATTTTGAAGCACGGATGTAGAGGTTGTGATATAGAGGTCGAGGATCATCGACTTCCGTTTCCATTTGTAGTTATGCCCATGAAGGGCTTTGGTGTTATTTTAGGTATGGACTGGTTATCGTCATACCGGGCTGTTATTGATTGCTACCACCAGAGGGTTACATGTTGTACCGTAAGCGGGGAGTGTTTCCATTTCTTGGGAGACCGGGTTGGTAGTGTTGTGCCACCGGGGTATGGTCCGCGAGGGCGGAATGAACTTAGTGGTCTACTTGCTAGCTTTGAGAATGGTGAGTGTGATGAGACCCAGATTGAGTTGCCGAGGGTAGTTTGTGAGTACTCGAACGTCTTTCCCGAGGATCTCGTTGATTTGCCACCTCACCGAGAGACAGAGTTCTCTATTGATTTAGTGCCCGGCACGGCGCCGATTTCTATGGCACCTTATCGTTTTGCCCCAGCAGAGTTGATTGAGTTGAAAGTTCAGCTCCAAGAATTGCTAGATAAAGGCTTCATTCGCCCTAGTGTATCGCTGTGGGGAGCACCGGCCCTCTTTGCTAAAAAGAAAGACGGTGCCTTGAGATTGTGTATCGACTACCGGAAGTTAAATCGGGCTACGGTTAAGAATAAGTACCCTATGCCCCGTATAGATGATTTGTTTGACCAGTTGAAGGGTTCCCGTTGTTTCTCTAAGATAGACTTGAGATCGGGTTACCACCAGTTGAGGGTCAGAGAGGAGGATATTCCGAAGACGTCATTCCGTACGCGGTATGGCCATTATGAGTTTCTGGTGATGCCATTTGGGCTTACCAATGCACCGGCAGTCTTTATGGACTTGATGAACCGGATCTTCCGGGAATTCTTGGATCGTTTTGTGGTCATTTTTGTGGACGACATTCTTATCTATTCACCTTCAGAGGAGGAGCACGAGGAACACTTGAGAGTGGTGCTTGAGTTACTTAGAGCCCATAGGCTATATGCCAAGTTTGGGAAGTGTGAGTTCTGGCTAGGAGAAGTCAAGTTCTTAGGCCATGTGGTTTCCGGGGAAGGGGTGTCTGTTGATACATCCAAGACTGAGGCAGTGCAAGATTGGGCACAGCCTAAGAGTGTGTTCGAGATCCGCAGTTTTCTGGGATTAGCTGGGTATTACCGTCGGTTTGTGAAAGATTTCTCCAGGTTAGCTTCACCGTTGACTAGGTTGACTCAGAAGGGAGTCAAATTTGTATGGAGTGACACTTGTGAAAAGTCATTCCAAGAGCTGAAAGTTAGATTGACCACCGCTCCGGTTTTGATTATTCCAGAGAGAGGGTTGGGTTATGCAGTTTATTGCGATGCCTCACGAGAGGGTTTGGGTTGTGTGTTGATGCAGGAAGGGAAAGTGGTAGCTTATGGCTCACGTCAGTTAAAAATACATGAGAAGAATTACCCTACACACGACCTGGAGTTAGCGGCTGTGATTTTTGCCTTGAAAATCTGGAGGCACTACCTTTATGGTGAGAGATTCGAGGTGTTCTCGGATCATAAGAGTCTGAAATATCTGTTTTCACAGAAGGACTTGAATTTGAGGCAGAGGAGGTGGATGGAGTTTATTGAGGATTACGACTTCGAGTTGCATTATCACCCAGGGAAGGCCAATGTGGTGGCCGACGCTCTTAGTAGGAAATCCATTAGCGATGTAGCTTGTGTAGCCATCCGGGAGTGGGAGATGTTGGGGGCACTTGGCGAGTTTGACTTGCTTCTGGGCGAATCCGTTGAGGCTGCGGCCTTGTTTTCTGTTGTTGCGCAGCCTACACTTGTGACTCGAGTGTTAGAGGCACAGAGAGGTGACCTTGAGGTAGAATCCCTTAGAGAGAAGATCTCTAGTGGGAAGGTCGAGAAGGGTTTGACGGTGTATCCCGACCTGAGCGTGAGGTACCGAGACCGTTTGTTTGTGCCGGAGTCTTGTCGAGAGGAGGTACTCCGAGAGTTCCATCATTCGCGCCTTGCGGTGCATCCGGGAGGTACTAAGATGTATCAGGATTTGAGTCGCCAGTTTTGGTGGCAAGGCATGAAGAGAGATGTGGCAGTCTTCGTGTCTAAGTGCCTTACTTGTCAGCAAGTGAAGGCCGAGCATCAGAGGCCAGCGGGTTTGTTGCAACCCTTGCCTATTGCTGAATGGAAGTGGGAGCATGTCACTATGGACTTCGTTGTAGGCCTTCCAAGGACTCAGCGGGGTAGTGATGCTATTTGGGTGGTTGTAGACCGGTTGACTAAGTCGGCGCACTTCATTCCTATGCGCGTGAGAGATTCGGTAGATCACCTTGCCGACTTGTATATTCGGGACATAGTGAGATTGCACGGGGTCCCAGTGACGATCGTCTCAGATAGAGATCCTCGTTTTACTGCTAGGTTGTGGCAGAGTTTGCAGAGTGCTTTGGGCACTAAGTTGACCTTTAGTACAGCTTATCACCCTCAGACTGACGGGCAGTCCGAACGTACTATTCAGATCCTTGAGGATATGCTTCGGGGTTGTGTCCTTGATTTCAGTGGGACGTGGGAAAGGCACCTACCATTGGTGGAGTTTGCCTACAACAACAGTTTTCAGTCTAGCATCGGTATGGCACCGTTTGAGGCCTTGTATGGCCGACCTTGTAGGTCTCCGGTTTGTTGGGCCGAGGTGGGTGATACACCTTTGTTGGGTCCGGAGTTGGTTAGGGAGACGACGGAGAAAGTTGAGCTTATCCGTAGGAGGCTTGTTACAGCCCAGAGTCGTCAGAAATCTTATGCTGACCGTAGGAGGAGACCGTTGGTGTTTGAGATAGGTGATCATGTCTTTCTGAAGATATCACCTAGGCGGGGATTGATGAGGTTTGGGAAGAAAGGAAAGTTATCCTCTCGGTTTATTGGTCCTTTTGAGATCCTTGAGAGGATTGGCGAGGTTGCTTACCGTTTAGCTTTGCCGCCACAGTTGTCCGGAGTTCATGACGTGTTTCATATGAGTATGCTTCGGAAGTATGAGCCGGATCCATCACACGTGTTGGATTGGACCGACTTAGAGGTAGATGAGGATGCCTCGTATGAGGAGAGACCGGTTCGGGTCTTGAATAGGCGGGATCAAGTCCTGCGTGGCAAGACCATCCCTTTGGTGAAGGTTTTGTGGAAGCATCACGGAGTGGAGGAAGCCACTTGGGAACGTGAGTTGGAGGTCCGTGAGAAATATCCGAACTTGTTTATTGATGTGTAATCTTGTACATAGATTTTATAATCTTGCCGGACTTAAACCGGATGTTGTTTGGGAGAAGATAGGGGATGTACCTCTAAACCGGATGTTGTTTGGGAGAAGATAGGGGATGGACTCCGTAGATAGAGCTCATATGCTTGTCTAGAAATGTGTTGACAGAGCTCATATGCTTGTCTTGGGAATGTGATATAGCTAGTATGCTTATCTGTGGAAGTAATGAAATTGAAAGTGGTTTACATGAGTTATTGTCTCATATGAGTTGTTTGGCCAGGTTCTGAGCCATGAATTATGAATTGAGAATTAAATAAAAATGGAGATTTAATTGAACATAGGCTTGAAAATCTTGGAATTGTAATGTGTTATGAAAGAGTGTAAAAGTGTTGACCATCTATCAACTGTTAATCTTTTAGTCATTATTCATAACTGGTTTAGTATATTTCTACTGGGCTGTGGCTCACCCTATATGGGAACATCATTTTCAGGTACAGGTAGCATGCCACCTCCAAGGACATAGCTTGGGAGGCTTGAGGCTGACAGACTTTTTGGTCGTCTATTTTCTTTTGATGTATTACATGTAAATTCAAGCCAAGGGCTTAAGGTGTAATTGAGCTAGTGCTCTCTTTTTGTAACCAAGTGTTAACTTGGAAAGCTGTAAGTCCTTAGGGCATTTGCTTTTGTTGTTAACATGTAATACTTTTTGTAATGAAACTGTGATAAATAGAAGGATATGAAACTTTTATATATATCAATACATGTCTTTACTGTTGGGTCTTAGCCACAGAATAAATTGGAACAAGGGTGTAGCTGGTAGGATTACCTTGGCTTAATTCCATGCTTTTCTTTTACTTCGATTTTCTGATCTTGAACCGTACTGACTGTTATCTTCCTTCTTGCAGATTTGAATTTTCTTAAGTCCCAATACAGCTACCCCGACTTGAATGTTCTTCGCGCCGCGTTGCGATATCCAAACCGGAGTTGGACCAAGCTACTGAATTTTGAGCCGACCTATCGATACAGTGGCAAATGAAAGACCAAGGTAACTGACTTCTTGTTGGAAGCCTCTCCTGAACCAGACCCATCCTTGCCTCAAATCAATCTCATCCCACTAACCGCCGAATAAGATCTGGCCAAGAAGAGAGCCGTGCGAGCCCTTCTTACCGAAACAAACCAGACCGAGGTACTACCAGCCGGTCAAACTCAAGAAACTATGGTAGCTCTGCCAACCCACTAGCCTTCGTCATCCCGCCCGAACAAGCGTGCTCGGACTTCCACAATCGAACAACGCCTTGTTGACGAGGACGAAACCGTGGTTCCATAAACCACTCCGCCAAGCCCCCCACCTGAGCGCTCAGACCGAGCTACCTCCTCAAAGTGGGTACCCAAAACCATGTTTTAGAACCGTGCTATCAGCGATTCTGATTCAGTGGTTGCAGAGAAAGACCACCTTATGGCTTTCAACCTTGCCAAAGGTGTCTGTCTTCCAGCCGACATGAAACACCATGATTACCTAACCGAGCTAAAGGCTATTCGATCGTCCACAAAATCCATGGTGCTGGTAAGTAGTCTATCTGCTTATCTTTCTAATTTTTTGTAACTTTCTGCTCGGTTTAAAAGTTTCTTACCATCCTTTTACAGGCCATACAGAAAAACCACATCGCTCATAAGCGAGTGTTGGAACTGCAAAAAACCACCAGGCAGGCCATGGCCGAGGCTAACGAAAAGGCGGCCGAGCAAAAAGAGTCCCAACAAAAGATGGCTAAGCTAGAGACCGAGGTGGCTCGACTCACCGGGCTAGTTACCTCGGCTGATGCTGATAAACAAAAGGCCCTGGCCGTGATGAAGGACAAATACTTGCGCGAGCTGGCCAAGCTCGATGGCAAAAAGAGCGCAGAGATCGCCGAGCTGAAGAAGAAGGCAGAGGACGCAGAGGACCGGGGTTACAAAGAGGGGGAGGCCACTTACATTAAGCAGTGCGAGGCGGCCAAAGACCTTTTCTTCAAATGTGGATAGAGGGCGGCCGTGGCGTAGCTCAGTCACGGCCCCGAGACCGAGGTCTTCAACCCTCCTTCATATTTCATACCGAGCTCAATGATGGAGTACGCTGCTACCATTCAGCAGCAATTTCTGGAAGAAGAGGATGAAGATGAAGCTCCAAAAGACAACACTCAGCCTGGTCGCCAGTCTACCTCCCCAACTCCAGAGGTCTCCGTCCCTCCTTTGCCTGCTGATGTGGATCTTTCAACCGAGCTTAACCAAGAGGTGCTTGCCACAACTGAGCTACCCCTGGGTGAAGACCGTGTTGTTCTTGATGCTGATTTAGATGACCTTTTTGCTTAATCTCTGTAATTTCTTCTTTTTGCTTTTGGAAAGATATTGTAACCAGGCTGAGGCCCCACCTTTTGTACTTGATCTGAGTTTCCAATGAAATCTTCTTTTATTCCATTTTTTATCCCAGTTTAATCTATGCTTGCTTGACCTTTCCAACTGTAATCTGAATGATGTGTAACATTCTCCAGCCGGGATACCTATCCGGGTTTTAACCTTGAAATCTCTAGTTTTACCTGCCAACCTCTTCAGTCTAGGTCTTTTACCTCGGCTGAAGATCACAACAAGTGGTATTCCAGCCAACCACTCTTCAGCCTTGATCTTTATCTCGGTTGAAGAGTACTAAGTGTTGATTTTTCCAACCAACCACTCTTCAGCCTTGATCTTTATCTCGGCTGAGGAGTACTAAGTGTTGGTTTTTCCAGCCAACCACTCTTTAGCCTTGATCTTTATCTCGGCTGAGGAGTACTAAATGTTGGTTTTTCCAGCCAACCACTTTTCAGCCTTGATCTTTATCTGAGCTGAAGAGAGCTCAAAGTTGGTTTTTCCTGCCAACTCTGAGTGAAGTGTTTGGTTATTCCCACCAAACGTCCTGCAGCCTGGATCCTTATCCTAGGCTTAGGAGGGGTGTTGGTTATTCCAGCCAACCTCTAAGTTGGTTATTTCTGCCAACCTAGAGTGAAGTGTTTGGTTATTCTGACCAAATGTCCTGCAGCCTGGATTCTTATCCTGGGCTTAGGATGGGGTGTTGGTTTTTCCAGCCAACCTCTAAGTTGGTTATTTTTGCCAACCTAGAGTGAAGTGTTTGGTTATTCCAACCAAACGTCCTGCAGCCTGGATCCTTATCCTGGGCTTAGGAGGGGTGTTGGTTTTTCCAGCCAACCTCTAAGTTGGTTTTTCTTGCCAACCTAGAGTAAAGTGTTTGGTTATTCCGAACAAACGTCCTGCAGCCTGGATCCTTATCCTGGGCTTAGGAGGGGACAAAGTTGGTTATTCCGGCCAACTCTGTTTTTGTTGCCCCTAGCTTACTAAAACAACTTTTACAGAATAAAACAATTATGCCGAAAAGAAAACTACTTGTTTTATTGAGAAAAAGAAAAATTACAAGTATTGAAAAGCTAAAAATAAAATAGTTTGAGATTGGCAGTGTTCCATGGCCTGGGAATGGC
The DNA here is from genome assembly GCA_022316695.1 of Camellia oleifera. Classification (NCBI taxonomy): domain Eukaryota; kingdom Viridiplantae; phylum Streptophyta; class Magnoliopsida; order Ericales; family Theaceae; genus Camellia; species Camellia oleifera. The sequence continues at coordinate 35,544,173 of CM039307.1, read as the reverse complement.
TTTGCTATCCTTGTCTTCCAATTGGTATGCCCCTTTTCGGCTAACCCAACCACTTTGTAAGGTCCTTTCCAATTGGGCCCTAACTTGCCATCTTCGGGTACCAAGGTATTTCCCATCACTTTGCACAGTACTCAATCTCCGATTTTGAATTGTCTTGGATGTACTGTTTTGTTATACTTTCTGAACAACTCTTGCTGGTACGAGGCAATGTGAACCAGTGCTCTTTCTCTTCTTTCTTCTGCAAGATCAAGCTCCAATGCTATGGCTTCTCCATTTAAGTCTGGAACAAAATTTTCACTTCGAATTGTGGGGAGGCCAACTTCCAGTGGGATTACTGCTTCCATGCCATAGTCCAAGGAAAATGGTGTTTCGCCAGTAGACCACCGAGGTGTGGTACGATAAGCCCATAAAACGTGGGGAAGCTCCTCAGTCCACTTGCCCTTTGCTTTCTCTAATTTTTTTTCAATCCGTCCAAGCCCACTTTGTTTGATGCTTCTACTTAGCCATTTGCTTGGGGGTATGCTGGTGTAGAGTTGTAGAATTCTATCTTGTATTCTGCACAAAAGCCTCTAAAGATCCTGCCATCGAACTGAGTGCCGTTGTTCGATATTAGAGCTTTTGGTATGCCGAACCGAGTGATGATATTCTGCCAGACGAACTTTTTCACATCCTTCTCCTTGATTGATACTAATGCTTCTGCCTCCACCCATTTTTTGAAGTAGTCTGTTGCTGCTAGGAAGAACTTTCTGTTGCCGGGTGCTGTTAGAAGTGGTCCTACTATGTCCAAGCCCCACATTGCAAAGGGCCATGGGCTTGTCAATGGTAGGAGTTCTCTGGCTGGCTGATGTATTTGGTGTGCAAACTTCTGACATTTCTTGCACTGCTTGACATACTTCTCTAAATCTGCTTGCATGTATGGCCACCAATACCCTTGCAAAATTGCTCTGTAAGCCAATGATCTTCTTCCTTGATGTCTTCTGCATACGCCTTCGTGTATCTCGAACAAGAATGCTTCAATTTTGCTAGGGTAGACACACTTTAGGTAAGGTCCTGTGAATGACTTCTTGTACAAGGCCATTGATTGGGAAGAGCCAAAATCGCTGTGACTTTGCTCTTATTTTGTTAGCCTCTTTCTTTTCTTCCGGTAAGACGCCGTCTTTTAGGAATAGTATGATGGGATCCATCCACGAAGGGCCTAGTTCGGCACAACATACCTTTTTTACTTCGGCTTCTTCAATGCTTGGTCTTGGTAGGTAGTCAATCAACAATGGATGAGGAATAGAGGTATCTGCCATTGAAGCAAAGCCTGCTAGTTCGTCTGCTCTACTGTTTTCTTCCCTGCCGATTTGCTCTATCCGCACTACTTCAAATGTTTTGATCTCTTTTCTGACTAACTTTTGGTACTTAGCCATCCTGTCATCCTTTGCCTCGTAGTCACCTGAAATTTGGTTTACCACCAACTGTGAGTCACTGTAAACCATTAGCTCGGTGGCCTTCATGTAGGATGCTAATTTTAAGCCTGCCAGAAGTGCTTCATATTCCGCTTCGTTGTTTGATGCTGGGAAGCCAAGGTTGACTGCTTGCTCCACCACTAAGCCGTCTGGTGAGATAAGGACTATACCCAGTCCTGCACCGTGCCTGTTGAACGCTCCATCCACGAAGAGCTTCCATATCTCTCCCACGAACAGTTTCCAGCAAGTGGAGGGATCAGATGATGCCTTGGGATCAAGAGTGTTGCTGGTGTTTTCTTCAAGGTCCATGCTTGCTGTTTACCCTTCGCTATTTGATTGTACCAAGTCTTTATTTGTTGGTGAGTCTTGGCTTGGTGTAGCATGGTTTGCTTCTTTCTACCTTACTTTACTCTGGTCTGCCGAAGGGTCTGACTGGGTATCCTGCACCAGGGGTTGCGCTATTCCAGCATCAACTTTCATCCCTAGTTGGGTTGTTTCAGTCAGGTCGACTGGGCAGATATGATGACTTCCTGGGGTGAATTCTGTGACAAAGTCTGCCAAGGCTTGGGCCTTTATCGCAGTTTTGGATTGAAACTTGATATCGAATTGTCCCAACTCTACTACCCACTTCAAGATTCGCCCAAAAAAGTTCGCCCTCTCAAACAAAGCTTTTAATGGAAAAGCTGTGAGGATGACTATGGTGTGGGCGTGAAAGTAATGCGACAACTTTCTTGAGGCCATCATCAAGGCTAGGCCAGTTTTTCCAGTGGTAAGTACCTTGTTTCTCCGCCTAGTAATGTCTTGCTGACATAAAAGATGGGCAGATGTTGGATTCCTTCCTCTCGGACCAACACTGCGCTACTTGCGTGTTGTGAAACTACCAGGTACAGAAAGAGTTCTTCTCTAGGTATTGGGGTTACTAGTAGTGATGGAGAAGACATATATTCTTTCAAGCTTTCTAGAGCGCGGTCGCATTCTTCGTCCCATTCGAACTTAGCTTTTAATGCTTCGAAAAATAGTCGGCATCTGTCTGACGACTGACTTGTGAATTGGTTGAGTGCAGCTGCCATGCCGATGAGATGCTGCACTTCTTTTACTGAGTTGGGCCTTTCCAGATCCTGAATTGCTTTGATCTGAGAGGGGTCTGCCTCAATACTTCGGTTGGTCACCAAGAAGCCTAGGAATTTGCCAGATTCTACGTCGAATGCACACTTGGATGCATTAAGGCGTAGCTTGTGCTTCTTCAAGATCTGAAACATCTCACCTAGGTCCTTGAGATGGTCATTCTCATCCTTGCTCTTGACCACCCTGTCGTCGATGTGAGCCTCCATTGTTCTACCTAACAATGGTTCAAACATCTTGGTAACCATCCGTTAGAATGTTGCCCCTGCGTTCTTTAGGCCAAAGGGCATGACCTTGTAGCAGTACAGTCCTCTTGGCATTGTAAAAGATGTGACCTCCTGGTCTGGCTCATACATAGCGATCTGATGGTAACCTCTGTACGCATCAAGAAAGCTAAGACGGTTGTGTCTTGCCGTTAGATCTACCAGTTGGTCTATCCGTGGTAGAGAAAAGCTGTCCTTTGGGCATGCCTTGTTGACTGTTTTGTAGTCCACGCAGACACGCCATTTGCCATTCTTTTTGGGCACTACTACTGTATTGGAGATCCATTTGGGGTAGTGCACCTCTCTGATAGCTCCTGCCACCAGCAGGTTTCCTACTTCCTCGGCCACTATCTCGGCGTGGTGGAGTGCCGATCTGCGAGTGTGCTGAATGATTGGTCTGGCGGTTGGGTGGATGTTCAATTGGTGACAGATGAAGCTTGGGTCAATGTCAGGCATATCGTACGGCGTCCAGGAAAACACTTCAATGTTAGAGGTCAAGAATTCCATGACCTCTATTCTCTCAGTGCTGGACATAGATGAGCCAAGCAAAAAGAACTTATCCGGGTTCTTTTCATCTATTGTTACCTATACCAAGTCTTCCACTACCTTCTGTTCAGCAGCTTTACCAACATTCGCGAACAATTCATTGCTCTCTGGTTCTTCCACCATCTGTACGAACCCTTTGGCAGCTCGGCTGCCATTTACTGTGACGAAGCATTGCTTGGACATAATTTGGTCTCCATAGACCTCCTCAATTACTCCGGCTTCATTGGGGAACCGCATTACTTGATGGTAGGATGATGCTACTGATCTCATGGCATGCAACCATGTTCTTCCCAAGATTATGTTGTAAGTGGAAGGTACTTTCAATACCCAGAATTCCACTTGTTTCGTCATGCTTCCTGCTCTGACTGGGAGGATTATCTTGCCAACTGGCCATTCTGGCATTGAGTTGAATCCGATTAGGGGAGATACAACAGGTGCCAAGTCTTTGTCTTCTAGTTTCAATTGTTTGAATGTTTCGTAGTACATTATCTCACATGAGCTCCCTTGGTCAATCAAAATTCGCTTGACGTCAAAATCCTTGACTTGGAGAGTGACGACCAGTGCATCATTGTGAGGGCAGTATATCCTTGCCAAGTCTCTATCTGAAAAAGATATGACGTTTGTGGCTTCTATTCTCCTCTTTTTGATAGTAGGTTGGGCGCTTAGTACCTCCTTCAAGTGCTCAGCCTTCTTGATCATGCCCCTGAGCTCGCATACGCGCTCAGGTTCGAATACCCCATGGATTACGTTGATCACGCCTTGAGGTGGGGCATCGATTGGCATTCCGTTTGGGTTGTTGTGGTCCTAGGGGGCTGGCTGCGTCCTCCTTCTATGTACTTGTCCAGATGACCGGCTACCACCAACTCCTCCAGATGCTGCCTCAATGGCGTGCAATTTTCAGTGCGGTGCCCCTTTTCCTTATGGAAGGTGCACCGGGATCTTTCGTCGTAGTCCTTTTGCACCTCTCCTAGCTTGGCTGGCCATCTGACGAAAGGTTCATCACGTATCTCACTGAGAATTCAGTAGATTGGTTTCTTGAATACCGTGGTAATGGCAATGCGGACTCTCAGCCATCTTTTATCTCGGTCCTCTTCGTTGTCCCGCCTGCCTCGTCCATTTCTGCTCAGACGTTCTACCGTATTGACTTTTGCCGAAGTCTTTTTATCTGGTATTGCGATTGTACCAGACTTTGTTTTAGCACGGGCGCCATCCTCCTCCACCCAAATGTGCTGGTGTACCCTCTCCATTAAGGCCTCCATTGTGAGGGGTGGCGTCATGGTGATTGAGTCCCTTAGCCTATTCCCGACTAGAAGACCTCTTTTGTACTGCGCGATGGCAAGATTGGTAGGGCAATCCCCAATCTGGTTGAAGGTCTCCCAGTGGCGACTATTGTAGGATCTTAATGTCTCCTTGTCACCCATGTCAATAGAGAGAAGCTGGTCGATCTCCACTAGCATTTTGGTGTTCGTCCTGAACCTTGTCACGAACGCCTCTGCTAATTGTGCCCAGGAGGCGATGCTGCTTGCTGGTAGCCTTTCGAACCAGGTTAATCCTAGGTCGCCAAGGCTGGATGGGAATAGGATGCACATCAAAGCCTTGTTTCGTCGGTATACAGCCATAACCTGGCGAAAGTGGCTCAAGTGCGAGTAGGGGTCCGTCTTCCCCTCATATGTGGTGAATTTGGGTTGTAGGAAGCCGGAAGGTAAGGGCGCATTCTCAATTGCCAGAACGAACGGCGAGGTCTGCAGCCTCGCTAATGCTTTGTCCGTAGGTTCGTAAGCAGGGTGCGGTATTGGCATTCCTACCTCGACGCTTCCATGCGTCTGAGGAGCTAACCGCTGGAGGGCAGAAACTCTGTGTGGGTCGCATGCCCTGGCATCCTCCTTCCATCATGCCCTTTCTTCTAGCACAGTTTGTAAGTCGGACAATCTAGGTAACTCCGTCTGCCTGGATGATGTTTGGTGCGTGCACGAGGGCTAATAGGTGCTTCCCTCTGTGTATGACCTCTCAGATCTCGTCCTCTTAGACTTGGAATGACGAGTTCTAGAAGTCCTGGATTGAGTGTCGCCTGTTCTGAGGCTCCTATTCTCTGTTTGTGATGGCGTGGTATGCTTACTGCGATTTTCTAAGTGACGAGGGGACGTGTTGCCTTTACGCCCCTCTCCTGTCGCCACCTCTTTTCCCTTGATCTGGTGCTTCATGGCCTCCATATCCGCCGCCATATTCCTTATTAGTTCATCCTGCTCTTTTACGCGATCCTCAAGAGCTTGAGGGTCAATTCTTTGCCTCTGTCTTTCAGGACTTTGTGAGCGAGAGCGACTGGGGCTGTTGTTACGCCTCCCCTTTGCATCATTTCAGGGGTTCTGTCGCGAGGGCTCTAAGTCCACCATGGGAGGGATAGAAGGCAGACCTTCGCGCCTCTCACCCTCCTCTGGGGTTTGTCCGTCGATGGCGGACTGCGGCAAATCTTCGTTGTGTGTCATTGCTCTTAATTAACGAGGGAAACTTGATCAAGAGGTTTTGTTCTTTGTCTGATCTTCCCATAGACGACGGCAATTGTACGAGCAAGAAATATTCTTTCTTGTATAATCCTGTTGATCAAGTTTGCGCTCCTCCGTACGACGTCGCTTTACTTCCTGAAAACACAAACGTGAGCTAGCCGGCGGGTGTGTGCCGGATACCTCTCCGATGCCTAAGTCAGCAAAAATAGACAAATAGACAAAAAGCTCTGTGTATTCGAGAATCAAAGTTGTGTTACCTCTCCATAGGTGATGTTATGAGCTTTTATAGGTTCCGCGTGGCACAATCCTAGTAGGACTCTTACTCCTCCATGTAGAGTCCTCCTAGGAATCACATTCCTGAAAGATAATGCTTATCCTTCAACACCCCTCTCACTGCTTAAACCAAGTGAGATGGTTTTACCATGGTTGGATTCCAATATAGCCGAGGTGAGCATGGCTTTGCTAAGCCGCAGAGTAGACCGAACTAAAGCCAGTTCGGTTTCTTCCATTCACTGCTCTTACCTCAGCTTCTCCTGTACAAACCATGATGTGTTTAGACCGAGCTAAGAAATAGCAAGGTTTTGATTGATCTAACCGCAACATGCCACGACCAAGCTAACTCTGAGTGTGGTGACCGGGCTGTCTGTAACGCTCTCTTGGACCAGGATAACAACAAGGCCTTTTGGGGACCGGGGTAACGCCAAGGCCCTTTTACTCTGCCCTTCTTACTGTGGCTTACAACGGCCCATTACCCAGCTCGGCCCAATTTATATATATAAATTACCCTCTCAATAATTCTCAAATCAATTTCATATTTCCATATTCATTTCACTATTTATACAAAATAGTTATTTAGTTCAAATTAGGGCATTTTTCCTTTTCAACATACATTGCACCCAAGACCAAATTTCATCAATGTACTCAAGTAATAGCATATTCAAGACCTCTCATACCCATATGTAACCCCAAATAGAAAACCCCTCTTTCAAACATTTCAAATCTCAAACCCAAATTTCATCCAAACTTCCCAAATCCCACCATTTATATCAAATGACAAATATCAAGATTAAAACTCATATTGGAGAGTAGACTATCCCTACCTCAAATGGAGAAGCTCAAAGGAGAAGAAGAGAGAAACTCAAGATGTTCCAAATCTACACTTTTTCAAATCAAAGGAAAGCCCATGCGACACTCTACCCTTCTTACAAAGGAAATAGGGTAGAAGAACTCTAGATCAAGAGTATTTGTAGAGAGGAGGGGTATTTTAGAGAGAGAGACAGCCGGATTTAAGGTTTGGAGTGAAAAAGAGATGAAAAAGTGATAAAAATCACGTTGTTGTGAATTGATATATTCGAGGCTCGCTCGAGCGAAAGAGTTGTCGCTCGAACAACCAAACACAACAAATACCTCGCTTGAGCACAAGAAGTGTTGCTTGAGCGAACAATGCGAAGCTTCAGGTCTGCCACTCATACAGACGCACGCTCGAGCGCAAGAGTGCTCGCTCGAGCGAAGGAACACAAAACATAGGGCTCGCTCGAACAAAGAATACCAACATTTAAGTCTTCACAGAGACACAGACGCACACTCGAGCGCAAGATTGCTTGCTCGAGCGAAGAGACACACCACACAAAGATCGCTCGAGCGAAGAAGCAAATACCCAAAGTTCGCTCGAGCACAAAAAGCCTCGCTCGAGCGAAGAAACCAGTTCCTAGGCAACAACCTTTTGTTTCAACTCACAACCAACCTGTTCCAAACTTACCCAACACATCCCAAAACTCAAGTATAAAGAATAAATAATGGAAATAAGATATAGACAATGACATACAACCATGGAACTCGAGTCCGGAATACAATAAATGACGGGAAAAAATCGGGATCGCTATATTAGCTATGGAACTCAAAAAGATATAACAACATCTAAAGTTGAATTATGATTTAGTAATATAATTATCTATTTTTTTGATGTATATCTATCAAAATTTTAAATCACTTAATGGGACAAATTAATCAATTTTCTAAAATTATTGATTTTTTAATTTATAAAATAGATTAAAAAGACTATTGACTGATTTATTTATTTAATAACAAAAATATTTCATAATCTCTCCATTCTAATCTCTCTCGCCGATTTCCAAAAAAAAAAAAATATTAAAACTTGCCTTCTTTCTCTCTTTCCCAAAAAATCAAATAATATTTTTCATAAAAATTGTAAGTATCTATCTATATCTTATATATTATAACATAAAAAATTTAAAAATTTTTAAAAAAATTAAAAATCCGATATACAAACAGATAAAATTAATAAATTTGATTTTTATTTATTCAGTTGAAATCCTTCTTTTGCATCTCAATATAAGTGTGATTTTTATTGATTTAAAGTATAATGGTGGGAGATATTTTTAAATTAGATTTGTTTAGATAAACTTTAAAGAATTTTAAAACTTAAAATTGGATGGGACAAATTAGTCAATTTTCTAAAATTATTATAGCGATCCAGGTTTTGACCCAACCTTTGTTACATTCCGGACTCGGGTTTCATGGTTTAATATTGTATCTATGTCTTGTTTTCCTCCTTTAACTTTTTGAATTTGAGTTTTGGAATAAGTTGGGCGTGTTTGGAACAGGTTGGTTGTTAGTTGGTCTAGATTGTTGTTGCCTAGATTTTGGTTTTTTCGCTCAAGCCAGACTTCTTACACTCGAGCAAGCCTTGTGAAACTTGCTTCTTCACTCGAGCAAGGTTTCTTGCACTCGAGCGAGATTTGAGAGTCCTCAAGCTTCTTTCCCAGACGTAGAATTTCTAGAAAGGTTGAGGTCTTCGCTCAAGCGAGGTTTCTTGCACTCGAGCAACCGTGTGCGTTTGTAAAACTTCTGAAGCTTTGCATTCTGCGCTCGAGCGACTCTTTTTGCACTCGAGCGAGGTCACTTGTTATGTCTGGTCGCTCGAGCGACAACTCCTTCGCTCGAGCAAAGGTCACGTATATCAGTTCGCAATAGCTCATTTTTACATAGAAATTTTATATCTTTTTGTCCCAAAACCCTAATCTGGTACCCTCTCTCTACAAATACTCCATGATCTAAGGGTCCCTCTACCCTACTCCTTTTGATAAAGAGTTAGAGCATCTTGTGGGCTTCCTCTTAATCTGAGCAAAATTGAGTTTGGGTACCTTTGAGGTTCTTTTTCATCTCCTTTGAGCTTCTACACTTAAGGTAGGGATATTCTACACCTTGTTATGGTTTTTAACCTAGGCATTTGTCATTTTGTATTAATGATGGAATTTGAAAAGATTTGGGTAAAGTTAGGGTTTAAATCTCAAAAGTTAAAGAGGGGTTTTCCATCTAGGATTCTAAAACGACTATGGGACCTTGCGTATGAAGTTCTATAGTGATAAAATGGTGAAATTTGGCCTTGCGGTTAATATTTGGAAAAATGGAAAAATTGTCCTAATTTGTGTTGAATAATTATTTTGTATAAATAATAAAATTGATATGGGAAATATGAAATTAGGAGGAGGTGTAAATGAATGGTGTAGTTAGATTTGATAAATCACTTACCTATGAAAAATTTGATAAATTATCTGTTTAATAAATTGTACATCTGTTTAGAAATATCTATTTTGGGCTATCGGTGAAGGATAGCTATGATTGTTGTAGAAATTGTATGAGGACTAGGTGAATCGAAACTGGTCATTTGAATTATGTCATTGAATATGACGTTTTGATTAAACCATTGAATATGTGATTTGAATAGTCATTGTATATAACAACGCCTTTAAATACATTATATATGTATCTTTGTTTGGGAGGAGATAGGGGATGAGTTTCATTTTAAATTAAGTTGGCCGGAGTGTCCAGGGTGAAAGTCCCGAAACCTTATATGTGTATATTTGGGTGCCGATTCCCTCGGACGAGAATCTGTAAAATGGCAAGAAGATTGAAGTGTTAGAAAAATGAATGTTATTGAATTGTGAATGAATTAGTTGTAGTCTCATTTGGGATTGTTTAGATGATAAGGAACTATACTTATGCATTGATTTGAAATGAATGAATGGAAGTGGGTTAAGATGTGGTTATCAATATTGAATGGTAATGGGGAGAATGTAAGTTGGCCTTGAGTATTGAACTTTTATTTGACATTTATATCTTAGTTAAATCTCATATATTGTGTTAGTTTATCTGTACTGGGTTTTGGCTCACCCTACTTGGGAAACCATTTTTAGGTATAGGTGACATGCCTCTTCCAAGGGCGTAGCTTGGGAGGACTTAGGAGTTGGAGGTTTTGTTTTGTTGCTTTTGTGTTTAAATGTTAATTCAAGTCAAGGGCTTTACATGTATAGAGCTTAGGAATCTTTTGTTGTAACCAAGTGATATCTTGGAAAGATGGAAGCTCGTAGGGCGTATATTTTGTTGTAAATCAATTAGTTACATGCTTTAGTTTCAGAATGAACATTTATGAAAGTATAATGCATATAATATCTTTTGTAATATAAACTCTGATGAATGAAAGTATAACATTTTCTATTATGTTCATGAATCTCATATAGGTTGGATTATCCTCTTTATTTTGAGGGCGTTATAATTATTGATTTTTTAATTTATAAAATAGATTAAAAAAACTATTGACTGATTTATTTATTTAATAATAAAAATATTTCATAATATTTCCATCCTAATCTTTCTCACTAATTTCCAAAATAAAATATTAAAACTTGTCTTCCTTCTCTCTTTTCCAAAAAATCAGATAATATTTTTTGTGAAAGTTGAAAATATCTATCTATATCTTATATATTATATTATAACATAAAAAAGCTAAAAATTAGATATACAAACAGATAAAATTAATAAATTTGATTTTTATTTATTCAGTTGAAATCTTTCTTTTGTATCTTATGAACCTTTTTGACTTCTCTCATAATTATTGCAGTGCCCTTTTCAATTTCTCCCATACACTATGGTTACACACAAAAATAAAAAAGATAAAAATTTAGCTATGGAATTCAAAAAGATATAACAACATCAAAATTTGAATTATGACTTAGTAATATAATTACCTATTTATATATATATATATATATATGTATATATCTATCAAATTTTTAAATCACTTAATGAGAAAAATTAATCAATTTTCTAAAATTATTGATTTTTTTAATTTATAAAATAGATTAAAAAAAAAACTATTGTTTGATTTATTTATTTAATAACAAACATATTTCATAATTTCTCTATCCTAATCTCTTTCGCTGATTTTCAAAAAAAAAAATATTAAAACTTGCCTTCCTTCTCCCTTTTCCCAAAAATCAGATAATATTTTTCATAAAAATTGTAGATATCTATATATATCTTATATCTTATATATTATAACATAAAAAAAAGATTAAAAATCAAATATACAAACAGATAAAATTAATAAATTTGATTTTTATTTATTCAGTTAAAATCTTTCTTTTACATCTCAATATCTAATTTTAAGTTTTAAAAATCTTCAATGTAATGCCCTCAAAATACAGTATAAGACAACCATTCATATAATCCATAAACATAGAAGAAATATTATATTTTCATTCATCAGAGTCTTCTTTACAACAGATATCACATGCATTACATTTTCATTGATGTTTATCCTGAAACCATAGCATGTGACTCTAACTTCTAATAACAAAATAAATGCCCTATGGGCTTACATCTTTCAAAACTACCACTTGGATACAACAAAAAGAGAGGTCTAACTTTGTTACAAATAAAGCCATCGGTTTGAGTTTACATTTAACATAAAAAACAAATAGACAAAATGGAGTCTTCAGCTCCTAAACCTCCCAAGCTAAGACCTTGGAGGTAGCATGTCACCTGTACTTGAAAATGGTGTCCCAAGTAAGGTAAGCCAATACCCAGTGGAGATATGCTAAACATAATATCATAAATAATTAAAACGTTAGCATCCGATAGATGTTTAACACATGTAAACCAACATACATCCTTTCCATAACCAATCAACATTTACAACCATATTTCAATCCATTTCCTTTTCTTTATCCAAATCAATTCATTAACATGGTACATTATTTATCCAAACAATTCAAATGGAGACTACAATTCATATTATCAACACTTCAATCATCAACATCATTCAGATGTATATAAGGTTTCGGGACTTTCACCCTAGACACTCCGGCCAACTTAGTTATCACTAGAGTCTATCCCCTATCTCCTCCCAAACAATGAAGTACATCCCCTATCTCCTCCTAAACAAATATACATATACAATGTATTTAAACAAATTGTCATATACAATGACCAATTCAATCACATATTCAATGTTTATATCGAACCGTCATATTCAATTACATATTCTAATTGATTAGTTTCAATTTACCTAATCATCATGCAGTTTCTACAACAATCATGGCTATTCTCCACCGATAGCCAAAACAGATATTTCTAAACAGATAAATAAATCTATCAAACAGATAATTTATTACATTTTCTATAGGTGAGTGATTCATCGATCTAACTATACCATTCAATCACAATTTCCTCTAATTTCATGATTCTCAATCCAATTTCACACTTCCACACTTATTTTACTATTTATACAAAATAGTTATTAAATACAAATTAGGACATCTCTCCATTTTCCTCTAATATCAACCCTAAGGTTCAATTTCATCAATTTTACACAAATAACTCTATTTCAAGACCTCATATACACAATGGAACTCAAATAATAGAAAACCCCTCTTTCAAACATTTCACATTTTAAACCCTAACTTTTCCAAAATCTCCAAATCACACCATTTATACAAAATGACTAATATTTATGTTAAAGCTCATAGAAATAAGTAGATTATCCCTACCTCAAATGGAGAAATGCGAAAGAGAATGAAGGGAAACTTGAAGATGCTCCAAATCCATACTTTCTCGGATCAAAGGATAGTCCACCCGATGCTCTACCTCTTTTACAAAGGAATTAGGGTAGAGACACTCTAGATCAAGTGTATATGTAGAGAGAAGGAGTGTATAGAGAGAGGGAGAGTCGGATCTAGGGTTTGGAGTGAAAAGGAGATGAAAAAGTGATATAAAATCACACTGCTGCGATATGATATATACGGGGATCGCTCGAGTGACCAGATACAACAAGGACCTCGCTCGAGCAAACAACAAGAAGCTTCAGGTCTGCAACTCACGCAGACACACACTCGAGCATAAAAGTTGTCGCTCGAGCGAAGGAACACAAAACACAAGGCTCGCTCGAGTAGAGAATACCAACCTTCAGGTCTTCACAGAGATGCAGACACACGCTCGAGCGCAAAAGTTCTCGCTTGAGCGAAGAAGCAAATACCCAAGCTCGCTTGAGTGCAAAAAGCCTCGCTCGAACGAAGAAGCCAAATCATGGGCAGTAATCATTTGTTTCAACTTACAACCAACCTGTTCCAAACTCGCCCAACACATCCTAAAACTCAAATACAAAGAATTAAAGGATGGAAACAAGATATAGACAACAACAAACAACCACGAAACTCGAGTCCGGAATACAATAAATGACGGGAAAAAACTGGGATCACTATAACCTTCCCCCCTTAAAGAATTTCGTTCCCGAAATTTTATATAAGTTTCAAAATGGTGATTATTCAATTCTCAACATGATTATAATTCCATACTCAACGTCATGACCCATTCACCCGTCATTCCATTTCTTCTCAAGAGAACAATTTACAGTATGTGACTCAATATACATTATCAACATGCATTCTAGTGAAATTCAACTAATTTCAATGCACATATTCCATAACTCCATAACATATTCAATGTTAATAATATATTTGTATTTCTAAAACACATTCAACATATACAATGTTAAAATAAACTTGCATTTCCGAAACATATTTAACGATTACAATATTTCCATAGTCCGAAACATATACAATGTTTCTAGAGTTCATCAATGAAACAAAATTTCCAATACATTGTCAAACATTAATAAACAGGTCCGGATATTTCTCTCGGACCTCTAACTCACATTTCCAAGTTGCTTCCTCAACTCCGTGATGTTTGCACAATACTTTGACCAAGGGAATCATCTTGCCTCGCAAGACTTGGTCCCGCCTATCCAAGACCCTCACCGGTCTCTCCTCATACGAGGCATCCTCATCTACCTCTAAGTCGATCCAATCCAATACATGTGATGGATTCGGCTCATATTTCCGATGTATACTAACATGAAACACGTCATGCACTCTGGATAGTTACGGCGGTAATGCTAAACGGTATGCAACCTCTCCAATCCACTCAAGGATCTCAAAAGGGCCAATAAACCGAGGGGTTAACTTTCCACTCTTCCCAAACCTCATCAAACCCCACCTAGGCGATATTTTCAGAAAGACGTGATCACCCACCTCGAATGACAAAGACCTCCTTCTACGGTTGGCATAACTTTTCTGGCGACTCTAGGCTGTAACTAGCCTCTTACGAATAAGTGTCACTTTCTCCATCGTTTCCCGAACCAACTCTGAGCCCAATAAAGGTGCATCACCCACCTCGGCCCAACACACTAGAGATCTACATGGTCGGCCATATAAGGCCTCAAACGGTGCCATACCAATACTCGATTGGAAACTGTTATTGTAGGCAAACTCCACTAATGGTAAGTGTCTCTCCCACGATCCCTTAAAGTCAAGAACACAACCTCGAAGCATATTTTCAAGGATCTGAATAGTGCGCTCGGATTGTCCGTCAGTCTGAGGATGGTAAGCCATGCTAAAAGTCAATCTAGTGCCCAAGGCACTCTGCAAACTCTGCCACAACCTAGCAGTAAAACGCAAATCTCCATCTGAGATGATCGACACTCGGACCCCATGCAACCTCACTATGTCCCGAATATACAAGTCAGTAAGATAATCTACCAAATCTCTCACACGCATAGGAATAAAGTGCGCCGACTTAGTCAACCGATCAACCACTACCCAAATGGTATCACTACCCTGTTGAGTCCTCGGAAGACCCACGATAAAATCCATCGTGACGTACTTCTATTTCCACTCTGCTATAGGCAAGGATTGCAACAAATCTGCTGTCCTCTGATGCTTGGCCTTCACTTGTTGACAAGTAAGGCACCTTGACACAAACACCACCACATCTTTCTTCATACCCCTCCACCAAAACTGGTAACCTAGATCACGATACATCTTTGTGCCTCCTGAATGCACCGCAAGGCGTGAATGGTGAAACTCTCGGAGTACTTCCTCTCGGCAAGACTCCGGCACAAACAAGCGGTCTCGGTATCTCACACTCAAGTCGGGATACATAGTCAAACCCTTATCTACCTTCCCACTAGAGATCTTCTTCCAGAGGGATTCTACCTCAAAGTCACCCCTTTGTGCCTCTAACACTCGATTCACAAGCGTAGGTTGTGCAACTACGAAAAACAAGGTCGTAGACTCAACAAACTCACCCAGAAGCAAGTCGAACTCGCCAAGAGCACCCAACATCTCCCATTCTCGGATAGTAATACAAGCTACATCACTAATGGACTTCCTACTTAGGGCATTGGCCACGACATTGGCCTTTCCCGGATGATGGTACAACTTGAAGTCCTAATTTTCTATGAACTCCATCCACCCCATCTACCTTAAATTCAAATCCTTCTGTGTAAACAAATATTTTAGGCTCTTATGATCCGAGAACACCTCGAATCTCTTATCGTAAAGATAGTGCCTCCAAATCTTCAAGGCAAAAATCACAGCTGCTAACTCTAAGTCGTGAGTAGGATAATTCCTCTCGTGTGTTTTCAACTGCAGCGAGCCATAGGCTACTACTTTTTCCTCTTGCATC
The DNA here is from genome assembly GCA_022316695.1 of Camellia oleifera. Classification (NCBI taxonomy): domain Eukaryota; kingdom Viridiplantae; phylum Streptophyta; class Magnoliopsida; order Ericales; family Theaceae; genus Camellia; species Camellia oleifera. The sequence goes on along the minus strand of CM039307.1, from coordinate 35,528,465 downwards.
AACACACAACCCAAACCCTCTCGTGAGGCATCACAATACACTGCATAACCCAAACCTCTCTCCGGAATAATCAAGACTGGAGCAGTGGTAAGTCTAACTTTAAGCTCTTGGAACGACTTTTCACAAGTCTCACTCCACACAAACTTGACCCTTTTCCGCGTCAATCTAGTCAAAGGCGAAGCTAGCCTGGAGAAATCCTTCACAAATCGATGGTAATACTTGGCCAACCCCAGGAAACTACGGATCTCGAAGACACTCTTAGGCTGTGCCCAATCTTGCACTGCCTCTATCTTGGATGAATCAACAGTCATCCCTTCCTCGGATACCACATGGCCTAAGAACTTAACCTCTCTTAGCCAGAACTCACACTTCCCAAACTTAGCATACAACTCATGGGCTCTAAGCAACTCAAGCACCACTCGCAAGTGTTCCTCGTGCTCTTCCTCAAAAAGTGAATAAATCAAAATATCGTCCACAAAGACGACTACGAAGCAATCTAAGAACTCCCGGAAAATCTGATTCATCAAGTCCATGAACACAGCCGGTGCATTGGTAAGCCCAAAAGGCATCACCAGAAACTCATAATGGCCATACCACATACGAAATGCCGTCTTCGGGATATCCTTCTCCTTGACCCTCAACTGATGGTAACCCGATCTCAAATCTATCTTAGAGAAACAGCAGGATCCTTTCAACTGGTCAAACAGATCATCTATACGAGGCATAGGGTATTTGTTCTTAACCGTCGCTCGGTTCAATTTTCGGTAATCAATGCAAAGTCTCAAAGCCCCATCTTTCTTCTTAGCAAAGAGGGCCGGTGCCCCCCAAGGTGAAGCACTAGGGCGAATAAAACCCTTATCTAGTAACTCCTGGAGTTGAATCTTCAACTCACTCAACTCGGTTGGGGCAAAACAATATGGCGCCATGGAAATCAGTGCCATGCCAAGCACTAAGTCAATAGAGAACTCAATCTCTCGATGAGGTGGTAAACTAATAAGATCCTTGGGAAAGACGTCTGAGTGCTCACAAACCACTCTTGGCAACTCAGTCCCGGTCTCATCACACTCACTACTCATAAAGCTAGCGAGAAGACCACTAAGCTCACTCCGCCCTCGCAAATCATACACCGGTGGTAAGACTCTACCAACCCAATCTCTCAAGAAATGAAAACAATCACCGCTTAAGGTATATACAATAAACCTCTGACGGTAGCAACCTATAACAGCCCGGTATGACGATAACCAGTCCATATCCAAAATCACATCAAACCTAGACATATCCATCAATACAAAAGAAAAGGGAAGCTGACGATCGGTGACTTCTATATCACAGCCCCAACACCCTTGTTTCAAAATCAACTCACCCCCAATAGGTGATACAACACAAATAGGAGATGCTAACAGCGCCAACTCCAATCCCAAAACAGATGCAAATGCAGAAGATATAAAGGAATGAGATGCACCCGTATCAATCAACACATTAGTAACTGAGTTGCAAAACAATACGGTACCTCTCACAACAGATGGAGCCGGTACAAGATTCGGCGTTGTAACAGCATACATGCACCCTGTAGGTCTCTGATCTACCTGCTCACCCCTCGGAGTATAAGATTGCTGCACAGACTAGACCGAAGAGGCTCCTTGATTGGCCCTCGAGGCCTGAACTGACTGAGCTGGCTGATAACTCTAGGTCTGTCTCGAACCAGATGCACCAGTTGTGCCACCCAACTGCGGGCAAAATCTCTTCAAGTGCCCCACTTGCCCACATAGATAACAAGTGAGCGGCTGGCCTCTGCCCTGACTCTGGCTAGAATGAGCCGAAAAGGATGCTGTACGCTGCCCTCCTCCCCTCTGCGAGCAAGCTAGAGACTTGTGGCCCAACAGACCACACATGTAACAGGTAATGTCTCACTGACCGCCTCTCCCAGAACCTGAACTCGGTACTAGAAAGGTAGATCTTGAATGCACTCTCTAGGACTACTGAGGGTTAGAACCCCTCTGCCTCTTATCGTTCCCCTGGCCATCCTGACTCCTCCTGGAGCACCTCATCCCTTCTTCTTCTGCATGCATAATAGTCTCAAGATGGGCTGCAGCCTCCACAAGGCGCCCATACTCCCTAATCATGGACCCTGCCACTCGAAACATGAGTCCGGTCCTCAACTCCTTCTCGAACTCCAGACAGAGGCGTTCCTCAGTCATAACTAACTTAGGTACAAACCTAGATAAACTAGTGAATGTGGCCTCAAACTCGGCCACTGGTGTGTTCAGCTACTTGAGCTGACAAAACTGGTCCCTTAACTTTTCCCTCGCTGTAGCTGGCAGATATTTGTCCTGGAAAGCTTCAACAAAGGCTTCCCAAGTCCCTCCAATGTGCTCCCGTACATACTTCCACCACTGACCCACGTCTCCATTCAGTTGGAAAGACGCTAAGGTTACTCGCATGCCCTTGTCTTCGATGCCAAGCATCTTAAACGTCTTCCTCATCTGCTTCAACCACTCATCAGCCTTCAGTGGCTCCTTAGGGTCACCCAAAAACTTGTTCGGATTCGACCGAAAGAATTCCCTCTTCAGAAATGATGGCCCTGCCTCAGCTACTTGGGCCTGGACTTAATTCTCAGCTCGGAGAATGTCCATAGGCTCCCTCAATGCTCCAGCCATTTCACGGGCTAAGGCATCCATGGCCTGCTGACTTACTGGCTCGGCCCCGTTGGCCTGACCAACACCTTTCTCTTGTACCAGAATCTTATCCGGGTTAGGCATTTCTTGCCTCCTAGGCCTACCACGCCTACCACCACGACCTCGTCCTGACATCCTAATAAAGGTATCAAAAGACATTAGCACATTCACAAATGTGCTGAAGCTATTTCACTCGCGTCCTAATACGATGGACAACAGTAATTCACTCCAAATAAGCATATAACCACATAAACACATACGGATTTCATTTCCAGATAATGACCATCCCGTGGCGTTACTAGAGTTCCAGTTAGAAACGGCAATGATCAAGTGCTTTTCCAACAGGACTCCCAAGAACCCATAGACCCGATCGACATCCAAAAAACTAAATTCCATACCCATGTAGTCACATAAACATGTTATCACATAAGCACATAACATTATACTTAGGTCTCTACAAGTGAGACAAACCCATTATGGTACTAACCACTTCCCATGTACCCAAAGTATTCAAACCCGGTACGCTCTAATACCAAGTTGTAACGCCCTCAAAATATAGTATAAGACAACCATTCATGTAATCCATAAACATAGAAGAAATATTATATTTTCATTAATCAGAGTCTTCTTTACAATAGATATCACATGTATTACATTTTCATTGATGTTTATCCTGAAACCATAGCATGTAACTCTAACTTCTAATAACAAAATAAATGCCCTGCGGGCTTACATCTTTCCAAGCTACCACTTGGATACAACAAAATGAGAGGTCTAACTCTGTTACAAATAAAGCCCTCGGCTTGAGTTTACATTTAACATCAAAAACAAATAAACAAAATGGAGTCTTCAGCTCTTAAACCTCCCAAGCTAAGACCTTGGAGGCAGTATGTCACCTGTACCTGAAAATGGTTTCCCAAGTAGGGTAAGCCAATGCCCAGTAGAGATATGCTAAACATAATATGAGAAATAACTAAAACGTTAGCATTCGATAAATGTTTAACACATGTAAACCAATGTACATCCTATTTATAACCAATCAACATTTACAACTGTATTTCAATCCATTTCCATTTCTTTATCCAAATCAATTCATTAACATGGTACATTATTTATCCAAACAATTCAAACTGAGACTACAACTCATATTATCAACATTTCAATCATCAACATCATTCAGATATATATAAGGTTTCGGGACTATCACCCTAGACACTCCGGCCAACTTAGTTATCACTGGAGTCCATTCCCTATCTCCTCCCAAACAATAGAGTACATCCTCTATCTCCTCCCAAACAAATATACATATACAATGTATTTAAACAAATTGTCATATACAATAACCAATTCAATCACATATTCAATGTTTATATCGAACCGTTATATTCAATGACATATTCCAATTGATTAGTTTCAATTTACCTAATCATCATGCAGTTTCTACAACAATCATGGCTATTCTCCACCGATAGCCAAAACAGATATTTCTAAACAAATAAATAAATCTATCAAACAGATAATTTATTACATTTTCCATAGATGAGTGATTCATTGATCTAACTACACCATTCAATCACAATTTGCTCCAATTTCATGATTCTCAATCCAATTTCACACTTCCACACTTATTTTACTATTTATACAAAATAGTTATTAAATACAAATTAGGGCATCTCTCACTTTTCCTCTAATATCAACCCTAAGGTTCAATTTCATCAATTTTACACAAATAACTCCATTTCAAGACATCATATACACAATGGAACTCAAATAACAAAAAAACCCTATTTCAAACATTTCACATTTTAAATCCTAACTTTTCCAAAATCTCCAAATCACACCATTTATACAAAATGACTAATATTTATGTTAAAGCTCATAGAAATGAGTAGATTATCCCTACCTCAAATGGAGAAACTCGAAAGAGAAGGAAAGAAAACTTGAAGATGCTCCAAATCCACACTTTTTCGGATCAAAGGATAGTCCACGCGATGCTCTACCTCTTTTACAAAGGAATTAGGGTAGAGACACTCTAGATCAAGTGTATATGTAGAGAGAAGGAGTGTGTAGAGAGAGGGAGAGTCGGATATAGGGTTTGGAGTGAAAAGGAGATGAAAAAATGATGTAAAATCATGCTGCTGCGATCTGATATATACGAGGCTCACTCAAGTGAAGGACTTGTTGCTCGAGTGACCAGATACAACAAGGACCTCGCTCAAGTGCAAGAAGCCTTGCTCGAGCGAACAATAAGAAGCTTCAGGTCTGCGATTCACGCAGCCGCACACTCGAGCGTAAGAGTTCTCGCTCGAGCGAAGGAACACAAAACACAGGGCTCGCTCAAGCGAAAGAAGGCTCGCTCGAGCAGAGAATAACGACCCTCAGGTCTTCATAGAGATGTAGACGCACGCTCGTGTGCAAGAGTTCTTGCTCGAGTGAAGAAACAAATACCGAAGGCTCGCTCGAGCGAAGAAGCCAAATCTTGGACAGCAACCATTTGTTTCAACTCACAACCAACCAGTTCCAAACTCGCCTAACACATCCCAAAATTCAAACACAAAGAATTAAAGGATGGAAACAAAATATGGATAACAACAAACAACCACGGAACTCGAGTCTGGAATACAATAAATGACTGGGAAAAATCGGGATCGCTATATTAAAGTTTATCTAAACAAATCTAATTTAAAAATATCTCCCACCATTATACTTTAAATCAATAAAACTCACATGTCTATCACATATCTAACTCACATCATAACTTGCCTAAATAATAATAATTAAAAACAAATAGAAACCACAGATAAATTAAATTTTAAAAAAAAATAGAAATCCATAACTCCATCTTAAATAATTTTTTTTTTTTTAAAAAAAACCTGAATAGAAACCACACAAAAAAAGAAATAAATAAAAAGGATAAGAATTTAGATATGGATCTAAAAAAAATATGACAAAATCTAAATTTGAATTATCATTTAGTAATATAATTATCTATTTTTCTGATGTATATATATCAAAATTTTAAATCACTTAATGAGAAAAAATAATCAATTTTCAAGAATTATTTAAGGAATAATATGATTAATCATCCCAACTCCTAAACTTCGCGGGCACTGACAGAGGAGTTAACGGATTGGGTTAGGTGAGGTTTAAGTTATTGGAGGTAACATTCTTCCACTCTGTAAATTTATTTATTTTTTAATTTTATTTTTTCCTTATGTGATTCTCTTTCTCTATTGTTGGTTTGGTTTTGATTTCGGTTTTAGTGAGGTTTATATGTTTGTTTATAGGTTTGCATGGTAGAAAATAATTATTGGTGATTATGGTTGCAATCAAAATATCTATGTATGTTCCATGTCAAAGATTTTGATCGAATTTTGTTTTCTTCAATGAAAATCATAAAATTGAAGTAAAAAAATAGGTATCAAATTTTTTATTTTTTATTTTCATTTTATTTTATAAAAAATGTGAAAATTTATTGAGAATTCAAGATTTTATCATAACATTAGATTTTTGTATAACTAGGTAAATTTAAAAGTTTTAAATATCATTGTATTCTTTATTTTTATCCTCTTCCCATTAGATCATTACTACCATTTGTTAGTTTGTTAATTATAATTCAATTAATTGAAAATGAAAGCTTAATATAACCTTTCATATATATATTATGGTTAATATAGCGATCTCGGTTTTTCCCATCATTTATTTTGTTCCGGACTTGGGTTCCGTTATGGTTGTTGTTGTCTATATTTTGTTTTCGTTCTTTAGACCCTTTGTATTTGAGTTTTGGGACGTGTTGGGTGAGTTTGGTACAGGTTGGTTGTGAGTTGGAACAAATGGTTACTATCCAGAATTTGGCACCTTCGCTTGAGCGAGGCTTTTTGCGCTTGAGCGAGCCTTGGGTTTTTGTTTCTTCACTTGAGCGAAGGTTCTTGCGCTCGAGCGAGCTTTCTTTGATGTGTCTCTTAGCTCGAGCGAGCACTCTTGCGCTCGAGCGTGCGCTTGCATCCTTGAAAAACCTGAAGGTTGCTATTCTTCGCTCGGGCGAGGATTTTGTCGCTCGAGCGAGCGAGCTCTATGTTTTGTGTTCCTTTGCTCGAGCGAGCACTCTTGCGTTTGAGCTTGCGTCAGGGTTACAGACCTGAAGCTTTGAATTGTGTGCTCGAGCGAGGCTTCTTACGCTCAAGCGAGGTGTTTGTTGTGTCTGGTCGCTCGAGCGACCACTTCTTCGCTCGATCGAACTTCACATATATCTTATCGCAGCCGCAGTTCCCTCATTCACTTTTTGATATCTTTTTATCTCCAAACCCTAGTTTCGGCTGCCTCTCTCTCTAAACTCTCTCTCTCTCTCTCTCTCTACAAATACGCCTTGTTCTTGGGTTTCTCTACCCTAGTCTCTTTGTAAGAAAGTTGGAGCTTTACGTGGGCTACATTTTGATCCGAAAATCCTAGGATTTGGAGCATCTTGAGTTTTATTCATCATCTCTTTTGAGTCTCTTCATTTGAGGTAGGGATAACATACTCCTCTTTATGAGCTTTAACCTAAATGTTAGTCATTTTGTATAAATGGTGTGAGGTTGGAAATTTGGGAAGTTGGGGTTTGAGATTTGTAATATTTAAGGGAGGGGTTTTGTGTTTTTAAGCTCAATATGTATATGAGGTCTTGAGAATGTAGTTTTGCAGGTTTGATAGGTGAAATTGGGTCTTAGGATCAATGTTTGAGAAAAAGGGAAAAATACCCTAATTGAATTTAAACAATTAATTTGGTAATTGTGGGAAAATGAAATTGATTTTGAAATCATGAAATTGGATAGAATTGGAACTAATTGGTGTAGTTGGATTGATGAATTACTCACCGATGGAAAATGTAATAAATTATTTGTTTGGTAAATTTACTTATCTGTTTAGAAATAACTGTGTTGGGCTATCGGTGGAGGATAACCATGATTGTCGTAGAATTGCATGATGATTAGGTAAACCGAAACTAATCAATTGAGATATGTCATTGAATATGACAGTTGGAATAACACATTAAATATGTGCATTAATTGATCATTGTATGTGATGAAGTGTTTAAATACATTGCATATGTATATTTGTTTGGGAGGAGATAGGGGATGTACTCCATTGTGTGGGAGGAGATAGGGGATGTACTCCATTGTTTGGGAGGAGATAGGGGATGGACTTCATTGATAATTAAGTTGACCGGAGTGTCCAGAGTGAAAGTCTCGAAATCTTATATACGTTTGAATAACGTTGATGATTGAAGTGTTAATAACATGAGTTGTAGTCTCATTTTGAATTGTCGACGAATTGAAGTGTGGTTATTTCTATGAGTTGTAGTCTCATTTGAATTACTCGGATAAATGAGCCATGTTAATAAAGTGAATTGGAAATAGAAATGAAACCGGGTTGAAAGATGAATATCAATGTTGATGGGTTATAGAAATGATGTTAATCAATGTACATGTGTCAAACATTTATCAGATGCTAATGTTTTAATTATTTCTCATATTTGGTTTAGTATATCTCTACTAGGCTTTGGCTCAACCTACTTGGAACACTATTTTACAGGTGCAGGTGATATGCCACCTCCAAGATAGCTTGGGAGGTTTAAGAGTTGAAGACTCCCTTTTGTTATTTTGCTAATGTTATATGTAATTACAGGCCAAGGGCTTTAGATATAAAGAGTTAGAACTCTCTTTTGTGGTAACCAAGTGTTGACTTGGAAAGTTTGTAAGCCCGTAGGGCATTTACTTTTGTTGTCAACATGTAGCACTTTTTGTAAAGAATACTCTGATGAATGAATATATTTTATTTTCCTATGTCTATGGATGTTATGAATGACTGATTTATGCATTTATTGTTGAGGGCGTTACAACTTGGTATTAGAGCGTACCGGGTTTGAATACTTTGGGTACGTGGGAAGTGGTTAGTACCATAATGGGTTTGTCTTGCTTGTTAGAGACTTATGTATGATGTTATGTGCTTACGTGATAACATGTTTATGTGACTATATAGGTATGAGATTTAGTTTCTGGGATGTGGATTGGATCCTTGGATTTCTGGGAGTCTTGTTGGAAAGACACTTGATCACTGTCGTTTCTAACTAGAACTCTAGCAACACCACTGGACGTTCATTATCCGGAAATGAAATTCGTAAGTGCTTATGTGATTATGTGCTTATGTGGAGTGATTTACAGCTGTCCAACGTTTTAGGACACGAGTGAAATAGCTTCGGCACATCTGTGAATGTGCTAATCGTTTTGTTACCTTTATTAGGATGTTAGGACGAAGACGTGGTGGTAGGCGTGGTAGGCCTAGGAGGCAGGAGATACCTATACCGGATGACATTCCGGCACAAGAGGAGGGAGTTGGTCAGGCCAACATGGCCAAACCAGTATGTCAGCAGGCCATGGGTACCTTGGCCCGTGAAATGACCGGAGCATTGAAGGAATCCATGGACATTCTCAGGGCTGAGAATCAAGTCCAAGCCCATGTAGCTGAGGCAGGGCCTTTCTTTCTGAAGAGGGAGTTCTTCCGGTCGAATCCGAACGAGTTTTTGGGTGATCCAAAAGAGCCACTGAAGGCTGACGAGTGGCTAGAGCATATGACAAAGACATTTGAGATGCTTGGCATCGAAGACAAAGCTTTGCGAGTGACCTTAGCATCCTTCCAGTTGAAGGGAGACGCGGGTCAATAGTGGAAGTTTGTACGGGGGCGTATTTGAGGGACTTGGGAGGCTTTCGTTGATGCCTTTTAGGAGAAGTTCTTGCCTCCTACTGTTAGGGAGAAGTTAAGAGACCAGTTCTTCGGCTTAAGCAGCTGAATACACCAATGGCAGAGTTTGAGGCCACCTTTACCAGCTTATCGAGGTTTGCACCAAAGTTGGTGGTGACCGAAGAGCATAGGTGCTTGGAGTTTAAGAAGAAATTGAGGACCAGACTCATGTTTCGAGTGGCCAGGTCCATGATTAGGGAGTATAGGCGCCTTGTGCAGGATACAATCCATCTTGAAACCATTATGCAGGCAGAGAAGGAAAGGATGAGGGGCTTTAGGAAGAGTCAGGAAGGTTAGGGGAACGGTAAGAAGCAAAGGGGCTCTAGCCCTTAGCAGTCCCAGGGAGCATATTCTAGATCTACCTTTCCAGTATCGAGTTCAGGTTCTGGGAGAGGCAATCAGGGAGACATCACTTGTTACAAATGTGGTCAGCTGGGCCACAAGTCTCTAGCTTGCCCGCAGAGGGGAGGAGGGCAGAGAGCAGCTTCATCTTCGGCTTATCCTCAGAGCCAGAGTCAGGGCAGAGGCCATCCGCTCGCTTGTTATCAGTGTGGGCAGGTGGGGCACTTAAAGAGGTTTTGCCCCCAGTTGAGTGACACATCTAGTACGTTTGGATCGAGGTAGACATAGGGTCATCAGCCAGCTCAGTCAGTTCAGGCCTCGAGGGCCAATTAGGGAGCCTCTTTGGCTTAGTCTGTGCAGCAGTCGTATGCTTCGAGAGGTGAGCAGGTAGATCAGAGACCTACAGGGCGCGTATATGCTGTTACAATGCCGGATCTTGTACCTGCTCCATCAGTAATGAGAGGTACTTTTATGTTTTGCAACTCGGTTGCTAATGTGTTAATTGACACGAGTGCATCCCACTCTTTTATATCTTCTGCATTTGTATCTATTTTGGGACTGGAGTTGGCACAGTTAGCATCTCCTATTTGTGTAGTATCACCTATTGGAGGTGAGTTGATTTTGAAACAGAGGTTTCAGGGCTGTGATATAGAGGTCGCTGATCGTCGGCTTCCCTTTTCTTTTATATTGATGGATATGTCGGGTTTTGATGTGATTTTGGGTATGGACTGGCTATCGTCATACCGGGCTGTTATAGACTATTACCGCCAAAGAGTTACTGTGTGTACCTTGAGCGGAGATTGTTTTCACTTCTTGGGAGATCGGGTTGGTAGAGTATTACCACCGGTATATGATCCGCGAGGGCGGAGTGAGCTTAATTATCTTCTCGATAGCCTTATGACTAGTGAGTGTGATGAGACCGGGATTGAGTTACCGAGAGTGGTTTGTGAGTACTTGGATGTCTTTCTCGAGGATCTTGTTAGTTTACCACCCCATCGAGAGATTGAATTCTCTATTGACCTAGTGTCTGGCATGGCACCGTATCGCTTTGCTCCAGCCGAGTTGAGTGAGTTGAAGATTCAACTACAGGAGTTGCTAGATAAGGGCTTTATCCGCCCTAGTACTTTGCCGTGGGGAGCACCGACCCTCTTTGCTAAAAAGAAAGATGGGGCTTTGAGACTTTGCATTGACTATCGAAAGATGAATCGGGCTACGGTTAAGAACAAGTACCCTATGCTTCATATAGATAATATGTTTGACCAGTTGAAGGGATCCCGTTGTTTCTCTAAGATAGACTTGAGATCGGGTTACCATCAGTTGAGGGTCAGGGAGGAAGATATCCCGAAGATGGCATTCCGTACGCAGTATGGCCATTATGAGTTTCTGGTGATGCCTTTTGGGCTCACCAATGCACCGGCTGTGTTTATGGACTTGATGAACCGGATCTTCCGGGAGTTTTTAGATCATTTTGTGGTCGTCTTTGTAGACGACATTCTGATTTATTCACCTTTGGAGGAGGAGCACGAGGAACACTTGCGAGTGGTGCTTGAGTTACTTAGAGTCCATAAGTTTTATGCTAAGTTTGGGAAGTGCGAGTTCTGGCTAAAGGAGGTTAGATTCTTAGGCCATGTGGTATCCGGGGAAGCGGTGACCGTTGATTCATCCAAGATAGAGGCGGTGCAGGACTGGGCACAACCTAAGAGCGTCTTCGAGATCCGCAGTTTTCTAGGATTGGCCGGTTATTACCGTCGGTTCATGAAAGATTTTTCCAGGCTAGCTTCGCCTTTGACTAGACTGACGCGAAAAGGGATCAAGTTTGTGTGGAGTAAGACTTGTGAAAAGTCGTTCCAAGAACTTAAAGTTAGACTTACCACCGCTCCAATCTTGATTATTCCAGAGAGGGGTTTAGGTTATGTAGTGTATTGTAATGCCTCACGAGAGGGTTTGGGTTGTGTACTGATGCAAGAAGGGAAGGTAGTGGCCTATGGTTCACGGCAGTTGAAAACACACGAGAGAAATTACCCTACTCAAGAGAGTTAGCAGCTGTGATATTTGCCTTGAAGATTTGGAGGCACTATCTTTATGGTGAGAAATTCGAGGTGTTCTCGGATCATAAGAGTCTGAAGTATCTGTTTACATAGAAAGACTTAAATTTGAGGCAGAGGAGATGGATGGAGTTTATAGAGGATTAAGACTTCGAATTACATTATCATCCGGGGAAGGCCAATATTGTGGCCGATGTCCTAAGTAGGAAATCCATTGGGGATGTAGCTTGTATTGCTATCCGGGAATGAGAAATGTTGGGTACTCTTGGCGAGTTTGACTTGTTTTTGGGCGAGTCCGTTGAATCTGCAGCTTTGTTTTCTGTAGTTGCACAACCTACACTTGTGAATTGAGTGTTAGAGGCACAGAGGGGTGACCTTGAGGTAGAATCCCTCCGGGAGAAGATATCCAGTGGGAAGGTTGAGAAGGGTCTGACTATGTATCCCGACCTGAGTGTGAGGTACCGAGACCGCTTGTTCGTGCCGGAGTCTTGCCGAGAGAAAATGCTCTGAGAGTTTCACCATTCACGCCTTGCGGTGCATCCGGGAGGCACAAAGATGTATCATGATTTGAGTCACTAGTTTTGGTGGAGAGGGATGAAGAAAGACGTGGCAGTTTTTGTATCTAAGTGCCTTACTTGTTAGCAAGTGAAGGCCGAGCATCAGAGGCCAGTGGGTTTGTTACAACCCTTGCCTATAGCCGAGTGGAAATAGGAGCATATCACGATGGACTTCGTTGTAGATCTTCCGAGGACTCAACGGGGTAGTGATGCTATTTGGGTGGTAGTGGACCGGTTGACTAAGTCGGCGCACTTCATTCCTATGCGCGTAAGAGATTCAGTAGATCGTCTTACCGACTTATATATTCAGGACATAGTAAGGTTGCCCGGGGTCCCAGTATCGATTGTCTCAGATAGAGATCCGTGCTTTACTGCTAGGTTGTGGCAGAGTTTGTAGAGTGCCTTGGGCACTAGATTGACTTTAAGCATGGCTTACCATCCTTAGACTGACGGACAATCCAAGCGCACTATTCAGATCCTTGAGGATATGCATCGAGGCTGTGTCCTTGACTTTAAAGGGTCGTGGGAGAGACACTTGCCCTTAGTGGAGTTTGCCTACAATAACAGTTTCCAATCGAGTATTGGCATGGCACCGTTTGAGGCCTTGTATAGCCGACCGTGTAGATCTCCCGTGTGTTGGGCCGAGGTGGGTGGTGCACCTTTGTTGGGCCCGGAGTTGGTATGGGAAACGACGGAGAAAGTTGAACTTATCCGTAAGAGGTTAATTACAGCCCAGAGTCGCCAAAAGAGTTATGTTGATCGTCGAAAGAGGCCTTTGGCATTTGGGGTGGGTGATCACGTCTTTCTGAAAATATCACCTAGGCGAGGTTTGCTGAGGTTTGGGAAGAGTGGTAAGTTGTCCCTTCGGTTTATTGGCCCTTTTGAGATTCTTGAGCGGATTGGGGAGGTTGCATATCATTTGGCATTGCCTCTGCAGTTATCCGAAGTGTATGACGTGTTTCATGTTAGTATGCTTCAGAAATACGACCCGGATCCATCTCATGTGTTGGATTGGACCGATTTAGTCATTTTGTAGAAATGGTGTGAGGCTGGAAATTTGGGAAGTTGGGGTTTGAGATTTGTAATATTTAAGAGAGGGGTTTTGTGTTTTTAAGCTCAATATGTATATGAGGTCTTGAGAATGTGGTTTTATGGGTTTGATAGGTGAAATTGGGTCTTAGGATCAATGTTTGAGAAAAGGGAAAAAAATGCCCTAATTGAATTTAAACAATTAATTTGTATAATTAATTTGGTAATTGTGGGAAAATGAAATTGATTTTGAAATCATGAAACTGGATGGAATTGGAACTAATTGGTGTAGTTGGATTGATGAATCACTCACCGATGGAAAATGTAATAAATTATTTGTTTGGTAAATTTACTTATCTGTTTAGAAATAACTGTGTTGGGCTATCGGTGGAAGATAACCATGATTGTTGTAGAATTGCATGATGATTAGGTAAACCGAAACTAATCAATTGAGATATGTCATTGAATATGACAGTTGGAATAACACATTAAATATGTGCATTAATTGATCATTGTATGTGATGAAGTGTTTAAATACATTGCATATGTATATTTGTTTGGGAGGAGAAAGGGGATGTACTCCATTGTGTGGGAGGAGATAGGGGATGTACTCCATTGTTTGGGAGGAGATAGGGGATGGACTTCATTGATAATTAAGTTGGCCGGAGTATCCAGAGTGAAAGTCCCGAAATCTTATATACGTTTGAATAACGTTGATAATTGAAGTGTTAATAGCATGAGTTGTAGTCTCATTTTGAATTGTCAACAAATTGAAGTGTGGTTATTTCTATGAGTTGTAGTCTCATTTGAATTACTCGGATAAATGAGCCATGTTAATAAAGTGAATTGGAAATAGAAATGAAACCGGGTTGAAAGATGAATATCAATGTTGATGGGTTATAGAAATGATGTTAATCAATGTACATGTGTCGAACATTTATCAGATGCTAATATTTTAGTTATTTCTCATATTTGGTTTAGTATATCTCTATTGGGCTTTGGCTCAGTCTACTTGGGACACTATTTTACAAATGCAGGTGATATGCCGCCTCCAAGATAGCTTGGAAGGTTTAAGAGTTGAAGACTCCCATTTGTTATCTTGCTAATGTTATATGTAATTCCAGGCCAAGGGCTTAAGATGTAACGAGTTAAAACTCTCTTTTGTGGTGATTAAGTGTTGACTTGAAAAGTTTGTAAACCCATAAGACATTTACTTTTGTTGTCAAAATGTAGCACTTTTTGTAAAGAATACTTTGATGAATGAATATATTTTATTTTCCTATGCTTATGGATGCTATGAATGACTGATTTATGCGTTTATTGTTGAGGGCGTTACAGTTAATTTGTTACAACTATAGTTGTATATAATATCATAATATATAGGGATAATTTCTAAATATAATTTCTATTTTTTTATGTGTTTAAAATAGTCCATCTTAATAGTATATAGAAGAGTTAGATGATTTCTTTTATCTCTAAAAAACCCAATCTATTTTTTTATTTTACTTTTTAGTTTTTTAAATTGAAACATCAATTGTTTATGTTCTTAAAAAAATAAAAAAAAGCTACACATTTTTTTTCTTTTTATTTTTATTTTTTAATATGTAGGATATTTACAAATGAAAAATGTTTGACACCCAAAATTTTTTTTCCAAAATTCAACTTATAATGATGTAGTCATAAATGTCAATTTTTATACAAATATGAGAAGTGAATTAATTAAATTATACAGTTCAACTAACCACATACTCAAACTTTGACCATTTGAAGATGTTATTTCACTATAATTCCAATTAAGAGAATCTTTGACTCTTAATATATTTTTTTATCAAATTATAATTTGATAAAAATTTAAAAAGATGAAACATTGAAAATTATGTTTTTTCCATCAAAATTGGTGAAAAGAAAAAAAATTGGGATAAGAATGAAAGTTCTTTAAAAAATTGATAAAAATTTAATGAAAAAATTAAAGTAATTCATATCAAATCAAAAATTTTATTCAAATTTAAAATCATAGATAAAAAAAAATTTTGAAAGAAAATGATAAAATTTGAAAATAATTTTAAACCTTCTTATTCATAAAGACTAGAAATCCGTTTGTGTATTATATTCATATTGTATTTTTAGTTATAAAATTGAAATCAAAAGAAATGTAACTTAGATTATTGGATTAACAATAGAAACATCATATTAATTATTGTTAAATATCATTTCACTTCATATTTAATAATAAAATTATATATTTGTTTTAATTATAACTTTTAAATTTGTATATTTTCTTAACAAGAAGAGATATGCCATAACTCAGTTAATCTCATTTAATCAGGTTTAACTTTTTTTAATACAAATTATCAAAATTGCACTAAATATATATATATATATATTTAATTTTTTAAACTAATAATTTAAAAAGTTATAAACATAAAAGTTAACTTATAAATTCCATGTATATTGCAAAATAAAATATTAAATTACTTCAAGATAATCATAATGATTTTTTTTTATAAAATTTATAAAGTCCCATGCATAGCGCGTTACCACTAGTATTATTTATACTATATATTAAGCAAAAGGGAGTTTTTAGCCCCAAGTTTTGTGGGAGCTCCAATCTCCCAATCTAAATTTCCTGATTTTTTGATTTAAAAAAAAAAATCTTAACATTTATTAACTTCTCCCAGCTCCCAAGTCTTACCCTCATAATAACACTTTAATGCATTAAGAATAAGCATAAAAAAAATTTCTGAAAAAATCCAACACATATGATTATTATCAAAATATTAAACTTTAATATAATATAATAAAAAAAAGATATTTAATTCCTTGAAAAGTCCAACACATATGATTATTATCAAAATATTAAATTTTAATATAATATAAAAAAGGAAAAAAAGAAGACATTTAAAAAAAATATTTAAAAATCACAATTTACATATATAGATAATTATAAACACAATCCGTGCATAACACGGATGATATGCTAGTATTATATAAGGAAAAAGGGATTTCTAGTGAAAAGGCTTGTAAGAGCTATAAAGTCTCATTCCACAATTACTAAATTTTGTGATTTTAAAAATATTTAAAAATAAATGTATTGGCTAACAAAGTAATTATAGATTAAACAAAAATAAATAATCACTTAAAATTTTGAATTACAAGTCCTTAAAATCTCTCCTCCCAATATTTTTCTCTTTCCTAAATCTCATCTCATAACAAAGTAACTATACATTAAAAAAAACATAGTACTTTAAAATAAAATAAAAAACACAAATCTCTTCTCACAACAAAATAATTATATATTTTAGAAAAAAAAAACATTATAAATTTAAGAAAAAACGTGAAATTACAATTTTTAATTTTCGTAATTTTAAAAATATTTAAAATAATATTATTGGCTAACAAAGTAACTATAGATTTAAAAAAATAATTGAATTACAAGTTTCAAAAATCTCTCCCCCAATATTTATCTCTTTCTTAAATTTTATAATCTATATATATATATACTATATATTAAGCAAAAAGTGGATTTTTAACCCCAAATCTTGTGGGAGCTCCAATCTCCCAATCTAAATTTCTTGATTTTTTGATTTAAAAAAAAAAAAAAACATTAACATTTATTAACTTCTTCCAACCCCCAACTTTTACCCTCATAATAACACTTTAATGCATTAAGAACAAGCATAAAAAAAAATTCTTTGAAATCCAACACATACGAATTCCTTAAAAAGTCCCAACACATATGATTATTATCCTTCATAATAACACTTTAATGCATTAAGAACAAATATAAAAAAATTTCTTGAAAAGTCCAACACATATGATTATTATCAAAATATTAAACTTTAATATAATATAATAATAAAAAAAGATATTTAATTCCTTGAAAAGTCTAACACATATGATTATTATCAAAATATTAAAATTTAATATAATATAAAAAAGGAAAAAAAAGAAGGCATTTAAAAAGAAAAAAGAAAAAAGAAGACATTTAAAAATCACAATTCACATATATAGATAATTGTAAACACAATCCGTGCATAGCATGGGTGATATGCTAGTGTATATATATATCTATTTATATCTATCTATCTATACTTACTATTAAGCAAATAGGGGTTTTTAACCCCCAAGACCCGTAGGAGCTTCAATATCCCAATTTGAATTTTCTAAATTTTTTATTTTTTTCCTTTAAAAAAAAAATCAGCATTTATTAAATTCTCCAAAGTCTTTTTGACTTCATTTTCAATGCTCTACTCTATGATTGGAAGAAACCCTATAGGCTAATGTGAACTCCTCTACTATTGAATGCTTTAATTAAAGCCTATGCACACCAAACTTATTAATTGAGTCCTCTATGGCCCAATGAAAAATTCTGCCATCGTGTATTCCACATGCAAAATATGGGTTTTTAACCCCCAAGGCCTATGGGAGCTTCAATATCCCAATTTGAATTTTCTAAATTTTTATTTTTTTCCTTAAAAAAAAAAACTCAGCATTTATTAAATTCTCCAAAGTCTTTTTGACTTCCTTTTCAATGCTCTACTCTATGATTGGAAGAAAACTTATAGGATAATGTGAACTCCTCTACTATTGAATGCTTTAATTAAAGCCAATACACACCAAACTTATTAATTTAGTCCCCTATGGCCCAATGAAAAGTTCTATCATCGTGTATTCCACATGCAAAATAATATATGTGTATGTCTTGGCCTATTAAATTGTCGTTTCCATTCTCTATGATTGGAACAAAGCCTATAGGCTAATGTGAACTCCTCTACCATTGAATGCTTTAATTAAAGCTTATGCACACCAAACTTATTAATTGAGTCCCCCATGGCCCAATGAAAAGTTTTGCCATATTATAAGTGTATTATGATGTCTGCGTATATTCCACATGTAATATATATATATATATATATATGTCTTGGCCCATTAAATTGTAGTTTCCATTAATTAGAATTTTTGTTTTAACTCAGCATTTATTAAATTCCCCAAAGTCTTTTTGACTTCTCCTATATGCCCTTAAAAAAAAAAAAGCATAAATCAATCATTCGTGATATCCATAGACATAGGAAAATAAAATATATACATCCATCAAAGTATTCTTTGCAAAAAGTATTACATGTTGACAACAAAAGTAAATGCCCTACGGGCTTACAAACTTTCCAAGTCAACACTAGGTTTCAACAAAAGAGAGTTCTAACTCTTAACATATTAAGCCATTGGCTTAAATTACATGTAATACAAAAGATAACCACAAAGATAAGCCTTCAGCTTCTAAACCTCCCAAGCTACATCCTTGGAGATGACATATCACCTGTACCTAAAAATGATGTCCCATATAGGGTGAGCCAAAACCCAATAGAGATATATGCTAAATCAGATATGAGAAATAACTAAAACATTAGCATTCGATGGATGGTTAACACTTATAAACCAATTTGCATTCTTTACAATGCCACCAATAAGTACATTTATGTTCCAATCCATTTCCATTATTTATCCAATTCAATTCATAGACATGGTCCATTATCTAACCAAACAATTTAAATGAGACTACAACTCATCTTATTAACACTTCCATTATCTATAATTCAAAATGAGACTACAACTCATATAATCAACACTTCATATATTCAACACTTCAATTATTAACATCATTCAGATGTACATAAAGTTTCGGGACTTTCAGCCTGGACACTCCGGCTAACTTAATTATCAATGGAGTCTATCCGCTATCTCCTCTCAAACAATATACATATACAATGTATTTAAATACATAGTCATATACAATGACCCAACAATTCACATATTCAATGTGTTAATTCCACCATCACATTCAATGACATAATCCAGTTGATTAGTTTTAGTTTACATAATCATCATGCAGTGTCTACAACAATCAAGACTATCCTCCACCAATAGCCTAAAACAATTATTTCTAAACAGATAATAAATTTATCAAACAGATAAATTATAAACATTTTCATAGGTGAGTGAATAATCAATCCAACTACACCATTCAATCTCATAATTTCCCAATTTCATGATTTTCAACTCAATTTCATATTTCTATATTTCCCCAAAATTAATTATACAAATAAATTATTCAAACTTAATTAGGGCATTTTTCCCATTTTCTCGAACATCAACCCTAAGGTTTAATTTCATCAATCCTACAACAATAACCCCATTTTCCAAGGTCTTACATACATATGGGGCTCAACAATTGAAAATCCCTCTTTATATATTTCAAATCAAACCCTAACTCTCCAAATTTCCATAACTTCACCATTTAATAAAAATGACTAAAATTTATGTTAAAACTCATAAGAAGGAGTAGTTTATCCCTACCTCAAAGTTAAGAGCACAATGGAGAAGAAGAGTGAAACCCAAAATGTTCCAAATCCATAAATTTTCGGATCAATGAGAAGCCCAAGCCAAGCTCTAACTTTCTTACAAAGAGACTAGGGTAGAGGACTCCTAGAACAAGGTGTATTTGTAGAGAGAAGGTATGTTTAGAGAGAGAAGCAGCCGGATCTAGGGTTTGGATGAAAAAGATGATGAAAAAGTGATGTATAACCCGCTGCTGCCAACTAATATACTCGAGGCTCGCTCGAGCGAAGGAGTGGTCACTCGAGCGACCAGACACAACAAACGCCTCACTCGAGCGCAAGAAGCCTCGTTCGAGCGCACAATTCAAAGCTTCAAGTCTACAACCTAGAAGCACGCTCGAGCGCAAGAGTCCTCGATCGAGCAAAGAAACACAAAACATAGAGTTCGCTCGCTCGAGCGAAGGAACACAACCCTCAGGTCAAAAAGAGACACAGATGCACGCCCGAGCGCAAGAGTGCTCACTCGAGCGAAAAGACACACCACTCAAAGTTCGCTTGAGCGAAGGAGCCTTGGCTCGAGTGGAGGAACTAAAACCCAAAGCTCGCTCGAGCGACAAAAGCCTTGTTCGAACGAAGGAACAAAATTCTGGACAGCAACCATTTGTTTCAACACCCAACCAACCTGTTTCAAACCTGCCCAACACATCCCAAAACTCAAATACAAAGAATCAAAGGATGGAAACGAGAATAAGACAACCACATACAATAACTAGACCTGAGTTAGGAACACAATACATGACAGGGAAAACCGAGATCGCTATATTGTGTATGTATTACACTTGTGTTATTATGCATTCTTGTATGTTGAGATGGTTGGGAATGTGCTTGCGCTTTGAATGAGAGGTACCAGTACCTTCCAGCTAACGCTTGAAGAACTTGGCAACGCTTAGAATGAGAGGTACCAGTACCTTTCAGCTAGCGCTTGGAGAACTTGGTAAAGGTACCATTAGCTTCTAGCCGGTGTCTGGTAAATTGGGATTTTAGTATGGAAAGGTGTATCATTGACTTGGCATTTTGTTATGGAAAGGTGTATCATTGATTTACTGTACTTAAGGCAAGTAGAGCAAAATTCATTTATCATTATTGTCTCAGTGTATCTGGGTATATCATGGGTTATGATGGTTATTGTTCTAAAAGGTCGTGTTGCCTCAATTGTTAAAGCAGATAGTTATTGATTGCTTGTCGTTTTCCTTTTGTATTAAAGGCATACTTGAATAGTTATGCATGCGTTGGAAACGAACGTAAGTATTGTGTTATAGCAATCCCGATTTTCCCCCATTGTTTATTGTGTTTCGAACTTAGGTTCCGTAATTGTTAGTTGTTGTCTATATCTTGTTTCCATCCTTTAATTCCTTGTAATTGAGTTTTGGGATGTGTTGGGCAAGTTTGTAACAGGTTGGTTGAGTGTTGGAACAAATGGGTGCTGTCCAGATTTTTGTTCCTTCGCTTGAGCGAGGCTTTTGTCGCTCAAGTGAGCTTTGGGTTTTAGTTCCTTCGCTCGAGTTAGGGCTCCTTTGCTCGAACGAGCTTTGAGTGGTGTGTCTCTTCACTCGAGCGAGCACTTTTGCGCTCGAACGTGTGTCTGCATCTCTTTTTGACCTAAAGGTTGTGTTTCTTCGCTCGAGCGAACTTTCCTTCTCTCAAGCGAACGAGCTCTATGTTTTGGATTTCTTCGCTAGAGCGAGAACTCCTGCGCTCGAGCGTGTTTCTGGATTGCAGACCTGAAACTTCGCATTGTTCGCTCGAGCGACGCTCCTTGCGCTCGAGCGACGCTCTTTTGTGTCTGGTCGCTTGAGCGATCACTTCTTCGCTCGAGCGAGCCTCGAGTATATCAGTTGGCAGTAGCGGGTTATACTTCACTTTTTCATCATCCTTTTCCCTCAAAACCCTAGATCCGGCACACTCTCTCTCTATACATACTCTCTCTCTACAAATACACCTAGTTCTAGTGGTCTTCTACCCTAGTCTCTTTGTAAGAAAGGTAGAGCTTGGTGTGGGCTTCACTTTGATCTGAAAAAGCTTGTGTTTGGAGCATCTTCGAATTTCCTCTCTTTCTCCTTTGAGCTCCTAACTTTGAGGAAGGGATAAACTACTCATCTTTATGAGTCTTAACCTAAATTTTAGTCATTTTGTATAAATGATGAAATATGGAAATTTTTGAAAGTCAAGGTTTGAATTTGAAATTATAGAAAGGGGGTTTTCAATTGTTGAGCTCCATGTATATGTGAGACCTTGGAATAAATGGGATTCTTGGTGTAAAATTGAGGAAGTTGAGCCTTAAGGCTAAAGTTGAGAAAATGGAAAAAATGCCCTAATTTAATGTGATTGATAAATTTGTATAATCAATTTGGGGAAATATGGAAATATGAAAATGAGTTGATAATCATGAAAATGGGAAATTATGAGATTGAATGGTGTAGTTGGATTGATTAATCACTCACCTATGAAAATGTTGATAATTTATCTGTTTGATAAATTTATTATCTGTTTAAAAATAATTGTTTTGGGCTATCGGTGGAGGATAGTCTTGATTGTTGTAGACACCACATGATCATTACTGAGAGGGTAATTTATATAAATTGGGCCGAGCTGGGTAATGGGCCATTGTGGGCCACAATACGAAGGGCTAAGTAAAAAGGCCTTGAAGATAGTCCGGTCCCAAAAGACCTTGAAGTCAGTCCGGTCTCAGAAGGCCTTGAAGTTAGTCCGGTCCTAGAAGGCCTTAAAGTTAGCCCGGTCCCAGAAGGCCTTAAAGTTAGCCCGGTCCCAGAGAGCCTATTGTTATTTCGGTCCAAGAAAGCACTGTGGATAGCTCGGTCGCCAGATTACTACGCAGAGTTAGCCCGGTCGTGGCATAATGCGGCTAGTTCGGTCAGACGTAGCCAATTATTAGCAGTGACTAAACAAACACTATGATTAGCGCGGTTTGTACAAGAGGAACCGAGGTAAGAGCAGCGAAAGGTAGAACCAAACTAGGTGTAGTTCGGTCTATTTTGCAGCTTGGCATAGCATTGCTTACCTCAGTCATATCGGAATCTGACTATGGTAAAACCATCTCACTTGGTTTAAGCAGTGAGGGGGGTATTGAAGGATAAGCATTATCTTTCAAGAGTATGACTCCTAGGAGGATTCTGCATGGAGGAGTAAGAGTCCTACTAGGATTGTGCCACACGGAACCTATAAAAGCTCACAACATCACCTATGGAGGGTAACACAACTTTGATTCCCGAATACACAGAGCTTTTTGTCTATTTGTCTATTTTGCTGATGTAGGCATCGGAGAGGTATTTGGCACACACCCGCCAGCTAGCTCAAGTTTGTGTTTTCAAGGAGTAAAGCGATGTCGTACGAAGGAGCGCAATCTTGATCAACAGGATTATACGAGAAGGTTTATTTCTTTCCCGTACAATTATGTAAACTAAAACTAATCAACTGGATTATGTCGTTGAATGTGACGGTGGAATTAACACATTGAATATGTGAATTGTTGGGTCATTATATATGACTATGTATTTAAATATATTATATATGTATATTGTTTGGGAGCAGATATGGGATGTACTCCATTGTTTAGGAGGAGATAGGGGATGGACTCTATTGATAATTAAGTTGGCCGGAGTATCCAGGATAAAAGTCCCGAAACTTTACGTACATCTGAATGATGTTAATAATTGAAGTGTTGAATATATGAAGTGTTGATTATATGAGTTTTAGTCTCATTTTGAATTGTGTATAATGGAAGTGTTCATAAGATGAGTTGTAGTCTCATTTAAATTGTTTGGTTAGATAATGGACCATGTCTATGAATTGAATTGGATAAATAAAGGAAGTGGATTGGAACATAAATGTACTTATTTGTGGCATTGTAAATAATGTAAATTGGTTTATAAGTGTTAATCATCTATCGAATGCTAATGTTTTAGTTATTTCTCATATCTGGTTTAGCATTTTTTTTTGGGCGTTACATGTGTTGTGATGGTGAAAAATGTGAAAGATTTTGAATACTTGTGTGAACATGTTTTGAAAAGGCAAATTAGGTATAAGTCTGGGAAGTGAGAAAAATCGTCATGGGTTTGGTGAAATTGTTTTCTTCAGAAATTCGTCATAGTCATATGAATTTTGGAAAAAGGTAACAAGAAGAAAGAAAAGTGAATTGCTTATGTTATTGAATGAAAGGAACGACTTTGAGAAAAGTTCTTATATACATATATTTCTGTATAAATTGTCACATTATTTATACAGTATAAGACTAAGCATTTATGATCATAACTATCTGTAAGTTGCTATTGTTTAGGATCATGTTGAAATCCCTACTGGACTTTATGTTCATCCCACTTGCTAATCCTTTTTCAGGTGAACATAGAGAAGTGTTTCAAGGTTATGGATCTTCTTTACCTATTGGCCACATGACTTTTTATTTGTGGGCGGAATGCTATTAATGTAAAAGAGTTAAACCCTTTCCTTTACTTTTAAAGATGTAAGCTTACAGACAATTTATTTAGTTATGCTCATGTTGTATTTAATTTGCATTCGGATGAGAGAATCTTTATTTATTCTTACTCGTTGACACAAAGAGTTTTCCGCATATTATCTCTGAAATTGAATTAAATTAATGAATCTGGTAATGGTTCCAAGAAATAAGAAAAGTAGGGCGTTACAAAAATCCCATCATACAAATAATTATAGATACAACCCGTGCATAGTTATTGTAGCACCCTTTTCAACTCCTCTCATACACTATGGTTAGTGATAAGATTGTTAAATTATTTTTATAAAAAATCTAAATAAAATAATTTGTATATTAAAAAAATTAAAACAAATATAAATATCTATAATTATCTCGTGCATAGCGTGGGCGATAGACTAGTATATTATATAAGGAAAATGGACTTTCTAACCCACAAGTCTTATGGGAGTTCCAATATCCTAATATTACTTTTCTAATTTTTTTGATTTAAAAAAAAAAAACTTCAGTATTTATTCACTTCTCCCAACCCCCAAGCCTTTTGGGGGATTTAGTCAAAATCCTCTCATAATAAAACTTTAATGTATTAAAGACAAGCATAAAAAAAAATCTTTGAAAAGTCCAACACATATGATTATTATCAAAATATTAAACTTTAATATAATATAACTTTTAATGTAGATGTCAATTTATAATAAAATTAGTATTTTTAGAATTCTCTCATTAAGATTTATCAAATAAGATCCATACTGACTATAAAATTCTTTAAAAAAAAAATTATTACCGTTAAAATTAATGTAAACAGTAACATGTTATTTTTTTTGACAGTTACTTCGTTTGATAGTAATATGTAATTCTGTCTCACAACCATCCAACAATAGACTACCCTCACTAACTTTTAACAATTAAATTCACATATAGTTGTGCTTCCATGCGATGGTACGCCAGTGCAAGGTGGCACAATCTATAACTATCTATATATTATATAAGGAAAAAGAGGTTTTTAGTGAGAAGGTTTGTAAGAACTCCAAAATCTCATTCCACACTAATATTTGTGATTTTAAAAATATTTTAAAATAATTCTATTGGCTAACAAAGTAATTATAGATTAAAAAATAAACAAAAAACTACCTAAAATTTTGAATTAAAATTTTTTAAAATCTCTCCCCCAATATTTCTCTTTTTCCTAAATCTCATCTCATAACAAAGTAACTATAAACAAAATAATTATATATTTTACAAAAAACAACATTATAGATTAAAAAAAATGTAAAACCACAATTGTTAATTTTTGTAATTTTAAAAATATTTAAAAATAGTACTATTGGCTAACAAAGTAACTATAGATTAAAAAAATATTTTTTGTAATTTTAGAAATATTTAAAAAATAATATTATTGGCCAACAAAGTAACTACAGATTTAACAAAATAATAATTGAATTACAAGTTCCAAAAATCTCTCTCCTAATATTTATCTCTTTCCTAAATCTCATAATCTATAACCCACAAGTCTTGTGGGAGTTCTAATATCCTAATATTAATTTTCTAATTTTTTGATTTAAAAAAAAAAACTCAGTATTTATTCACTTCTCCTAACCCCCAAGCCTTTTGGAGGATTTGGTCAAAATCCTCTCATAATAAAACTTTAATGCATTAAAGACAAGCATAAAAAAAATTCTTTGGAAAGTCTAATACATATGATTATTATCAAAATATTAAACTTTAATATAATATAACTTTTAATATAGATGTCAGTTTGTAATAAAATTAGTATTTTTAGAATTCTCTCATCAAGATTTATCAAATAAGATCCATATTGACTATAAAATTCTAAAAAAATAATAATTTATTACCGTTAAAATTAATGTAAACAGTAACATGTTACTTTGTTTGACAGTTACTTCGTTTGATAGTAACATGTAATTCTGTCTCACAACCATCCAACAATAGACCACCCTCATTAACTTTTAACAATTAAATTCACACACAGTTGTGCTTCCATGCGATGGTATGCCAGTGCAAGACGGCACAATCTATATCTATCTATATATTATATAAGGAAAAAGAGGTTTTTAGTGAGAAAGTTTGAGAGAGCTCTAAAATCTCATTCCACACTAATTTTTTTGATTTCAAAAATATTTTAAAATAATTCTATTGGCTAACAAAGTAATTATAGATTAGAAAATAAACAAAAAAACTACCAAAAATTTTGAATTACAAATTTTTTAAATCTCTCCCCCAATATTTCTCTTTTTCCTAAATCTCATCTCATAACAAAGTAACTATACATTAAAAAAATATTATACATTAAAAAAAAAACACACACACACAAACCTCATCTCATAACAAAATAATTATATATTTTACAAAAGACAACATTATAGATTAAAAAAAATGTAAAACCACAATTGTTAATTTTTGTAATTTTAAAAATAGTACTATTGGCTAACAAAGTAACTATAGATTAAAAAAAATAATTTTTGTAATTTTAGAAATATTAAAAAAATAATATTATTGGCTAACAAAGTAACTATAGATTTAAAAAATAAAAAATAATTGAATTACAAGTTCCAAAAATCTCTCTCATAATATTTATCTCTTTCCTAAATCTCATAATTTATCTATCTATGCTATATATTATACCAAAGTGACTTTTCATCTTAGAGACCCCCTACGTGTTTCAAAACCTCAAATCTAATTTTTTGATTTTTATAAAAAAAAATTAAAACATCTATTGGCCATTTCAATGACATAAATATTTACCTTCAAAATAATTAATGCAAATATATTGCCGATAAAAAGAAATAAAGAAAGAAAAAAGCATACCATTCTCAACCTCTCACTCCTTCTCAAAATAAATCAAGATTTTATTTAAAAATAATATAAATCTTATACAATTTTCTCTCTCCTAAAATAAATCTAATGAAAAGGAAACTCTTTCACTTCCCATAAAATATATACTATTAATATCTTTTACAACTGGTCTAATCTATGCAAACATAAAATTAAACCTAATATAAAATAAAAATTAAACCTTATATCTAGATTCTTTCTCTATTCCATAATTAAACACAATTTTATTTCCAAATAAATTTAAGTATATTTGTACTATATATAATTTTTTTCAAAATATCATAATTTATTATTTTTTATAATGATTCCTTGATTTATAATTTACAAAAAGAAAGATGAAAAAAATTATTCTTGTACACTATTTCTCTAATCAATTCTTTCTTCTATCCAAAAATTTTAGCCATCACACATTATACTTTTTCCAAGACATTCATTGTTTTTTAACTTTCTTTTTATGAGGCTCATTATTTTTTAACTTTCTTTTTATGAGACAATTTGGAGGTTAGTTTATGTTTATTCTATTGTATTATTTAAACAGACTCTTTTATCTTTTAGGTACACCATTTTATCTTCTTATTTATTTATTTATTTATCTTTATCTATGACCATTTTTTTGTTTTTGTATTTTATATTTTGTGTGTCATTTCTCCCTCCTCTCTACCAACCATTATCTGTTTTTTGTTTATAACTAGTTTTTGTTAGTTAATATTGTTTTACTAGAATTTTTATACTAAAATGGCGTCATGGAGTCATTTGTATAATAAAAAACATGTCACTCATTATAAAGTGATAGATCCAAATTCAAACAAAATCATTATTAATAAGTTTTTTGTATTGATTTTATGTTTGTATATCATTACTTTTCTTATAAAAAAAATTACTTTAATAATTTTTTGATATCATGATATGTGTTAATTGATAATTGGTGCACGACATTACTTCAAAGGCGTATAATAGTTTTTCAAAGTTATAAAAACAAAAGTATTAATTTTAATCAATTTTTTAAAAACTATTAAAGGTATTATTCGATTATTTAATTATTTATCTTTAATATGTGCAGCTTCTCTCTTCCTTTATGGTACTTCCCTCTACTCCACCGCGAGTTCATATGTTTTTAGAGAAAAAAAAAATCATATATAATTTAAAATTTTGAATCTTTTTATATAGGAAGTTAAAAAAGAAATTTTAGAATTTAAAATAGGGTTTTTTTTTAAAGGTCCCTAGTATTAAGATTTTATAGCATAAAGGACATTCAATATTTTAATAATGTGTAAGGTTCCTCAAGTTGGTCCAGAGAAAATTCACGTCATAGAGAAAATTGGTCCAATTTCTCTGACCTTTTCTAAACTTCCCACTGTAAATTTCTCAGCCCTCCCCTTCTCCAAATTTCTCTGCCTTCCATATACTTCCCACTCTCCTAGAGAAATTTCTCTGACTTTCCACAAAATTACATCTCCAGAGAAATTTTAAAGTTCTCTACCCTCCATGCCTCTCCTGGACTCAACACTCTAGAGAAATTTGAAAATTTCTCTGACTTCACCGACCTTCAATTGGTCAAAATAAATCCAGAGAAATTTGAAAATCCAGAGAAAATTAGTCAAACTGAACCCAGAGAAATTTGAATTTTCTCCGGGTTTGAGTAAAGAAGCTATAAAGATTTGAAATTTGAAATAAAAAGGTAAAACAGTTGTAGGGGAATTTGTCGCTTTGCCCTGAAACACCTCTTCAACTTGTGGAAACAACTTGTGATCCTTGAGCCCTAGATAGTTATTCGCTAAGCTCTTGAAGGAATTGAAATCACAGAGGGGAAGAAGAAACACGAAAGGGAGAGAGAGAGAGAGAGAGAGAGACCTGATCTTCAACTCTTGCTTTGGACTGTTGTGATACCAAAGATCTTTGCTCCACAAAATGGCATCGTTTGGGTGTTAGAGCGTTCTAAATCTCTGCAGCATATCATCAGAC
Organism: Camellia oleifera; assembly: GCA_022316695.1. Taxonomy (NCBI): domain Eukaryota; kingdom Viridiplantae; phylum Streptophyta; class Magnoliopsida; order Ericales; family Theaceae; genus Camellia; species Camellia oleifera. The sequence continues at coordinate 35,499,368 of CM039307.1, read as the reverse complement.
CTCTTTGATCGGCCATGAAAGCATCTATCTCTCTCTTCGTTCCAAACTCTGGTTTTGATCACTGCTAATCAAATACGGACTTAAACATGCAAATCATTATTATCACGGAGTGTTTTCAAGCCTCTTTATCGTTAATCTGAGAGAAATCTTAGATTTGTAGTGTTACAGATCTTGCATTTCAAAGGAACTCTGTGAAAAAGACACTGAATATACTTATAATTCCAGTCTTTATGCATTTGATATAACGGTGAACAGTAAATCATAGAGGTCAGGTCAGTGAATCAGAGAAAGGGAAGAATAAATTGTTGCGTATGAAAGAGGAAGAGGGAGTGAAGTTTCTCTGTGATATATAGGTGTAGGGTTAAGGGACCTTAGACATCACAAAATAATATTGTGGATCTCTTCCATCACAAAAAATAGGAGAGGGACCTTAGACTAATTTTCTCTTTAAAATATAACTATACAAAACCAAATCCTTTTAAATATAAATATATTTATAATTAATTTTAATCTATCTATTACCTATCCTTATTTATATTATTATATAAATAAAAATGTTGTACAATAATTGAAATTCATAGTCCTAATCTATTTTTTTTTTCAAAATTTAAAATTGTTAAAATCCATATGTTGCAATATCATTAATTTCTTCCTATTATAAATTTTATTCACTACAAGAAAAAGCATTTTTGGCGACTAAAAATTTATTTTTCGTCGCTAAAAGTTGTATAATTGGTGACTAAAATGGATTTAGTCGCCAAAATTGAACCCTTTTGCCGACTAAAATAGTTTAGTTGCCGAATACCAGGCTTTTAGCGACTAAAAGGCAGTTTAGTCGCCGAATGTAGGGGTTTTAGCGACTAAAGGTTGTTTGGTAGCCAAAAGTGACGGTTTTTGGCGACTAAAATAATTTAGTAGCCAAAAGTGATGGTTTTGACGACTAAAAAACATTTTATAGGTGTTTTTCCGACTAAAAAAAGATTAGTCGCTGAAAATGAAGGTTTTTGGCTACAAAAAAAAAATTAGTAGCTAAAAACAGTGAATTGGCGACTAAAATTCAGTTTAGTAGCCAAAAGGAGACGTTTTTGGCGACTAAAAACAGATTTAGTCGCCAAAACTACTATTTTTAATTTCAACTTGTTTTTTTACCGACAAAAAAATAATTAGTAGCCCAAAAATCATAGAATTGGCGACTAAATAATGGATTTAGTCGCCAAAAGTGGCCTAAATTTTTTTTTAATAAATAATTTATTTTTTACACAAATTATATTGAATTAAAATAATTATATTTATATATATTGTTTTGTATTAATACCGTCAATATATTATATAACTAATATATATTGCAAATATATTCATGTGATGTTGTAGTGGCATAGTGGAGGGAGTGTGTTGCAAAAAAGGTTGCAATGTGGGATGGTTGGGCACGGTTCGAAACTTAGAAAAACCAAAAAAAGTGGTTTTTTTTTTTTCCCGACGGAACACCTTTGGCGACTAAAATATTAGTCGCCAAAAGTCTTGATTTTGGCGACTAAGCCGTTTAGTCGGCGATTGATTGAGTATTGGCGACTAAATTATTAGTCGGTAAATGTATGATTTTCAAAAGGCTAAAACACTATTGGCGACTAACATTTTAGTCGCGAAAGACCTGTCTTTTGGCGACTAAAAATATATTAGTCGCCAATGCCCACGCCGACAACGTATACGCGACAAATGTGGCGACTAAAGAATTTTGTCGGGGGAAAGTCAAATTTCGACTTTCGGCGACTAAAAACAAACTTTTGGCGACTAAAAATTTAGTCGCCAAAAGTGACTTTTCTTGTAGTAATTTTAAATCTTATAAGATTTGTTCGATGACTAATATTCAATTTTTGTAAAAATATTCTAATATATTCCTTCCAAAAGTTAATAGAGCAAGTCTACAAAATCGTATTTTAAAACTTAAAATTATTAATATTTTTATTTATTTTTTTAAATAAGCATGTTAAATTATAAATAGATATCCAAATAAAATTGTACTTATTAATAAAGTCGGGGTTGTTTGGGGTGTCCTAAATAAGTGCACTTTTTGTCTTTTTGGACTAAAAAGTTGAGGAAAAAAATTTGGATGTTTGGGTTAACTTTTTAACTTTTTATGAAAAAATGTGTATTAAAATATTGTATAAATTAGTGTGTAGTTAGAGTGTAGGAGAAGATTAGTTTTTGACTTGTACGGCTGTCATGTCTCCAAAGGGGAATAGATGGTAAGAAGTAATTCTCTACTTTTTGGGCATTGCACTAGATGGTGCTATTCGGCTCGTGGGGGCCATTACGGGTCCCATTTTGATAATCTGAACCGTTCAATGTGTAGAACTCGTTGAGTACTATATGTTTGTAAAAAATTACGTTAATCGGATATCGATAGCTATCTAATCAGATTTGTTTTTTTCCAACCATTAATTATAACATCTTTATTTTTTTATACAAAAATAATTTGATCATATAGTTATAATATCCGATCAATGTGATTTTTTACAAGAATGTAGTACTCGACGAGTTCTACACATTAAGTGGTTCAGATTATCAGAACAGGACCCGTGATGGGTCCCCACGGGCCGAACAACAGTGTGGTAAAATTGCACCCAACTGTGCAACTTTTGGTCACACAACCGCAGCACAAATCTGATTTCGTCAAATTGATGCGTTGGTGAATAGCGATAAAATTATTTTTTTAATATTTTTTTTTTAATAAATAGTGATAACTTTTTGACTTTTTTGTGACATGCCAAACTTGACTTAATATCATCTTTTTAAACAAGTCTTCATTCATTTTTTAGCCTTTATTTTGATATTTTAAATTACATGTTATTATAATTCTTTCTTACTCATTAAGTTTTTTAAAATTTCTTTAATTATTTCCCTTTCAAAAACCAATATAACAATTTTTTAAAATTCATATATTTTTATTCTAAAATAGTGAAATATTAAAATTGTGTCATTTTTTTTTTTATAACAAAGCATAATTTTAATTGTTAATTGTCAATACAACAATTTTAATTTATCTATATACTATATATTATAGTAAAGGAATATTTAAAACAAAAATCTTAAACTTCTATATATAAAATTTTATTTACGAGAGATAAAATATATAAATAAAATATAAATTTAAATAATATATTATTTTATCCCGTACATAACACGGGGGACATGCTAGTTATTTTTTATGTAAAAGGATTTTATTAAAAGAATAATTGTCAATTTTATTTTTGGATGTTTGATTAGTACTCACAATGGTTTGTATTTAGTTAGGAGATTTGGACAATAATTTTTTTAAAAAAAGAGAAAAAAATGTGTGAAAATAAATATATTTTATTTATATTTTATCTATATTTTTTATTTTATTTTTTAAATCACCCTTAAATCCCCAATCAAACACAAAGGATTTCGAAAGCTAAAATTCTTTGGAGTTTTTAAGGTGAACTTACTTTTGAACAATTAACCAAAAAGAGAATTAAATAATAATAATAATAATAATAATAATAATGGTGGGTGAATGAGAAATTATTCAGTGCTACAGGGACAAATTTTGGTGGTGCTCCAATCTAATTATTATTGGGTGAAACAATAAATTTTATTACTTATTTGTCTCTTCTAAAGAGATAACTATACTTGCCTAAATATAGATGGAGTGAAACAATATTCCTGGCCAATGAATAATGGCTCTGTTTAGTAGAGCTGTGGGAAACTGCTTATAGCTTATGCCCAAACAGCTTATAGCTTATAACTTTCAGCTTAAGCTGATTTCCAGCTTATTCTCAAAGCATCTCCTGCCCCACTTAAAGAATAAGCTGATTTCTGACTTCCACAAAGCTATAAGCTATAAGCATAAGCTAAACCAAACATATCAAAACAGCTTAAATTAAGCTGAAAGTTAAAAATAATCTCTAACAAACAGGACCAATTTCTCTCAAGTTCAAAAAAAAAAAAAATGGACTCGCGATGAATAAACAAAAATAATCATCACTCAACCAGAAAGAATAAAGTGGATGAAGAAATACAGCTCATAGTTGAGAAAGAGTGACACGACCGCACGTGGAGAGGACTGGCACTTCACGGACTTTTGCTGTGCAGTCTTTCATATGGTTTATTTTGAAATAGAATAGGTTAAAAATTAATTTTTTAATTTTTTTTTTTTTAAATACGTAGAAAGAAGTAGTATAACTTAATTTCTACATATTTTTTTAAAAAAAATTAAAAAATTAATTTTAATTCAATTGTCAAAATCGGTCATATAAAAGAAAAAATAAAGATTCAGACTCCCTTTGAGGGTTACCCCATCGACCCTCTTTGCCTTTGATTGGTCAAAAAAAAATTTTTTTTTTTTTTCTTCTTCTCCTATCACTAACCTCCACGTGTGTGTAAGGGTGGTGGGGGTGGAGAGTCTGAGGGGGTCTGAATCATGGCCCTAAAAGAAAATTGCTTGGAAACTTTAATTAAATACTCTTGATTTATCCATAATGACATGGAATGAATTATGTGAAGAGATGGACCTACACACACTCTCTATATCTCTTTATTATCTTTCTCTTTCGCTTTCACTTCCTCTTTCTCTTTCTCTTCTACTTTATTAGAGGTTAAAATAAGGGTGATGTATTAGGGAATGCAATACCCCTCTATATAAAAGGTTCTATACTTCTCTACCCCCAAGAGATTATTTGGTGTTTCAGAAGTATGATCATGTAATATCTTAAATTAAATGTGATTGGTAAAAAGAATAAAATTTATTAAGACTTGGGTGGTTGCTCAATTGGTTAATAAAAGGATACTTAAAGTTAGTGAGATTTTAAGTTCGAATTTATAAAGAGACGTTGGCTTGGATTTTAATAAAACTATTAACACATAAACTGTGAACTTGTAAAAAAAAATAAAATAAAATGACATGGCAATTAGTGATTGGTTAAAATAAAAAGGGTCCAGCTTGTCTTTAGTTAGAAATTAAGATTGTACCAGTTCACGATGTGAATCCGGTTTCGATTTTTGAACTGTTCATATTTTTTAATTTGTTGAGTACACCATTTATGTAAAAAATCAAGTTGATCAAATACCAGAAACCACGTACTCAAATAAATTTTGTATATTACTATCTAATCGATTTTATTTTTTATATGAATAATATATTCAATGAATACTCAAATATAAACAGTGTAGAATATTGAAAGAGAATCCAAAAGTAAACCATATCACGGACTGAACGGTTTAATTTTACTCCCTAAGTGAAGACAAATTGGACCCAAACAAAAACACATATATCCTTCACACACCTAATGATTTTCCCTTTCCCTCCTCGTCTCTAACGCCGCTGGCAAATACAATAGAGATCCTCCTTGTGTTGTGACTCTCTCTCTCTCTCTCTCTTCCAATATATATATACATCGGTAGTGATTTAGACTCCCTCAAACTTCTACCCCTACCACCTCACACACACGTGGCGAGTGGTGATTGGAGGAGAAGAAAAAAAAAAAAAAAAGTGACCAATTAAAAAAGAAAGGAAGTCAAAGGAAGTGGGAAAAAGAAGGTCTCAATCTTTATTCTATATATATATATAAAATTGTAATTGATTCTTTATGTCAATTTGATGGTTCTAATTATAACTACATTAAAAAAAAAAATTAAACTTATTTTGATATTTTGGCTAATTATGTCAATTTGGTCAGTGTAATTAAAAATCATCAATTCAGTCTAATTCATAATAGGCGATCAAAAATTAGTTTAATTTAATAGACAAAATAATTTGTTCACTATTCTCAAAATAATTGAGTTTGGGGGGTTTATATCTAATTCAAAATTATTCATTACTATTTATATGAACTGTTTTTCTTTTATGTTCTAAATAATTTTTTAACAGATGTCATAAATTAGACTAAATTAATACAAAATTAAAATAAAAAAATTGATACAATTTGTGCATAATATTATATATCTTAATATTTAAACCAAGTAGGCTTTGCTTTACAACAATGAAATGACAAACATTTATATCCAAAGAAGAAGGAACTTGTGGAGAATCCTTCAATTCAAAGTCAAAAATCCCAAAGAAAAGAGCGATACACTTTTTTGAGGAGGTTCTCGTAAGATGTGGACAACATAATGTTGTTCCATTAAACATATAAATAATACGCGACTAGACTGATCTTAGAACTTAAGGGTTCGTTTGGGATGTCTTAAAAAAGTGTATTTTTTGATTTATTAGTGGGTTTGAGTTGGGTTCAATGTGATGTGTTAGAGAGGTGATGTGATTTAAATAAGATGATGTGACTTAAATAAGATAGTGACTTTTTAACTTTTTAACTTATTTAATACATGCCAAATTAGCCCTTAATATGCTTTTGAATAAGTTTTAACAGTGTAGTTGATAATTCCATATTCACGCGGCCGACCACAAATTATTCAATGCTAATCTATGCTGTTGCCTTTCTTATCTGTCTTGATTCCAGTATTAAAATAATATTATACTATGCCTATCCGAAAAAAACAAAAAAAAAGATAGGAAAACATAGATTGACGATGTGATCCGGATTGTTGTAGCTGATTCGCTTTGACCGTTCTAAAGTTGGCTTTTGCAAAGGTTAGGAACGTGGGCTCATATGCAGGTATAGGATTTGGAGATCCTGCTATGCCTTTGAGTATAGCAGGTTGTTGTTTTTATGGAGTATTCTTCGAGTCGCTTTTGATAATTCAAATTATTTATATTATAGGATTCGTCGAGTGCATTATTTATGCAAAGAATTAAGTTAATTGAATATCTGTAATCCTATAATAAAAATACATTTATTTTTATAAAAATTAATAGTTAACATAACTTTCATAAATTTTTAAAAATAATTAAGACCTAATCATAAGATTATAAATATTTAATTAATTTAATTTTTTAATAAATAATATTCTTAATAAACCTTATAATATAAACGGTTCAAATCATTAAAAAAACACTTCATAAGCTACTATGCCTCGAAAGCACAGCAGGTCCACATTAGGTGGGGCTACAAAAATAGTGTTCAATTTTGCCTCTATAGTTTTTTTTTTTTTTTTTTTTTTTTCAACGACTGGTTCGAGAGCCGAAATTTTAGGCTCAAGTAACCATTCATGCTTAGCGGGCATCCTCTATTGGAAAAATGATTTAGAAATTATTAATAAGTGATTGAAAAATTAATTTTAAAGTGCACCATTTGAATATGATTTTAAGAAGAAATTTATTTAATTTGAAATTAAATTTATTTGTTATATTTATTGTCAAAATTGAACTAGATTCGATTCAAAATTCGAATCTGTTTGAAAGAAAAGTCATATCTGTTCTTTGTACCTATTCCATGAAAAAGTTGTATCTCTTTATAAAAAAAAAGATATGTCTTTTTATTGAAAAGTCACTATAATCTTTCGAAGAGTTACCAATTCACCTATATAAATAACCCTCATTGCATTCATTAAACATAGAATTCATCTTGTGTTTTTTTCCTTCTGCACTTTGTCTTTTCTGTAAGAGAATTCTACACCATAAGGGTCGTTAGACTTGTCATAGTTGTACTGCTTCAGTAAAGTTCGATCGTTATATCCTGGGAGATGAACGTCCAATAAAAACTCTTGAACACCATAGCGGGGGACGAATTTGTCTTAAGAAAATTATATCCAACACAAGTCTCAATTACATTTGGTTTTGTTTCTAAATTTTACAATCTGTTTGTAAGTTTTATACATTTGTAAGTATTTTTAATTCTTTGTATATGGTTTGGTTTAACCCAAACAATTTACGTTATATTCAACTTATATTTTTTTTTTTTGCATTTAATTTAATAATATATTTGGTACAATTATTTCATGGTAGAATTATACCCATAACATCTCCAATGCAATACTCTCACTAAGAGGATGAAAATAATATTTTTTATTCAAAAAGAAAATATAGAGGAGTTTATTATTCATTTAAACTCCAACCACAAACTTTCATTTCCTTCATTCAAACTCTATTCAAAAAATAATTTTTATTTCTTAATAAATATTTAATTTTAAAATGTTTGTAAAATATATTTAATATTATACTCATTTTAAAGGTATGATTTTATACTTTTTAATGATGTTAATTTTATAAAAATTAAATTTATAAATTAAAAGTTATTTGTAATATAATAATAAATATATAAATGAATAGTATTTTGGAGGATCCTCCATTTTTTCATCCTCCCTCCAAATATGGAGGATGAACTCATTCTCCTCCCAAATGGAGATGAATTTGAAGGGTGGGTTGGAGGAGCAAATCCTCCATATTTGAAGATATGGAGGATGGGTTGGAGAGTATCTCCAATGCAATACTCTCACTAAGAGGATGAATATAATGTTTTTTATTCAAAAAGTAAATATAGAGGAGGTCACTATTCATTCAAACTCCAACCACAATCCTTCATTTCTTTCATTCAAACTTTATTCAAAAAGTAATTTTTATTCATTAATAAATATTTAATTTTAAAATTTTTGTAAAATATATTTAATATTATACTTATTTTAAAGGTATGATTTTATACTTTTTAATGATGTCAATTTTATAAAAATTAAATTTATAAATTAAAAGTTATTTGTAATATAATAAGAAATACAAAATGAATAGTATTTTGGAGGACTCCTTCATTTTTTCATCCTCCCTTCAAATATGGAGGATGAATTCATTCTCCTCTTAAATGGAGATGAATTTTGAGAGTGGGTTGGAAGAGACCATCTTTCATATTTAAAGATATGAAAGATGGGTTTGAGATGCTCTACGAGATTATTCCTACATCCTCATACATGATGAATAATCAAATTCCAATCTAATGGGCTTGGTCCAAATGTGCTCGTGGGCAACCCAACAGGCGGGCAAAGCGGGTTGATCCATTAGCTAGTCCAACAAGTCCAGATTCAAGTATATATTTTTGGGTTCTGTCCATTTTCATTTTTGCTTTTTATTTTGTTTTGTTTTGTTTTTTATTTTTATTTTCTTATATTTTTTTGTCGGAATCATGGCCAGGCCAACGAGCAGATACCCCCGACCCAAGCCTCATTTGCGTCCAGCTAATCATTAAGCATTCGAGCGTAATTATGACCCTTATATGCAAAAGAGGTTATTTCATGTTCTTGGGTATTATTTTTTTCAATGTGACACATAAATAAGTTTAAAAATATTGTATATTTTATATTAAATCAATGTAATAAAAATATAGAATTTTTTAAAACTATCTTAATAAACTAGAGTAATTACGATCCCAATAAGAAGTTATTCACATTCATGTAACTCCCTAAAAATGTTGAGATAATGCACGTGGAGGGCACCCACAATGATTTTTCAATTCAGGGGAGGAGTTATGAAATTTTCTTTGAGGTACAGATTTCAATTCAGGGGAGGAGTTATGAAATTTTCTTTGAGGTACAGATCATGTTCTGTGATTTGTAAGTAGGTTATTTTTTTAAAATGAATTTAAGCATAATGTTGTATCAAATAATTTTTTTAAAAAAAGGTCAATCGCAAACTATAATTTGTAAACCCTATTATTCATAATGTTTTTTTTTTTTTTTTTTTTTTCAATCTTAAGTGCAATTAGCGTAAAACATTAATTATACTTTCAACAATTTGTATAATTTATAGTAAGTATGTTTTAGATAGCTAAATGTTAATCATGTTTGGATGGCAAAAATGGAGAAACAAAATAAAATTTTCATTTCAACTCTCTTTTATTCTGTTGTTTGGGTGCATTGAACAATAAAAATGTAACACTCCCAAGGTGGATTGAGATTACAACAAGAAGTGAAATTCTTAGGGTTCGTTTGGGAAGTGGGTTGGTTTTTTGGCTTTTAAATTTTTTGTTATTTTAGTATGGGATTAAAAAGTCTCGTTTGGGAAGGACTTTTTGACTTTTTTGACATTTTGTGAGAGAAAAAATGTAATGATTATGAATTGGATGTAATATTTTGTCGAATTGGACTAAAAAGCCTATTTTATCTTTTTTGTAACTAATAGCCCCAAACCCACCCAATCTATTATTCCCAAATGAAGCCTTATTCCCTGATATCGCACATAGTTTATTCAAGAATAAGGTAAGTGGATTAGCTCACAATTTTTAAAGTTATATCATATATATATATAGGATTGTAATCAATCCAAACACTTGAATTATATTGACTTGTGCTTCTATGTCATTTGGGTACCCTAATAGCACACTAAACAAAATTTATAATAATATTATTATTCTTAATTTTGATTCCAAGTGGTCATTTTTAAAATGCTAAGGTATTGATGTATTTGTTTTTAATTAAAATCAGAGATTTCATTTCCAAAAAACTGCGAAACTCATTCTCAACTACACACAAATTTGTAATAAAGATACCAAAGCATGAATTTTGGTCCATTAGAGATGATGTAAACAACCACTGTATTCACTACGGTAATATTAGAGATACTATTGTTTGGTTTGATTTTAAGAGAGTAGTTTTTAAAAATTATTTTGGGAGAGAGAGTTTAGAAATTTTTTTAGTTTGTTTGGTTGTATATTTTGAAAGTAGTTTTGGAGTTTGGGAGTTTGGAATGATTTGATATTTTGTTGTAATTGAGTAGATGTATGTGAGAGAAAAAATGATTGAGAATGAAAGAGGAGAGAGAAAAAGTGATTTTGAAAATTGTTTTGGAAAAATTACCAACCAAACAAGTTTTTTTAATTTTTTTTCCCTCAAAATCACTCTATAAATCCAAACCAAACATACCCTAAATTTCCTATTAAATAAATAACCAAATGTCACACATGGGTGTGGAATCCACAAAAGCGTAAGGTCCACACCTATATGAGACATTTACTAATTTATTTAGTAAAAAATTTAGGATATATAGTATTTTTCTATTTACTAATACTATCGGCTGTAATAAATTATGGATTAAATTCCAACTGTTGCCGAAAATGGAAATCTGATGACCACATTGGTAGTTACAAGGACCTCACACTGGGGCTATGGCCCCGTTTAGTAGAGCTGTGGAAAAGTGATTATAGATTATAACTTAACAGATTATACCTTATAACTGTGAGTATAAGCTGGTTGCCTGTTTGGTATAGCTGTGGGATTATAGATTTAAGCAGCAGAGTAGTGATTGGTAAATAAGCTGTAAAATAGCTTTTTGTTGTGTAATTGTCATTTTTGCCCTTATGAATAGAAATTTTGTAATTTTGTCATTTTCTTCTCTTTAAATTTTGAAAAAGTTATTTCATTAATGGAAGTTGATTAATTAGTACCTAATTTGGTACATTTCATTACCTCAAATTTATTTTTTTTATTTTTTTTTATTTTTTAATTTTTTTTGTAATAATATTGAGTTGAGAAGGAAACAAAAAAATGTCATTACAATAAAAATACAATAAATTACTATTAAAGCAATAAAAATAAAACTTTCTACATATTTAAAGATCTCCTAATTTCGTCGGCAAATTGACATATAAATATTATATCTCCTCACTTTCATCTCGTTGTCATCACAGTCAACATCATTTCCATGACGTGCTTGTTGAGACGAAAATCTTTCCTCTTCATTAGGCACATGATTCGCGAATCTATTATAAGAGTCAAATGCAATATCGCGGAACTCACTTCGTCGGATGAAATTATGAATTGCCATTGTTGCACAAACAAGTTTGACTTGGGTCGCCTAGCTGTAGTTTGGTGGGATATCCTTATCATCGGCTATCTTGCTTTCCAAACCCCAAATGTTCTTTCTATTACACTTCTAAGTGATGAATGTGCTTGGTTGAATTTTTCTTGTGTATTTTGAGGGGGTTGACCATGTTCAAATTGAGCTAGATGATATCTCTCTCCTTTGTAAGGTGCAAGATATCCTTTCATGTTTGGATACCCAACATCCACAAAGTAAAACTCATCTATTTTAAAATTGCAAAATGAAATTAAAGTAAACAATTATAAATGTAAAAATAAATATGAAGATGTGAGTGTGGTACATCTACTGTAGCAATGAAATATAAAACAGTTACCTCCTTGTGGTTTTGGAAAATTATAACTAGGATTCCTGATTGTATCCAAGAAGATCCGAGTATCGTGTGCACTTCTTTTCCATCTTGATAAGCAAAAGGTGAAACACATATCAAAGTCACATGCGCCCATTATGTTTTTAAAGATTCTACCAATGCAATATGTTTCCTATAATTAACCAGTAATCACTTTTTTCTTTCTTTTCATTTTTCTTTAATTAATGTATGATATTATAATCAAAACTAGCCAATGAAGCAACAAAAAAGGACCAAAAACAGTTTTAAAAAAATGAACCTAAAAACAGTATAAAAAAAAAAGAAAATTGTTTTAAATCTGTTAAGGCCCCCCACCTACTTCTCTGCATCAACCCATAAATCCTAAGCCTACATGAACCAGAAACCAAAATCGATGACAGAGCGAGAGAGCAATCAAAAACCACAAACAAACACAAATCTTAATGGATTTGAACACAGAGCAAGGAAAAATCAAAAAAATCCTAAATCGATGTGTATATCTAATATATGTATATCTATATATAACAAAACATAGGGTTTAGGGTTTCAAATCTTACTTTTTGATAGAGATCAACGGAAAATAGAGACGATCGTCGGCGATTTTGATGTGTGGAGCAGTCGGCAGCGAGAGGAGAGGAGAAGAGAAGAGTGCTGTTTGAGAGACGAAGAAGTATGGTTATATAGTGGCATTTTCGTTATTCCTTAAGTTTTGGAGGGGCATTTAAGTCATTTTGTCTTTCTAAAAACAGCTGCGCGCTTAAGCTGTAAAATTAAGCACTCCAAGAGCAACTTTTATATTTAAGTCGAAAATGGCTTAAATTAAGCCATAATCTATGCCTTATAAGTTGTACCAAACACACCAACATAACTTAATTTAAACCAAAAACTTATTTAAGTTGAAATTTTTTTTTTACCAAACACTCCCTATGTATGTCCAATTCCATCATATTCAAACACATACTCTAGCAAATGTAATAAACAACATTTAAATGATTACAAATATAAATTTAACAATTATAAAATTTTGGAGAAATATTAAAAAAAGGGAGAAATAAAACAAAAATAATTTCAAATTCATGAAAATACAATACCACTTGAACAAAAAGTGCTTAAATCACCTGTAATTTTATAAGTTTGAAATTATTTTTCTCACTTCTCACCTTTTTTTTTTTTTTTTTTGACTTTCCACCTAAAAGTTTTATGTAGGAAATGAATGATACGATGTCATTTTATTTTATTTTATTCGGATAATAGTAACATGAATTAAAATATAGACCAAACAATTAACTATAAAAGTCCAATAGATTCCTCTAGTTTTAGATCCAAATTGGAAGGTATTGTTTTGATTTGTAGGACTTATTATGAGTGGTATTTCAATGATCTAAGCAATTTAGTTTGTAAGATTATTCATATATATCGTTCACATAAAAATTTAGATTGATTCGATAATTATAACATGTTTAATTTATTGTGTTTAAATATAAAAATAGTTGGCAAATATATTTTTGAACAAAAAAATATCTATTATTTTTTGTGACAAACATAATAAATTTAATAAATTCTAATTATTGAATTAATTTAATTTTTTATATAAAAATATGGGAGATTTATTAAAAAATCCCTTTTTAAGTGTTTGTATCCCAATTAGTCCATAAGATATTCTTATATTTCAATAAGTCATATTATTTAAACATTTAATATACTAAATCTTAATTTTTATATTTAAAATATTTTATGTATATTTCTACCCTTACAAATATTTTTTAAACGGTTAGTAATGTGAACATTTATAATTTATAATGTGAATATTCACATTGACGTGTAAATGTTCACATTAACAGTGTGAATATTCATATTAACATATTAACATTCACATTGATGAAGTAAACGCTTACATTGACAGTGTGAACATTCACTTCACGAAATATTCACATTGTAAATGTGAATATTATTAAAAATATTTTGATAATTATATTACTCATAAGATTTATTAAAATATAAAAAAATAATGTGAACTAAATAAAATATAAATAGATAAAAAGATACTTATGAAAAAGTATCTTTATATATACATAAAAAATAGTGCAAAATAAACAATTGAAAATATTAAAATGAGCCGTGATGGATGGGGATACCACTCTCTAATCCACAGAATTGGAGTGGATGGAAATCCTTTTAGGATAACTACACTTTAGATCTCCTTTATACCGTTAATCCCGTCCCCTCGTAACCAACCAGAGTTTTAAAAAGGGTCCGGCTTCTGTTCAGTCTGGGATCGAATTGGATCGTACTGTTAGGTTTGTGGAAGTCCATCACGGGTCCCTTTTTAAAAATCTAAACCGTTCAATATATAGAACTCGTCGAGTACTACATACTTATAAAAAACCACGTTGATTGGATATCGATAGCTATGTGATCAAATCAGTTTTGTATAAAACAAAATAGACGGTGAAAAAATTAACAGTTAATAAAAAACTGTTTTGTTCATGTAGCTATCGATATCCAATCAACGTGATTTTTTACAGGCATATAGTACTCTACGAGTTCTACACATTGAACGGTTCAGATTATCAAAACGGGACCCCTGGTGGGCTCCCACGGGCCCAACAGCACGGTCCAGTATGATTCCAGACTGGACAGAAGCCATGGCCTTTTAAAAAAAAGAAAAAAAAAAATAGAGTGAGCTAACGTATGAGGGTGTTTGGCAAGTTTGATTTTAATTTTTTTTTGGGTTAAATTTTATTAAGATAAAATGTTATATCAAATTTATAATTATTTTATTTTTTTCTCATAAATATTACATTTAACTATAAAAAAATTTAACTATTTTTTTAAATACAAAAATTTTAATTTACTAAAATAACTCAGGGCCACTTTGAAAACACACCAAAAAATCTAGTTTTTGTTATCCGAAAGAACTCAACTTTTTGTCAAAAAAATCACTAGAAAAACCAAAAAACTAAAAAACTAAGGTTTCGTTTGGTAGAGTTTTGTAATTATGATTTGAGAGTATGAGTTGTATTTTGAGTTTGTGAGGTTTGAAATTATGATTTGAATGTAGAAAATTTGTTTGGTAAAAAGTTTTGAAAATAATTTTAAAAAGAGTTTTGATTTGAGTGGGGAATTGTTGATGTGGCATTTGATATTTGATACAAAAATTTATAATTCATAACCAAACATACAACTCAAAATTATTTTAAAGCACATAAAAAATTTTAAAAAATTCAGAAAATATATATTTTTTTTTTGATTATATAAAAATTAACATATCAAAAAAAAAAATTACTATTTCAGTCAACCGGCTGGACAACCGGTTAGGCAAAATTTACAAAAAAAAAAAATTTCGAAAAGCGCGCCCGAGACAAAGTTCTCTGCAGAGTTTTGAAAAACTGATTCCAAAACTCCTACTGAACATGATATTCAAACGTAAGTGTAGAATTATATTTTCAAAACACAACTAAACGGAGCCTAACTTTTTAATAACTTTCTAAAACACCACTCAGTGCCATTTTGGGAACATAGTAAAAAGTCACGTTTGGGACAAAATATCGAAAAACATGACTGCCAAAAACGCAACAAAATCCCTTTGGGAAGTGCCAAAAATGCAGTCCTAAAATTAGAAATTAGGGCCTATGAAAAAAAATAAAAAAATAAATCTCTTATGTTGGGTAAAAGTATTTTAGTCATTTTAATTTGATTTGACACCATAAATAAATATTAAACTAAAAAGCAAAAAATTAATTTTTTACCAACTTCCCAAATCACTTTTAAAAAAATCAAAAAACTTGATAAAAAGTTAAAAGTCAACTTTTTATCAATTTTTCAAAACAACCCTCACTAGAATAGTAACTTCCCAAATGCTCACTGCATGTAAATGTTTAAATGGATTAACAAGTTAAATTGAACAACAATGCTACGTAACTCAAATTTTGTGGCTCAAAAGTGAATCAAATGGCCAAAATAACAACGTTTTGAGTACAGAACAATATAAAAATGGTCAAAACGACGTCGTTTTGACCATTTAAACCACTTTTAGGCCTTGTTTGGGAAGACTAAATAAGTGCACTTTTTGTCTTTTTTGACTAAAAAAGTGAGGTTGAAAATATGGATGTTTGGGTTAACTTTTTGACTTTTTATGGAAAAATGTGTAATAAAAAATTGTAAAAATTAGTTTTTAGAAGAAAATTTGAATTGGGAGTTGTGCAGCCGTAATTGTTGACTTTTGGTGAATAGTATTAACTTTTTAACTTTTTGAGTAACTTTTTGACTTTTTGGATTATTCGCAACATCCCAAACAAGGCCTTAAACTATAAAATTTGAATTACGAAACATTTTCTTAAATTGAAAAGCCAAACACAAAAGAGAACATGGAGAAGAACAACACAGAGAGACAACTAATAGAGAAGAGATGGGAAAGAGAGAGAAAGAAAGAGAGGACTATTGATTGGGGGGTGGGAGGTTATATTAATGCAAAATACAGAGAGGACCAACTCAAGTGTCCTTGTAGTCACACACCACACACAGCAGCTGTCATTCGATATTATACACACACAACACAACTCCCCCCTTCCTATTCCAGCAAATCAGACTTTGCTTCTGTCGGATCATCCTCTCTCTCTCTCTTTCTCTCTCCTCCACTCCTTCCTTTCCCCCTTTCTCCCCTAGTTAAACACACAAATTCAGACAACCCATTCATCATTAACAACAACAACAACAACAACTACTAAAACCATCTCTCTCTCGCTCTCTCCCCTAGTTAAACACACATTCAGACAACCCATTCATCATTAACAACAACAACAACAACAATTACTAAAACCATCTCTCTCTCTCTCTTTCCATGTCTAGAGGGATGGAGATAGAGGAGAGAGAGAGAGACAGAAAAGAACAACTTCATGACTTCATCAAGAGTTGATACATAAGAAGAAAAAAAAAATATACCCATTTTGTGATTTAGATGCCATGGCACACCAGCATTACCGATCACCGTTCGGCGACACGACTTACACCAAAGTTTTCGTCGGAGGCCTTGCTTGGGAAACTCAGACCGATGTTATGCGAGGATACTTCGAGCAGTTCGGAGAAATTCTTGAGGCTGTGATCATCGCCGATAAGAACACTGGAAAGTCCAAAGGATATGGATTTGTGAGTCACAATACAAATACATTCTTAATAATTGTTTTCAAATTCTACGTTAGTTGCTTTAGACGTCGATGATTTTTTTCATGAAACAGGTGACTTTTCGCGATCCCGAGTCGGCCAGGAGGGCTTGTAATGATCCGAACCCTGTCATTGATGGAAGGAGAGCGAATTGTAATATTGCTTCACTTGGACGCCCTCGACCTTCACCACCGAGAGGTATGCTAATGCATGTTCTTCATCTTCAATCATATGATTTTTTTTTAATAATTGTTCTACTCGTATAAAATCAATTCACATAAAACATTACAAAATAGAGATAACAAATGACAACATGAATAAGAGAATAAGATTACTGATACACTATTTTTTTTATTGTATTTTTTAAAAGATCGGTCCTACACCATGTGATAATGTGAGTCCGAACTGCATAAATAAAGGGGGTGCGACCCTTTATCTATATTTTGTAGTATTTTTCATAAAAATATATATTTTTTGATTTAGATTATTTGAAAGATATTGATTTTGATTGATTGTTGTTTGTTTAATGCAGGTAGAAATCAAGGTGGTAATCCATATCATGGAGGTGGATCATCATATAGTGGAGGATCGGCACCATTGGTTCCTGCTCCCCCAGCAACACCACCAGCACCACAGGCACAACCACCAGTCATTTATCCATCTTATGGGTGAGTTGGTGCTTTCATATGCTGAGTGTCAGAACCAGTCCATACCCACTAATATATAACATATGGTCCATTTTTACTTGTGGCCATTGATACCCAGGACAGCTTAGATATTGTCATCTCGAAAGTGATGTCAGTTGGATCAATCTCACATTATTTTTTCAGATAATGTTAGAATATGGGTTTGGTTATGGTGTGCAACTTATACCTTATACCTTAAATTTATACTTTTTGTGAAAAATTAAACCTTACACTTACACCTTTTTTGAGGTTGCACACCATATGCAACCTACTTACACCTTATACTTATACTTATACCTTACACTTACACTTTTTGTGTAAGTGGCACATTGTGTGCACTTGCACACTTAAGAAAACTCCTAGAAGTATTAAATTTTTTATCAAATAAATAATGAAATATCTCATATAAATGTGAGATGTCAAGTGAAACATTTAGGTAGCATTTAGTAGCGTTTTCTAAATATGATTTGAGAATAGGAGTTGTATTTTGAGTTTGTGAGTTTTAGAATTATGATTTGAGTGTGAAAAAGTTTATTTGGTGAATAAGTTTTGAATTGAGTCAGAAATTTTTTAAGTGACATATAATATTTGATACAAAAAATTACAACTCATAACCAAACACACAACTCAAAATTTTATTAAAGCTCATAAAAAATTTCAAAAATTTTGAGAAATATTTTTATTGAATATATAAAAATTAACATGCGCCAATTGTAAAAAAAAAAAAAAAAAATTTGTACTATTCCGGTCAACTAGTGAGACGACCGGTTAGTTTAAATTTTTTCATCTCCGACTGCGTTTTCAAAAGTGAGTGTGAAATTAATTTTTAAAAATCATAAACAAACACTATATTCAAATCAACATCTAAAATTAACGTTCCAAAAATCTACCAAACATAACCTTAATTATTTATTTAATAAAAAACTTAAAACGTATAACATTTTTTTTTAATTTTTTTCACCTGCCTTGAATTTCTGCAATAAATAAATGGCATTCCATATAATCCAATTAATTTCTCTCCAGTCTGGCGGGTAGGTCCATTACGGACCCCACTTTTGTGATTGTAATTATTTATTTTATAGACTTGTGTATAAATTATACATAAAAAAAAATTAATTGATTGGTCAATTATAATCTTATGAGTCATCATTTGAAAAAATAATAAATAATTTATTTTAAATTCATATTTATTGTTTATTTTTTAAAATATAAATATAATAAAATTATATATTTATAATTGATGATACCAGTTTTGTCGGAGGAGGAATGGGTCGAACAGGGCCCGGAGCTCCACAAGATGATTGAACTTCGTCTTCCCAGTTGTACCTGCACCAAGTCCGTCAAGAAGGAACCCGGAGGTGGGGTTCCTTCTGGAGGACCCTCCGATGTTTAAGTTAGAGGAGTCTCTAGTATATAAATGGAAGCTTTTAGCTTCAGGAGGAAGAAGTAGATAGTTAGAGAGAGAGTGATTACTTGTATATATATTGATTTCTTTCATACCTTTCTGGCGTCTTCTTCTTGTTTGGCCCTTGGGCCTATGTTGGGTTAGGAATTGTTTGGACAGCCCATTGGGCCACTTATTTGGGGCTATGCCCATCAGTAGTCCCCTATTCCCGAGTGCAGCTTTAGTCCAACGAAGGGAATAAGAAAAGAGTAAAGTAGTCCCCCAAGTCACGGAAGGAGGCAGGGCGACGGTGGCCAAATTTATTGTGCAAATACGTGGGTGCTGCGATAGAGGTAGGACAGCTCAAAAACCAACTGGGCAAGGCGCAGTGAGAGTTAAAGGGAGTAAAGTTGGAGATTTCGGGCCGACGCAAAACGGCGCAGACTGCGTGCGCCAAGAGGAGTCGGCATGTGCAAAATTGTGAGGAATGTAAAGTGCTAGCCCTTGTGTAGAGCAAAGCAACCGAGGCTGAGGCCTTTGGAAGGTCGGTCGAGGACCTGGGCAGTCGGCTGATGGATTAGCTCGTACCGTAAGTTTGTACTCAGTTTGACTGAGGCTTTTTGGTGTTCGGTCTGGCCGAGATCTTGATGTGCTCAGGCTGGCTGAGGCTCTGTAGGTGCTCGGTCTGGGAGTCTTTCGTACACTCAGTCTAGCTAAGGTCTTTGGGCTCAGTTGAACTGAGGCTTCGGACGGTCAGCCGATGTAGAAGAAGTTAAATACCTTACTTGTAGAATTAGACCCAGTCATGTTGAGTTTGTTTAGCCCGTAGGGTCTCACTCGGGTTGCAGAGCGCGTTGGACGGTCAGCTAATGGTTTTGGAGGTCGGCTGATGACCGGGGGGTCGGACTATGACTGTTGGAAGTCTTGGAGGTTGGCCGAGCAATTTTGGAGGTTGGCGGAGTACTTTGGTGGTTGGCCAGTGCTCTTTGGCAATGGGCCGATGGATTTGAGATGGTCTATTGCTCGCGGAGCGAGTGGTGGAAGAAACGGTCCCTATTGTTGCTGAGGACGGCTGTTTGGACTTGATCCTAATTTTGATGGATGATTTGTAGAGGCGGAGGGGTAGAAACTGGTAGTTCTTGTTGGAACATGGCTCGGTTTTGCTCAATCAAGTGGTTAACGCTGTCGGCGTTTCTTCGTGAAGTATGAGATGGATTGTTTGGGTTAGGAGGCTCGGCTGGGGCCCTTCTTGTAGTGCCTTGGAGGGCTTGGTTGTTGCGTGAGCGTGCTTGGACACACTCGGTCTGGCCGAGGTCTTGATGCTCAGTCTGGCTGAGGTCTTCGTGCTCAGGCTGGCTGAGGCTTTGAGTAGTGCTCAGTCTGGCTGAGGCTTTAAGTAATGCTCAGGCTAGCTGAGGTCTTCGTGCTCAGGCTAGCTGAGGCTTTAAGTAATGCTCAGTCTGGCTGAGGTCTTCGTGCTCAGGCTGGCTGAGGCTTTGAGTAGTGCTCAGTCTGGCTGAGGCTTTAAGTAATGCTCAGGCTAGCTGAGGTCTTCGTGCTCAGGCTGGCTGAGGCTTTGAGTAGTGCTCAGTCTGGCTGAGGTCTTCGTGCTCAGGTTGGCTGAGGCTTTGAGTAATGCTCAGTCTGGCTGAGGTCTTCGTGCTCAGGCTGGCTGAGGCTTTGAGTAGTGCTCAGGCTTTGAGTAGTGCTCAGGCTGGCTGAGGCTTTATGTAACTCGGTCTGGCCGAGGTCTTCATGCTCAGGCTGGCTGAGGCTTTAAGTAATGCTCAGTCTGGCTGAGGTCTTCGTGCTCAGGCTGGCTGAGGCTTTGAGTAGTGCTCAGGCTGGCTGAGGCTTTATGTAACTCGGTCTGGCCGAGGTCTTCGTGCTCAGGCTGGCTGAGGCTTTAAGTAATGCTCAGTCTGGCTGAGGTCTTCGTGCTCAGGCTGGCTGAGGCTTTGAGTAGTGCTCAGGCTGGCTGAGGCTTTATGTAACTCGGTCTGGCCGAGGTCTTCGTGCTCAGGCTGGCTGAGGCTTTAAGTAATGCTCAGTCTGGCTGAGGTCTTCGTGCTCAGGCTGGCTGAGGCTTTGAGTAGTGCTCAGTCTGGCTGAGGTCTTCGTGCTCAGGCTGGCTGAGGCTTTAAGTAATGCTCAGTCTGGCTGAGGTCTTCGTGCTCAGGCTGGCTGAGGCTTTGAGTAGTGCTCAGTCTGGCTGAGGCTTTAAGTAATGCTCAGGCTAGCTGAGGTCTTCGTGCTCAGGCTGGCTGAGGCTTTGAGTAGTGCTCAGGCTGGCTGAGGCTTTATGTAACTCGGTCTGGCCGAGGTCTTCGTGCTCAGGCTGGCTGAGGCTTTAAGTAATGCTCAGTCTGGCTGAGGTCTTCGTGCTCAGGCTGGCTGAGGCTTTGAGTAGTGCTCAGTCTGGCTGAGGCTTTAAGTAACTCGGTCTGGCCGAGGTCTTCGTGGGTAGGATCTGATACCATGCCCCTCACGGCTTTAGTTACTCGGTCTGGACGAGGTCTTCATGCTCAGTCTGGCTGAGGCTTTTTGGTCTGAAATGTTATGAAATATGCAACATGAAATATGCAACATAGATAAAAGAAGTTTGAATATCTTACTCATGATGTCCTTGAGGAGGAAGAAGTAGACCATTCGGATATGGCGGAGGCGCTGGGGCTCCGTCTGCGTGTTAATGTTATGAAATATGCAACATAGATAAAAGAAGTTTGAATATCTTACTCATGATGTCCTTGAGGAGGAAGAAGTAGACCATTCGGATATGGCGGAGGCGCTGGGGCTCCGTCTGCGTGTTAATGTTATGAAATATGCAACATAGATAAAAGAAGTTTGAATATCTTACTCATGATGTCCTTGAGGAGGAAGAAGTAGACCATTCGGATATGGCGGAGGCGCTGGGGCTCCGTCTGCGTGCTCAGTCTGGCTGAGGCTTTTTGATCTGAAATGTTATGAAATATGCAACATAGATAAAAGAAGTTTGAATATCTTACTCATGATGTCCTTGAGGAGGAAGAAGTAGACCATTCGGATATGGCGGAGGCGCTGGGGCTCCGTCTGCGTGTTAATGTTATGAAATATGCAACATAGATAAAAGAAGTTTGAATATCTTACTCATGATGTCCTTGAGGAGGAAGAAGTAGACCATTCGGATATGGCGGAGGCGCTGGGGCTCCGTCTGCGTGCTCAGTCTGGCTGAGGCTTTTTGATCTGAAATGTTATGAAATATGCAACATAGATAAAAGAAGTTTGAATATCTTACTCATGATGTCCTTGAGGAGGAAGAAGTAGACCATTCGGATATGGGGGAGGCGCTGGGGCTCCGTCTGATTGGTGCTGACCGCTGTTGCCGACCGAGCACTGTTTGCCGACCGAGCACTGTTTGCCGACCGAGCACTGTTGCGGACCGACCGCTGTTGCGGACCGACCACTGTTTGCCGACCGAGCACTGTTTGTCGACCGAGCTATGTTTGCCGACCGAGCACTGTTTGCCGACCGAGCTATGTTGCCGACCGAGCACTGTTTGCCGACCGAGCACTGTTTGCCGACCGAGCTATGTTGCCGACCGAGCACTGTTTGCCGACCGAGCACTGTTTGCCGACCGAGCTATGTTGCCGACCGACCACTGTTTGCCGACCGAGCTATGTTGCCGACCGAGCACTGTTTGCCGACCGAGCACTGTTTGCCGACCAACCTATGTGACTGGGTTGGTTGGCGGTGCACGGGGCTCAAGGTGCAGGGATGCACGTGATGATGTGACATGACACAGACGTAGGAAAAAGAGAGAGAGTTAGTGGCTTGGGAAGTGAAGCCCCATGTCTTTACGTGGGGCAATCTGGGCCTTTGATATAGATCAAATGGGAAATACCTGTCCAGAGCTTTATTCTTGAACTTTTTGCTTGTGTGTTTGTTGTTGTTTTTTTTTTTTTGGAATCCTTGACGACTTTGAATTGCTTGGTACAGGGGTTGATTTTGGTGCGTAGGTAGACTTCCGCAGTGCTTACCAACGACAATGGTGAGGTGAGAGAATCATGGCGCTGGCGAGAAAGGTGTAGGCGGGGAAAACGTCACCGCCGCCGATAGGATGCCATGAATCATGTGGTAACCATTCATTCCGACACTGAAGGTGGGTGAAAAGGAAGCTATTTCCGGTGACAATGAACACAACTGCCAATCGAAAGAGTTTCCCACAGACGGCGCCAACTGATGATACCAGTTTTGTCGGAGGAGGAATGGGTCGAACAGGGCCCGGAGCTCCACAAGATGATTGAACTTCGTCTTCCCAGTTGTACCTGCACCAAGTCCGTCAAGAAGGAACCCGGAGGTGGGGTTCCTTCTGGAGGACCCTCCGATGTTTAAGTTAGAGGAGTCTCTAGTATATAAATGGAAGCTTTTAGCTTCAGGAGGAAGAAGTAGATAGTTAGAGAGAGAGTGATTACTTGTATATATATTGATTTCTTTCATACCTTTCTGGCGTCTTCTTCTTGTTTGGCCCTTGGGCCTATGTTGGGTTAGGAATTGTTTGGACAGCCCATTGGGCCACTTATTTGGGGCTATGCCCATCAATAATTATCAATTTAATTTAAATTTTTTATGTACAATCTCCGTATAAAAATTTATAAAATAAATAATTTAAATTAAGAAAGTACTCAACATGATGAACTCATCATGTCAGATTGCACAGCCCAACGAGAGAGAACCAGAGATAAATCTCTATAATATTTAACGGCTGTGATGTTTGGCTCGAAACAAGGGGCTCGAAAGCCCCGAAAATCCAAAAACGGAAAAAAGAAAAAAAACACAAGGCAAAAAAAAAAAAAAAAAAAAAAACAGAATTACCAAAAATGGAAATTTAGGGGCATTAGTGCTCAAATTTTTAGTGCTAAAAAACATTTCTGAATATTTAAATAAAAAAGAGATTCATAATTATTTTTTTGACTAAAGAAAATTGTTTAAGAACTCTAAAATAATGAGCTTTAATAGTTCTAAAAATACTGTAGCCCCCATTGATGTGATATTTTACTCTTTTTTTTTTTTTTTTTAATTTTCAGCACTGTTAGCTTATTAGAGCTGGCTTAATGATCCTTTTTTAGTGATATGTAGCACCACTGTTGAATAAAATAGTCACATTTATATACACATATAAATTATGACGAGTCCAAATTTTTTTTTTCTTCAACATATATAATTGAAGATTGTAACATTAAAAAACCAAAAGTCATACCTTGTGGTTCCTAGTCTTTTTTTCAGTGGAGTTGGTTTGGCGGGTAGATGAGTTGGCAATTGGAAGGATCGGCAATGCTTTGTAACGTGCTTGCCTTACAGCTTGTAAAATCCCCAAGATTATTTTTGAAAAATTAAGAATAATGTTACAGTAATTAATTTTAAATATTATATGATATGTCTGAATTAGTTTAAGCTTCTTACAGCTTGTAAAATCCCCAAGATTATTTTTGAAAAATTAAGAATAATGTTACAGTAATTAATTTTAAATATTATATGATATGTCTGAATTAGTTTAAGCTTCATTTGGGAAGCAAGATTTGAGACTTTTTTAGTTATTTTAGTTACAAAAAATAAAATAAACTTTTTACAAAATATCACATCAAATCTATAATTATTACATTCTTTTTCTCACAAAAAAAATCAAAAAATTCAAAAAAATCAAAAATCCTTTTCAAACTAGACTTTTTAGCCCAAGGCTAAAATAGTTCAAAAAGTTAAAAAGTCAACCCACTTCTCAAACGAAGCCTTAATATTGTTAATTAGTCTCACAATTATGTGACATTAATGTAGCATAAAACTTTATAGATTCAACAATACTTTCATTGTGTTTTGTGATCATCATTTTACCACTACCTAATAATTTTTTTGGTCTTTTTAATCACAATACAACACATTTTTTTTCTTCTTCCAATTCTGCCCTTTTCTTGAGTTTGCATGAACCCGTGATCCATGTTTTGCCTAAATTTCTAATGTTGCCAGGAGAATGTGGTACTAGCTCTTAATTACTATTTGTACTCGAACTGGGAATATGAGTACAACTGGCTTTGTACCATATTTTGAGAAGTTGGTAAAAAGCTGGCTTTTTGGCTATTTTGTCTTTTTGTGGTTTGGTTTTGTGAGAGGTGATGTGACTGTTTTGTCTTTTTGTGGTTTGGTTTTGTGAGAGGTGATGTGACTCAAAATTGGTAAAAAGCTGGAAGCTGGCTTTTTACCAGCTTCCCAAAAGGGCACGTATTGTTCATATATGAACTTAGATTGATTTATAATTTTTTGGATAATGTTTTAACATGCATTGCACATGGTACATAAGTTTATTATAAAATTATGTAAATTTAATAAATTTACATAAATGATCTTACAAAAATATGTAAGTTGAATATAAATTTGTGCAAGTCTTATGCGAATGAAAAATTATATACAAGTCCATTTTATAGATCTAATTTATAGACTCAGTAATGTGTCAAGAAAATAATTGGTTGATAATTAAATAATATTTAATTATCAATCAATCATCTTCTTGATATATCACTAGATCTAAAAAAGTGAATATAATTTTTGAGTCTGAATAGTAAATTTATGTTCAACTTATGTGAATTTGTATTTAATTTATATATTTTTGTGGTATGTGGTATGGTTGCAGAATTATACAACTTTATCTACAATGCGTGGAAATAGTCCAACTTTTTCTCCCATTTAAATATTTTCATTATTGATGCATTGACTGGGAAAATATGAGCACAATACTGTCCATATACATAATATATACAAACACGACTAGAAGTTAAGAAGCACCAAAATATCAGAAAATGCTGTTTATTGTTAGGTAGTAGTGGCTGCAGTAGGTTAGATCGAGAGGTCGTTCCACCCCCCTAGTCCCCGAATATGGGGAAAAAATTCTCATTTATTGAGAAATAGTGAATACTAATCACTTCACTGTGAATTTAATTTTTAGACTAAAGATATTTTTGATATTGTACACTTTTGTTATTTTGTTTTAATACTATATATTTATAGTTTAAGTATTATATTTTTTAGAACAATAATGTGTGAGAGAGATAATTAGTTGATAATTAAAAAAAGATATAAGAGAGAGATTTGTTTTAAATATTTCAATAAATTATCACATCACTATTTTTGAAAAGTAAGTCTAATTTTTGAACTATAATAACACTATTTTTGTCTTTATTGTATTGTAACACTTTTCAGATCATGATAAAAACTAAAATGATCGTGATTATAATATTATTCTAGAATAAACTGCAAAAATCTTATGTTTTTGTTGACTTGATTTTGATTCAGATTTTATTTCTGTTTATGTTTTATGTCACTGATTCTAGTTAGTTATACTAATTCTTAACATGTACATGACATCAGGTTTCATTTAGAAAGTAGATTTGCTTTTTGATTTTTTTAATTATTTTAATTTGAGATTAAAAAATTTATTTAAGTTGAATTTTTTGATTTTTTTAATTTTTATAAAAATAAATGATATTTTATCTTTTTAATTTTTTTATTTATTTTATAATTAAATTAACCCAATCTTAAAAAAGTCTCCTGTCAAACGAGAGTTATGCTCCACTGACCTTATATACTCAAATAATAATAATTATTATTATAATATATATATATGGATCAGTTTTATTTTAAATATAATAAATTTAAATGTAGTACTTTTATGAGTACATAGCACTTGCAATATTTTTCCTTTTTTATTTTATTTTATTTTATTAGTTTCTGTAATGGTCTGATCTTGATTTGGCGGCTTGATTGATTGCCGGCTAAGACATCTGCATGCAAGCTTAGGATTTGATAAAGGAATGTGATGGGGCTCTAATATTGTGTTTAGCTAGAAAATGTAATAAGTGATTTGAAAAGAAAAATAGAAAATTAAGTAAAATATAAAAAAAATATATGTATATTTTATTTATTTTTGCATATTTTTTTTTTTTTTAAATTTTTTCTTAAACCTCTTAACTAAACACAGCTTAAAAATAGAGCTTTAAATGAAACTCTATTTATTTGGCAGTAAAAAAAAAAGAAAAAACTAAAACATCACATTAATGCCAACGTAGTACAGTAGTTTGGAAAATGCTGTGACATTGGGCTTGACTTGTTGGGTTTATTTGTTCTTGACTTCCTGTCTGGCTCACAATTGGCACATGCGCTACCACTCACTCAGATCTATGTTGAATTCTATTCTGTCTCTGTGTGAGTGAGTGTGTATACTTGATCATATTTTATATTTTATAACTTCGATGTGTTATTGTCGTATTAATTTTTTAATTTATTTTTTATTAAAATAACCAAACAAACCTTTGCCAAACATAGCCATTGTAAATTATTTACAGCCTTGACATTATCACACGCACCATTATATTCAATGTTTTCAAATCTACTTATTTTTCTATTTTAAATCATTTGTAATTATTAATTATTAAATTATTTCTTGAAATGAACCACATATTGAATAGTTGCTCCATAACTATAATAACATGTAAAGTTATTATCATTCTGCATGAATTTTTACTATCAATCATGGTAGAGATCACTAATTTAGTGGCTCTAAACTCACCACTAATAAGGTGGAAAAGTAACACAAAAAAAAAAAAAAAAAAAAAAACACACAGGCACAACACATGCTGTACTGTCACATTATTAGTGATAACTCTAAATAGAGCTCCAACTCATTTTCCTTTTACTATTTACTTGTTTTGCTAAACAATTTTAATGGATATCTACTACATTGCAGGTACGCAACCTACCCGCCTGATTATGGATACCCCCAAGTAACTCTCTCTCTCTCTCTCTCTCTCTCTCTCTCTCTCTCTCTCTCTCTCTCTCTCTCTCTATATATATATATATATAATATACGAGTACGAAAAATACAATATGAAAACAAATCAAATTTGATTCAGATGTTATATTTTAATTTTTTAATTAAAAACTAATTTGATAAAAAGAAATATCAAAAAGAAAAATTTTCAATTTTTAAAAATTATTTCCATCTCAAAGAAGAAAAAATCATACAAAAATATATATATATATATATATATTTATTTTTTTTTTCTAATTTCTTTACCAAATTAGTTTTTGAATTTTTTTTTAGAAAACAATTCTGAAAGCTCAACCAATCATAATATATTTGTACAATAATTTTTTCATATATTTAAAGTAGGTGTTACAATAAATGCGGTGGGTAAAAAATAAATAAATAATCATTAAAGGAGTGTATTTGGAAGTTCTTAAAAAAATGTGTTTACATATTGCATTAAACTTTTGTTTATTATTTTAATATACGTATGATAATAACTAGGAAAAATTACAAATCAGTGTAACTTCACAAAAATATTTATAAATTTATAAAAATATTTATAACTTTAATTATTAAAGTTGATAAAGTTTATCACTAAGGCTCTGCTTATTTTAACGTAAAATATTTTTATCTGTCGTTTGGTTGAACAAAAATTAAGTAAAATAGTTTTTAAAGAAAATATTTTTGTATTATTTTCGAAAAATTAATTATTATTAAAAATTTCGTAATTTAATTTTTGCAAAATTAATTCTTACTCACTACATTTTTAAAATATTTAACATTTTCAAATAAATATCTTAGCTAAGTCTTTGGGTTTGGCGTAGTGGTCTTGTAGCTATATCTTAGAGTGTGGTGAGATCTTAGAGTGTGGTGAGGAGAAGTTCAAATGTTCGAGCTGACAAAACAGCTGCGACTCCTTTAATTGTAATATAATTTCATTAATAAATTAACATCCTACAAAAAATAAAAAAATTCTTAGCTCACTATAAAAAGTTGTAGATGACGCTTTGGCTTTGTTTAAGAAGTGGGTTGGTTTTTTGGTTTTTAGCTTGGTTTGAGAAGTATTTTTTGGTTTTTTTTAATGAGAGAAGAGTGTAATGATTATAAGTTGGATGTGCTGTTTTGTTTGTTATGATTAAAATATCCTATTTTGTCTTTTGTGGCTAAAATAGTCACAAACCATCTTCCCAAACGATGTTGAACTAAAATTTATTTTTTTGCCAATAAAATATTTTTATTTCAAAATTCAACTAAACGTCAAAAAAACAAAAATAAAAATATTTTATCGTGTAAAAAATTTTACCTTCAGAATAGACGAAGCCTAATTTGAAATTATTTTCCTTAATAACTATTATTAGATACAAACAAATGTGATGATAATATTCTGTTCAAAACAAAAATAATAATAATGTGATGATAATTTTAATATTAAATTGGGCAGGCATTTTATAACTCCCAATTACTTCAGCAACAACAATACTACCACCATCACCAACAACTGTACGGAACATCATTACCATCAACAATGGGGTCTCCATATTTTTATGGATATTCTACGAGGGGAACACTTTCTGCACCACCACAGGCGCAACGTATCCCAGGACCATCTTATCTTTACTATCCTACGCAGATGGAGGGGTCCTCCACTTTTCCAAACCCTCCTCCACCTCCTCAGCTAGTTCTACCATTACGACCAACTACTACAAGGCATCCCCCCCTTCCCTCTCCCTCTCCCTCTCCCTCTCCCTCTGGTAATTTACTATCCCTTTTTTTCCTTCTGTATATACGTTCATCCATTATGTCAACCACTTTCACACACACACATATTATATACTTGTGTGCAACATACATATATATATATATGTTATGTATTTTTATAATAAATGTTATGATAAATATTACGTTTTATCTTTTTAGAAATTACGATAATTTGTGATTCATAAATGAAATTATAATTTTTTTTTGTGATAATATTATGTATTTTTGTGGCAATATTATACATTTTTGTATCTAAATATTTTTTAATCATAAAATGTGTAACAATACCACAAAATACGTAATATTACTAAAAAAATACTTAATTTTATTTCTCAAATTTTATATCTCAATCATAAATTTTCGTAACTTTTTTATTTTATTTTATTATTGGAGAAAATCAATGATTAGTTGTTAAATTAGTACATTAGGAGAGTTAAAGCTCACACTTGTATACTTTTTAAAAAAATCTTATCCTCTCATTCTATTTTTAAGAGTGAAATCCAAGATCTCTACCTAAGGAGAGACTTGGTGGCCAAAGGTATAGGCTAGAGGCCCTTGGTTAAATTGTCATAACTCTTACCAGTAAAATAGGTAATATTTATCACAAAAATACATAACACATTCTATAAAAACAAGAATAAAGTGTATACGATATGAAAAATGATTTGGTGCCCGAATTCTCTTGTCCCGAATGTCTCTAATGCCCAAAACGACGTCGTTTTGGGCATTAGCCTATTTTTTTTTTATTTTTTTTCCCGCAATTTTTGACTCTGCAGAGCTCAAATTCAAGTCTGCAGAGGGAGAAAGAGAGAGAGGGAGAGAGAGGAGGCTCGCAGCCCTCCACCGGCCGTTGCCTCTGCCCTATCGTCGCCGCCCCGCCTCCGCCGTCGCCTCTGCCCGATCGTCGCAGCCTTGTCTACATCGTCGGCTCCGCCTCTGCTCCGTTTCTGCCAGCCCCGTCTTCTCCGCCCTCCCCCTGCCTCTTCCCTTTGCATCTGCCCCTGCATGTGCCTCGAACACCCGCCCTCGCCTCTTCCCCCCACCTCTGCCTCCCCTCTCTTTCTTCTTCTCTTCTTCTTTCTTTCTTCTTCTGATTTTCTGATTAAAAAAAAAAAAAAAAATTCAGACGACGAAACGACGTCGTTTCGTCGTTTTGGGGGCATTCAGGGGAAGAAAATTCGGACTCTCAATTGCGGTTCTATATGATATATACCTTTGGAAGGATACGTTAACAATTTTACATACTCAGAATATTTTTATCAAAAATTTACTCAAAATTTTAACGAGTGGTTGCAATTTATTTTGGATGCAGATCGCCATTCAAGAACTAAATCTGGATCATATATTAATTTCGGAGTAAAATTTTGAATTTAAACTCTAATTTCTTAACTTTATATATATATGACTGTATTTATGTTAATTGCATATTGAGATAATATTAGCAGCATTAAATTATTCAAGAGTATTAGATAATATTAATATTATATATGTAACACTCTTTATAAATAAAAAATTATAATATGATTATTATTCCTTATCTACTGACTACTTAAAGTAAGTATTATCTACCTGCAAATTTTTTAATTATTTGATGATATATGAAATTTTGAGACTATTGATTAATGAAAATATTACATATGAATTTTTTATTGATATTAATAATTGCAATTATAATTTTTTCATAATTTTATAAATTTTTTCCTGTTATTTTCTCTTGATTAATTACCTGTCATGGATGTACGGATTGATATGTATTATGACATGCACCATGGGGGGCCCCTCATGGGCAAGCAGTAGCGTGTGACATTGAGCTGTCTAGTATGGTGTGTGATCAATCATGGGTTAATGAAAAGGAGTTATGCTAGTATTCTAAATAATTTATTAAAGTTTTTATTAATTTTTTATATAGGTATAGAATTTACACATGTAAATTTGTGTAGATTTTATCTTCATATAAAAGATTTGATAAAAAATATAGTCTATTTGGGAAGTTAGGTTTGAGATTTTTTTTTGTTAAAATAGTCACAAAAAAAAAACAAAATAGATATTTTAGTTTAATAAGATAAAACATTACATTCAATCCATAATCATTATATTCTTTCTTTCTTTCACAAAAAAATTAAAAAATCAAAAGTTCCTTCTCAAACTAAATCTTTTTAACCCTAGGCTAAAATAGTCAAAAAAGTCAAAAAGTCAATCTACTTCCCAAGTGAAGCCATAAGAAATTATTTAGACTTCGTTTGAGAAGCCAAGTTTGGGGTTTTTTGATTATTTTATTAGTCACAAAAAATAAAATAAATTTTTTTAACCTAATAAGATAAAATATCACATCTAATATATAATAATTACGTTCTTTCTCTCACAAAAAAAATTAAAAAAATTAAAAACTCTTCTCAAACAAATTCTTTTAATTTCAAACTAAAATAATTAAAAAAATTAAAAGCTCAAAAAATCAATCCACTCCCCCGGAACGAACCCATAGAATTCATAAATGAAAGTCCTGCGAGACAGAGGGGAAAGTGTAAACTAACAGTGTCTGTTTGACAAAGATCTTTTTAAAATCTCTCCTCACTTAATGTCCCTTCAATTTGATCTATATAAAAAAAAAAAAAAAAAAATCTTTTAATTGCACAGCGTAAAAAGAAAATATCGAAATATAACAATTTCCAGACACCTCTAATAGTGATTTAAATATGGAGAATTCTATCATATACATCATTTATCATATACATTTTTAATTATGTAATTTTTTTAATTATGATATTATTTTGATATGTTTGATTATGTCTTATGTAATGTTTTGTTATTATTTTTTATTTTTTTATAGTTATGAATAAGAAATTATGTCATTTTTTTATTTAGTTTTAAAGTGCATATGATACATATCGTGTGAGGATGTACCATAGTCTTTCACTTTCAATATTAATAAGTATTTTTCATATTCAAAATACATAAAAAAAAAAAAAATTGCATTAAGTATTTTGTCTAATCATTTTAATTAATGAATAATCTAATTTATTTATTCTTGAAAGTGATTTTCCTAACTTTCAAATCTTTCGAAATACCTATCTTATTACCTATTCTGTTGGAGGTTCATTTTGCAATAAAATTAAATAAAATGCTTAAAACGTTCTTAATGTCTCTATTCTTGGAAAAAATTCATTTAAGTGGATGTTTGAAAAAATATTTTTAAATTAATGATAAACTTTATAAATATTAAAAAGTAAAATTATAGGGTCTGTTTGGTTATGCTTTTGAATCAATTTTCTACCCATGTTTTCTAGTATGATGTTTGGTTATCATTCTCAAATCAGTTTTCAAGCTCTCTGCAGAGAGCTCTGTGCTTTGCAGTGCTTTGCAGCCGTTGTTGGTCTTTGTATGAGAAGAAGTTGTCTTCCGCCCGGATGTTCATGGGGACATCCACTAGGATGTCCTCCACTGTACACTCGAAATTTGTTTTTTTTTTTTTTTTGTTTTTTTTTTTTTTTTTTTACAATTGACTTATATAATAAAAAAATATTTTCTGAAAATTTTTAAATTTTTTATGTGCTTTAAAATAATTTTGAATTGTATATTTAGTTACGAGTTGTAAATTTTTGTATCACATATCAAATGTCACATCAACAATTCCCCACTCAAATCAAACCTCTTTTCCAAAACTATTTTCAAAACTCTCTACCAAACAAATTTTCAACACTCAAATCATAATTCTACAACACACAAACTCAAAATACAACTCATACTCTCAAATCACATTTACAAAACTCTACCAAACGCTACCATAATTTTTTTCATTATTTTGTAATTAATTTTTTATCAATCCACTGACATGTGATTTTCCTGAATTTTAGGGGTAGAAATTAGGTGCCCAATGTGAGGATATGAATTCAATACTAAGGTATTGGGCAGTAATAGGAGAAGCTCACTTCTAGTTTTGATTGTTATGATAAATTACTTGATATTATACCCTTTTCCCTTTCATCGCTAAATTGATACATTTCTACACCTACTTCAAGCCAAGATACATTTCAGACACGATAAACTTATTACACAACAGACCATTCAGTCTTAGTAATGTCTTTCTGATCACTTGTAGTTTATTTACTTGTTCTTATGATCCTAGAGAAACACTAGTGCTGTGTTTAATTAAAAGATTTGTGAAGAGAGTTGAAAATAGAAATGAAAAAAAAAAGTATGTGAAACTAGATGAAGTATATGTATATTTTATTTTCATTTTACTTATCTTTTTTCTTTCTCTTTCTAAGGTCAAGTTTGGCAACTCTAAAATAATATATTTTTTTATCTTTTTATTTTTTTTTATCACATCACTTCTCTATTTTTTTGCACATCTTTTCATAAAAAGATAAAAAATACACTTATTTAAGCCATTCCAAATAACTTATAAATTTTTTTTAAAATTTTTTAACCAAACATAGCTTAAGTGCTAAAAAAAAAAAAAAAGGACAGAGACCCAAAATCCCGACACTTGTGGCTCCAGTCTGTGTCCGGCTTTTGCATTTCTAGCATTAATAGTGTGAATCTCTTTTTAATTAGCGATGTTTGTTTGGTGTCAGATTTACAGACTCCACAAAATACCTCAACAGAAACAGAAGTTGCCGCCATTACTTCAGAAAGTCCAAGGACGTAAGAGAGAATCTGATCATCAAATATACACGGCATGGTGAAAATTTTAATTGTACAATCTTGACAAATTACGTTGCGTTTGATTAAGAGATTTGAAAAGAGATTTAGAAAGAAAAAACAAAAAGATAAGTGAAACGTGAATAAAATATTTCACTTAATTTCACACACCTTTTTCCTTTTTCTTTCTAATTTTTTTTTTCAAATTCTTCAACCAAACATAACGTTAATTTTTCCATCTCTCTCAATATTTCCTAATTACTAAACTATTCATAAATTTTTTTTTGGTCCAATGCCACTGCCATTGTGAGTTCAGAGCTATGTATCCACAGTTATGGCTGGCAAAGATGGACTAATCAATCACCTTATGCACATTTTTCTTTTGTTTTTTTGTTCTATTAACATCAATCCAAGAAAAAAAAAAAAAATCGATTTATTTCATTTTTAATTTGTAGTACTTATGTTTCAATTATAGAGGTTTAACAATTTTTATGTATGGACAGAAGAAGGGATTGCAGTCCCTGGAATAAAGATTTTGTTGATAAATCATGTAGGCTTCATATTTATTTTCCCTATCTTTTTAGTGGGAAAAAATA
The DNA here is from genome assembly GCA_022316695.1 of Camellia oleifera. Taxonomy (NCBI): domain Eukaryota; kingdom Viridiplantae; phylum Streptophyta; class Magnoliopsida; order Ericales; family Theaceae; genus Camellia; species Camellia oleifera. Next base: position 35,464,269 of record CM039307.1, on the reverse strand, counting down.
AATGATCTGTATTATATCCAATTTGGACTATGATTAAGTTGATTATTTTTTTGGATGTGAAATTGATTGATGTTTTGGTATGGTATTTATTGATGATTACATGGCACAGATGCTTGTAGCTATGATATCAACGATGTTGGAATTAGTTAATCAACTCTTCTTTTTCTTTAAAAAAAAATTGCAATCAATTCATTTTAATAAACTTTGTTTGGAAAATTTTTTATTTAAAGAAATAAAAATTACAATCTACTCATTTTTGATAGTACAGTGAGTCCACGTGAATGGGTTGGACCGATCCAAGCTCCTCAAGTCCACTGGATAACCTGCAAGCAAGTCCAATCGGGGAACGGGGTAGTCCCCCGGCGAACCCTCCGGCGTGTGAATTAGAAAAGGTGATGAACAAAACGTAGAGAGAGAGAGGGGATGAAGAACTTAACTTTCTTCTTGTCTTCGAGCTTTGCTTATAGCCTTTGGTAATCATTTCGCTGTCTCAGTCGTTCTGACCTCCCCGCCGAAAGCTTGCGCCGTGGTTCGTCTTGTTCAGGGTGACGGGGTGCCATTCCGGCTGAGGGGTGTTGTCGCAATAAATGCGGTGATGGGTCGCATTAATGGTGATGTGCTGTGGTAATAACTTTGCAGATCTTTGTCTGCTGACATGGGCTGTCCTGCATCCGCCATGTGTCCGAGCATCATTCGCCTTTCCTGTTCAGTTGGCTTCCAGCTGTGCCGGGTTTTACTGACCGGGTTGTGTAATGAGGCCCAAATGGTGGGCTTGGGCTTACTCATGGTGGGCCGTGGTCCTTGTGGGCCTATCCTTGTCAATAGTCCCCCATCCTCGAGTGCAGCTTTAGTCCAACGAAGGGAATAATAATAGTGGGGATGAATCCGACCTGTGGGAGGAGACCGAGCGTGAGAGGCCGAGCGGGGTGAGGCCGAGCGTAAGGGTGACCGAGCGGGAGAGGTCGAGCGTGAGGGCGGCCGAGCGGGTGAGGCCGACCATGAGGGTGACCGAGCGTGGGGGAGGCCGAGCGGGTGAGGCCGACCGTGAGGGTGACCGAGCGGGAGAGGTCGAGCGTGAGGGCGGCCGAGCGGGTGAGGCCGACCGTGAGGGTGACCGAGCAGGAGAGCGCGGGGCTCAAGAGGCGGCGTGTCACGTGGTGATTTGAAGTGGAAAAGACAGGGTGAGGGCAGAAGTCAGTGCATCTGGACCGTACACGTGGGGGAAGGGGAAACGTCAAGCGTTGGATCAGAAGTGAAACGTCAGGGGTATTATTATGGGCATTGATGAGACAGTTTTGGCGGATGATTTGAAAAGTTTTCAAACTGGCGAACATTAATTTGGATCCTTGGAATACGGGCAAACCGTGGGCTTTTGGTATCATACGATTCACCTACTTGTTTACAAAAACTCAAAATATTCGAAGTATCAAGTCCTTCGTTGCTCACGATACCCCATTAAAACACTTCTGCGATTTTCTGGAACCTGCATCTGAAGCTATTTGCAAACACAGCTTAGCAATGGCGCAGGAAGGGACTGGGGATGTGAGGATGGATCCGCTGGGAGAGGACGATGCTGTGGAGCTGGCACAGCAATATAGATCAGGGAGGGTGGAGGTGCCAACGGTGCGATCCCAAGGTTCCGTCATGATAGCAGTGCCGCAGCCAATCAGCCAGGTGGAACCAGATCACTGGCACTCGAGGGCTGACAGGTCCATTGTTACGGCGGCGGAGTTTGAGGCTATCCGCGAAAGGTACCAGATTCCGGCGGAGGTAGAGTTGGTGGTGCCAAAGTCAACAGAGCGGCCATCTGACGTCAGGCCAGGGGAGTTCTCCCTCTACGAGGAGGCGCTGAAAGGTGGGTTGCGATTGCCGCTGCCGCAGATCGTGGTGGATGTGCTTAACCGTTTGGACATGGCACCAGGGCAGCTGATGCCCAATGCGTGGAAGATTTTGCTGTCGTGTGCAAGCGCCTGGCCAAAGGCAATGGAGGGGGAGGCCATGACGGTGGATGAATTCTTTTGCTGCTACAAAGCTTCAGGGCAGCAGGAGACTTGGGTAACCCTACAGGCCGTGGCGGGGAAGGGCTTGGTGGCAGGGTTGCCAACCTCGATCAAAGGTTGGAGGCATAGGTGGTTCTACGTGTCCAACTCTGGAGGGGCTGGGGCACGCAAGACGTGGAAGGTGCCGACCAAGTTTGTGGAGTCAAAGGGGGGTGCGGCGATGGAGGAGAGAGTAAAGAAGGTGAAGGAGGGAGAGGGAGAGGGAAAAAGTTAGGTGGGACGAGCTGGTTCAGCCATCTGCGCTGTTTGAAGCGGGGTTGGGCCCACAACCGGTCGGGGGGGATCTCGACCGAGCGGAGTTGGAGGCCAAGAGAAAGGCGCAGGAGGCGGAGGATCAGGCCATGCTACTGAGAGCTCAGAAGTTCAAGGAAGCCCAAGTTGGCCGACCGTCTCAGCCGCTGGCGAGGGAGAAGATTCGACCTCGCCCCAAGTCCCTGGGAGAGAAGAACTTGAGCGAGTTTGTGCCGCGACCGCTCCCCAGAGATCCTTTAAAGGAGAGGTCACTGAAGGAGATGGAGGGACTGGGAGTAGGGAAGAAAAAGAAGAGGTTGAGGCGGGTTGGGGAAGAGCCAGCGCAGAAAAGGAGAAAGGAGGCAAGGACGGAAGGGGCCAGCCTGGCCCAGCAAGTGGAGGGTGGGGAGGTGGAGCAGACCCCAGAGGGGGCGATCGCCTCAGTTGGGGGAGAGGTCCTTGTGACAAAGGACACCCCCGAAGTGGTTATAGCCAGTCCCACGGTGAAGGTGGTGGGGAAGGCCCCAGCAGAACAAGTGGGGGCTGGGCAGGCTGGGGGCGAGCCAGGTGGGGGGTTGGAGAAGACCTCAGTGGTGCCAACAGAAGTTAGGTTGGCTGGGGTTGAGTCAAGTGGGAGGGAGCAGACTCAGAGGGGCTCTGCGCCGCAGGAAAGGGGGGCGGGTCTGGGTGCCACGACTTACCATGCTCGTGCAGTATCTGGGAAACTGGAGGGAGATGGAGGCCCAGCGAGGTCGGCGGCGGACCGCCTAGTGAAGATGGTAGATGAAACAGCCCTGCGGTCGGCGTGTGGATTTAATGAGGCCGACCTGCTGAGGGGGTTATACTCCGCTCAAATGGAGGTGACCACCTTGGCAGGGGCTCTCCTGAGGAAAGCAGGGGCCGACAAGCTGAAGGCTGAGGAGACCAAGGCCCAGTTGGCCAGTTTGCAGAAGGAGAGTGCTGACTGGAAGACCGCCCACACTGAGCTGCAAGCAGTCAAATTGGAGCTGGAGGGTGCACGCCGCCAAGTCGTGTCGCTCGAGTTCCAGCTTGCTGGCGAGCGGCAGAGGTTGGAGGAGGCCAAAAAGGCTTGTGAGGTGGCCGTTGAGCGGCACGAGGAGGCCATGAATAATAATGAGGATCTGGTTAGGCAGAGAGACGAGGCGGATGTTAAATTGGAGGCGCTGCAAAAGGAGATGGAAGATGAGCGTGTCAGAGCGGCGGAGCAGAGGGAGAGTCTGCGCAAGGAGTTGGGGGCAGAGCTAAATAGGGTGACTGTGGAGAGGGAGGCTCTGCAGAAACAGTTTGAAGCTGAGATGGGGAGGTTGATCGCTGAAGTAGAGGCCTTGGAAAAGGGGTTGGGGGCTGAGAAGGAGAAGGCTGCCGCGGAAAAGGAGGCCTTGATGAAGGAGTTGGGCGAGGAGAGGGCGAAGGCGGCCTCGGAGAGGGCTGCCTACCCTGATCTGTGCATCGCAGTTGTGGAACAGTTCAAAGCGTCGCCAGATTTTCAGGTGGCCATTGATGCTGCGGTAGCCAATAGCTTAGCGAGGGAGGAGACTGGGGGGGCTGGCCCATCGAAGACGACTGCTGGGAGGGCTGAGTCTGAAGTGATTGCGAGCTTCCAGCAGTCGGACTTCTATAAGCATAAAATGGCAGAGTACTGGGACAGCGGGTGGAAAATGTTCAAGCGCAAGGCTGAAGAACTGTTCCCAGAGCTCGATTTTAGTAGAGTGGTGGTTGAAGAGGATGATGTGGCCCAGACCCCCCTGGACGAGGGGATAGAAGAAGCAGATCTGAGCTCTAGTGAGGGGGAGGAGTGAGCTGAAGGATGGACGTGTTCTTTTTTTTTTTTGAAAAGGATGTAAGTAATTTGTACACACATGTTTGAATGAATAAAATTGTATTTATGGTTCTAGTTGATGATTCGAGTATATTTCCCTTTGTGTTGGTTTGGTCTGGTTTGTTTTTCTTGTGATTATTTTGTGCACTAATGCTTTCGGCAAACGCTTGTGCCAGGCAGTAAAGCAGGGTGAAACTAAAGTTATGCCCAAAATCCAAGTCAGAAAAGGATAAGGAATTTTCCAATACAGAGTGAGAGAGCGAATTTGTTTAAGTGTGAGGGGAATCTGGAAAGTAATGTTTCAAATTGAATGAACATGGAAGTAGACTGAAATGTAATGTTGAAGATGTGATTTGCAAATGAAACATGGGAAGACACCTTTAAAATATGACTAAGTGTCAAATTACCTTGAAATGAAATGTGGGAGAGCATCTTTAAAATATGACTAAGTGTCAAATTATTTTGAAATGAAATGTGGGAGAGCATCTTTAAAATATGACTAAGTGTCAAATTATTTTGAAATTATGGTTAAGCGTCAGGCCATGACTGAGTGTCTTGCTTTATGAGTTTTCATTCATAGGTCTGACTGGGGCCTGTGAAAATACTCACGTCTGGCTGAGGCTTTTGAAGGTGCTCAGGTCTGGTTCTGACTAAGGTCTTGGGAAGTGCTCAGGTCGGGCTGAGGTTTTTGAAAGTGCTCAGGTCGGACTGAGGCTTTTGAAAGTGCTCGGTCTGGCTGAGGCTTTGGAAGTGCTCAGGTCGGACTGAGGCTTTTGAAAGGGCTTGGTCTAGCCAAGGCTTTTGAAGTGCTTGGTCTGACCAAGGCTTTTGAAGTGCTTGGTCTGGCCAAGGCTTTTGAAAGTGCTCAGGTCGGACTGAGGCTTTTGAAAGTGCTCGGTCTGGCCGAGGCTTTTGAAAGTGCTCAGGTCGGACTGAGGCTTTTGAGAGTGCTCGGTCGGGCCGAGGCTTTTGTAGGTGTTCAGGTCGGACTGAGGCGTTTGAAAGTGCTCAAGTCGGACTGAGGCTTTTGAAAGTGCTCGGTCGGACTGAGGCTTTTGAGAGTGCTCAGGTCGGACTGAGGCTTTTGAAAGTGCTCGGTCTGGTCGAGGCTTTTGAAAGAGGCGCTGCAAATAAAAGTTTCATGGAAGCTACATTCAGACAGTTGAATTATAGAAAGTTGGAACTCAGTCGATAGTTGTATTATGAATTGAAAAAGGAAAATACAACAATTTTGACAATACAAAAGTGAGGATTCATTGATAGTAGCGCTTCAGATGTTCAGCATTCCAAGGATGGGGAAGGTCTCGGCCATCTATATCTTGAAGTCGGTAAGTGCCTGGCCGTGGTCGGGCCTTCACCACGTAGGGCCCCTCCCATTTGGCTGCCAATTTGCCCTCGGTTGGATTTTTTGTTGCAAGAGTTGCTTCTCTCAAGACAAAGTCGCCAGTAGAGAATTCCCGTGGTCGGACTCTGCGGTTGTAGTGTGTTCTCATTTTCTGCTAGTACGAAGCCAATCTGACAGCGGCGGTCTCTCTGAGCTCCTCGATGAGATCCAGGTCTGCTCGACGAAGTTCTTCGGCTGAGGCAAGATCTGGATGCAAGACCCTGGGGGTGGGAAGACCGACTTCTACAGGAATGACCGCCTCAGCGCCATATGTTAAGCGAAAAGGGGTTTCCCCAGTAGGAGTCCGGGCAGTGGTTCGGTAGGCCCAGAGTACATGTGGGAGTTCCTCAGCCCAGAGGCCTTTAGCAGCTTTGAGCTTAGTTTTGATGATTTTCAGGAGAGAGCGGTTGGTGACCTCAACTTGGCCATTTGCTTGGGGGTGACCGGGGGAAGAGAAGCATGGTTGAATTTGGAGATCTGCACAAAATTTCCGGTATTTAGCATTGTCGAACTGTTTGCCGTTGTCGGAGACGATGGCCTGAGGGATGCCAAATCTGCAGACAATCGATTGCCAGATAAACTTGGTGGTGTTCCGTTCGGTGATTGTGGCGAGAGGTTCTGCCTCGACCCACTTGGTGAAGTAATCAATGGCAACAATTGCGAACTTGGTCTGGCCTCGACCAGTGGGAAGTGGACCAACCAAGTCGATGCCCCATTTGGCGAACGGGTAAGGGCTGCAGAGGGTGATCAGCTCAGTGGGAGGAGCATGGGGGATGTTGGCGAAGCGCTGACACTTGTCGCATTTCAGCACGAAATCAGAGGCATCTTTGTTGAGGGTCGGCCAGAAGTAGCCTGTACGGAGTACTTTGTGTGCGAGAGATCTGCCACCTGAATGATTGCCACATATTCCTTCATGGATCTCTTGCATTACATAGGTTGCTTGGGCGGGGCTGAGACATCGCAGGTACGGCCGTGAGAAACCGCGCTTGTAAAGGACGCCATCGACCAGAATGTAGTTAGTCGATCGAGCTCTGACCTTGGCAGCCTGCTGTTGGTCATCTGGGAGTTCTCCCGTGGTCAAGAAGAGGAAGATGTCGGATGCCCAAGGGATGGGTTCCGTCTGAAGGAATTGCACTTCTTGCAGGTCGGGTGAGATGGCTGGCTGAGCCAGGTATTCGAGGCGAACTCCATGGCTGAGGTCGGATTGGTCGGCGGAGGCAAGCTGAGCCATCTCATCCGCTTTGGAGTTTTCCGCCCTAAGTATGTGTCTGATCTGGAAGGTGTTGAAGAGACGAACAAGGGTGAGAGCCATGTCTCTGTAAGTCCGCATTGTGGTATCCTTGGCATCGAATTCACCTGTGATCTGGTCGACGATAAGTTGGGAGTCACTGAACACGTGGATGTGGCTAACACCAATGTCTTTGGCTAGACGAAGTCCTGCTATTGTAACAACGCCCGCGGGGGGGACCTCGCTACAGTTCGGACTCGATTTTGTTGCGGTTCTCAATCTTGAACCAAAGAGTCCAAATCCGGCAAATCGTTTTGAAGGAAAACAGATTTTTGAAAGAAGTGCCAAACATGGACTGCTTTGCCAGATAACAGAGTCGCCACCTAAATATTTTAAAATGGGAAATTTAGGAAACCCTGACTCGGTGCCGAAAGGCCACGTGTCCGTCATCACCAAAGTTGGTTCGGGAACTTGGGTACGATTAGGGAAGGTCACATCGTGAGCACCCCCTCTCGCCCGGTCAAAGACCGGCCTCTACTAACCATGATATCTGTTTTTGAAAACTTTGTGAGTTCTTATTCCGGTTATTAGCCTAGATTACTATGTGATGCTTGCAGCAAACAAGTATAGACTGGGCCGTCTGAATTGGAACAAAACATTTCATGTTTGTTTGTGAAAGATGGTTTGCTACCCGCAGGTAGGCTTAAAATGCAGATTTTGCCACAATCTAGTGGGCTTAATAAACAATTGATGAATTGCTCCAATTCAGATAACTCAACCTCCACCCACAGGCATTCAAGGCAGTTATATCAGATAAGCAAATAGCCTCATGGCAAGCATGCTATCATGGCAACACTCACACGCATGCAAGGATGCTAAAGCATAAAGCTCACCGAGTACTCCAAGCCAAAACAGAAAACTGATTAGAAATCATGCATGATCCTAAGAATGCAGAGATGCCTAATGTAACACATGCAAAGATGCAATTATAGCAGGCTCGGCTATTCTAAATATGACATATGAGATGCAACAGCTATCAAGTACTCAACTTGGAATTGAAATACAGATGCAGTTTGTATGATGCGCCGAGCCCGGTGCGTGCGAAACAGATGAATGATGCAAACATGCTGTCATGCTGTATGCTAATTGAAATATGCCCTATATCTAACCATCCAAAGCGGATAAATAAAAGGGAGAAAGAAATGGGGGTTGGAAGACATACATCACACTCACACACCCTTATTACAATTTTGCCCTCGCGCAGAGGGTCCGAATAAAATAATAATACAGTCCGAATAAAAGAATATACAGTCCGAATAAATATACAGATTTCTAATTAATTAACAAATTAATTACAGAAAAGTAAAACTGGCATGCAAGCCAGGGACTGCCTTGCTCCTGATGAATGGTATATGCTGGGCTGCTTGGCGCAGAAATCCACTGGGATGCCCTGATTAGCCTCTGTTTGCAATTTTCTCGAAATGCGTGCCAGCCTCTGAAAAGTTGTTGATTGTTGATTTTGCTGCAACAGAGAGCAGGAAAAGGGCACATCAATGTATTTCACAAATATATGCATGCCTCGATCCTCGTGCCACCAATCACGCACATCGATGCATGATGGCCGAGGAATCGAATTGCACAACTCAATATGGGATGAATGCATATGAATGCTACAACAAAACCTAACTCCATCATGGGTAATCCGGAGTGTCGGTGACTTGGGAATTGAGACCCGTTCCGTTACTCGGAGTACAGAACGCGCCTCATTTCCAGTGCAATACACATGATATGCATGAAATGCAACTAACATACAACCTAGCATGCACGATGCTATGAGAATGAGATGCTTCGAAATGCGTGCCCACTGGCACGCAAACCGAGGCAATGCGGAATGACATGCGAAATGTAATGATGGGCTTATACCAACATGAAGGGGGCCTCAGCCACGCTCACATAGGATGCCGGAATGATAAGAATGAGGTGCCTCGAAATGCGTGCCCACTGGCACGCAAACTGAGGCAATGATGAAATACAAACTAGATAAAACAGAGTGCCTCGAAATGCGTGCACACGGGCACGCAAACCGAGACGGAGGCATACGCAATGCCAATCGGATAAAACAGAATATCTCGAAATGCGTGCACACGGGCACGCAAACCGAGGCAGAGGCATACGCAATGCCAAGCGGATAAAACAGAGTGCCTCGAAATGCGTGCACACGGGCACGCAAACCGAGGCGAAGATGCAATGAGAAAATCAGATAAGACCGAAGTGCCTCGAAATGCGTGTTCGCAGACACGCAAACCGAGGCGATGATGAAATGAGAAAATCGGATAAAACCGAAGTGCCTCGAAACGCGTGCCCACAGGCGCGCAAACTGAGGCGATGATGAAATAATGAAAATCAGATAAAACCGAAGTGCCTCGAAACGCGTGCCCACAGGCGCGCAAACCGAGGCGATGATGAAATGGGAAAATCGGATAAAACCGAAGTGCCTCGAAATGCGTGCCCGCGGACACGCAAATCGGGGCAATGATGTAGAAGCATGAAAATGCAAATTGGGCTTATGCCAACATGAGATAGCCTCAGCCACGCTCACATAGGCTGCCGGAATGATAAGAATGAGGTGCCTCGAAGTGCGTGCCCATTGGCACGCAAACCGAGGCAATGCAAAAATGATACAAATGGCATGGGAAATGATATGCAAGCATGGCAATGGAATTTCAGCACCTAAATAAAGGGGAAAACAGCCCCGAAACAATTCGAAATAACACTCGAAGCATGCATTCATCCCGAAAGTGTGAAATTAAGCCCCGAAATGGCCTATAGCCATGCCATACATGCAAAATATGATCATGGCAGCAAGAACAGTAGCAAGGAAGTCCCAAATATGGCATTTTTTCAGTAACAAACTTGGCCAAAATGCAAGTAGGGATAGATCAACAATAGCATGCAAAATTAGTGGCCAAAAGAGGGGTATTGAGACAAGTGATATATGCAAACCCCAAATGGACAAACTTTATTCTACAACATTGAAGATGAGATAAAAATAAGCACAATTGCAGAAGATGACATCCTCAAAATCAGAATACAAACATGCTATAAAATCCATGCAAAGTAGGCTTCCAAATAGGCTATATCATGAGACATGCAATGCACACACCAAATGACAAAACTTTCTTCATGAAATATGTAAAGGGGATCAAAATAAGACCAAAACCAGTAGGGGTCGAAGTCCCAAAAACAAACACAAATAGGTCAAAAATTGCATGCAAAAATTGCACACTTGATGAAATTTGAAGGAGGTGATATATATAATGACCAAATGAGGTTGAGCCCTTCTACAATGTTGTAGAGGGGCTCAAAATGAGCACAAAACCAGTAGGGGTCGGACCCCTGAAAACACAAGGAAATAGGCCTAAACTAGCATGCAAGATAATGGCATAAAAGCTAGGTATTGAAACAAGTATATCATAGGAGCATCTAATGAAGTTGAGCCCTTCTACAAAGTTGTAGAGGGGCTCAAAACAAGCACAAAAGAAGTAGGGGTCGGAGCCCCAATTCTCAACCAATTGGAGTATAGAAATGAATCAAGAAAAAGCCCTAAAAGTGGGTTTTGAAAACTTACCCTTGAAGACTTGTCTTTCTTTGATTCTTGGCTTTGATTTGTAGCTTCTCAACCTCTGAAATTCACTTCCTAGCTGCTGGAATGGTAGTAGGGATGGTGAGGCTAGGTGTTGATGAAGAGAAGACCTAGGGACTTAGAAGCTTTTTGAGGTTTTGAGCTATGAAAATGGAGGAATTTGAAGATGATCTCTTGAGACAATTTTTTCCAACCTTGAAGAAGGAGAGGGAGGGGCCTTCAAATAGGCAAGAAATGGGGTGTAAAAGGGGAGGGAAAGCACCCAATCTTTCCCTCCCGAAATATCCCCCGGATGCCCCGGGATATGTTGGAAGATATCCGGACAGCTGGGACAGGCTGTAAAGCAAGAATCTGGCCGGCCAGGTAAATTTGTGGGAGGTGGCCGGCCAGCCACCCCACCTGGTCGGCCAGCCACCCAGCCTAGCCGACCGGCCACCTCAAAAAACCAACTTCAAAATTTCTGGCCGACCACCATACAAGAGTGTCCTCCCAAGTGTGTAGGATAAGGCCCCAGGGTTGGAATCTGGCAACACTGAACCAGAAGTCACAACATAGAACTTGAAAGAGAGGCTCAAAACTGAAATGCACCATTTCTGGCCGACCACCATACCAAAGTGTCCTCCCAGATGTGTAGAGCAAGGATCCAAGGTTGGAATTTGGCAACATTGAACCAAGAGCCACAACATAGAGCTTGAAGGAGAGGCCTAAAAATGAACTCCATAATTTCTGGCCGACCAGTATACCAAAGGGTCCTCCCAGATGTCCTGATCACAGATATGTAACTTTGGTTGGAAGAAAATACCCCCAAGGTGTTCAACATTGGCCCGGAAGTGAGCAAAACGGGCTCCGGAGGAGCGAAACTGGTTATCTGGGATAATTGCTGGCCTCCCACCCCCCAGTGATCTTCCTGATGTTGAAACAGAGGTACCTGCCAAGTTTGAACAAAAACTAATGAGAAATGAACGTTCGGGGCCAAAACCGAGCAAATCGGGATCCCGAAAATGGGCTGCGGGTGCCGGAAGTGGTGTTTGGCAGCGAAGTGGGTATCTGCGACCCCAGTGTCCTCTGGAATGACAAAACAGAGGTACCTGCCAAAAACCGGAGAAAGCGGATGCGAAATGAATGCTCGGGACCAAAACCGGACAGTTTGGGGTCCCGAAAACCGGTTACAGGCACCGAAAGTGGCATACGGCCACGAAGTGGGCATCGGGGGCCCCAGGGTTCCTCGAAATGTTAAAACAGAGGTCTCCGCCAAAAACCGGAGAAAGCGGATGCGAAATGAATGCTCGGGACCAAAACCGGGCAGTTTGGGGTCCCGAAAACTGGTTACAGGCACCGAAAGTGGCATACGGCCACGAAGTGGGCATCGGGGGCCCCAGGGTTCCTCGAAATGTTAAAACAGAGGTCTCCGCCAAAAACCGGAGAAGTCAGAGATGGTTGGGCGGTCCCGAGCCGAGGCACACAGCCTGACGGCTCCGAAAACCGGGAACCGGGCTCCGAAATGGGCAAAATGGCCTACGGCCACGAAAAGTAGCTCACGGCCACCGGGAGATAATCTACGGGATCACTCCCTTCCCTCAGGAAAGAAAACAGAGAAAACCGAACCTGGTTCGCAAACCGAGACAAGGTAGAGAAGATGGTTCGGAAGTCCGGAGGCAGGGCACGCGGCCGCAACTATGAGACTTCTGAACGAGCACAGTATGCAACATCACCGAGCGCTCAACCGGTGACGTCTGAGTCTTAAGGTCGGTCAAAAATGGGGTGTCTACAGCTATCAATGCTTCGTATTCGGCCTCATTGTTGCTGGCCGCAAACAAGAGGCGGAGGGCACATTTGAAATAACCCCCTTCGGGGGATGTGAGGATGAGGCCAGCCCCACTTCCTTCCCTGCGAGACGAGCCGTCAACATTGAGTGTCCAACAATGAGGGTCTTCAGGCTCTGGCGGAGTTGGTGGGGGTGGAGGGTTAGTGGTGGGGGCTGGATTGGTGAATTCCAGGATGAAGTCGGCTACGGCCTGCCCCTTGATTGCTGTCCGAGGGCGATAAGAGATGTCGAATTGGCTTAGTTCTACTGACCACTGCATGAGTCTGCCTGAGAGCTCTGGTTGCTGCATGACCTTCTTTAGGGGCTGATCGGTGAGAACCACTATCGAATGGGCTTGGAAGTAGGGGCGGAGTCGTCTGGATGCGGTGACCAAGGCCAGGGACAGCTTTTCTAATAGGGGTTAGTTCTGCTCCGCTCCCCTGAGAGCCCGGCTGATGTAGTTGACCGGCCGTTGGACTGAGCCGTCCTCTCTGATGAGTGCTGCACTGATTGCGGTGTTTGATACTGCTAGGTAGAGGAAGAGGGGCTCGCCGGTAATTGCTTGTGAGAGAAGGGGAGGATTGGCCATGCACTGTTTTAACTGTTGGAAGGCTTCTTCTGATTCAGTTGTCCATTCAAAAGTCTGCCGCAGTACTTTGAAAAATGGTAGGCACTTATCCGTTGCGCGGGAGATAAAACGGTTGAGGGCTGCCACTCTGCCGGTGAGCCGTTGGACCTCTTTAACGGTTTTGGGTGACTGCATCTCGATCAAGGCCTTGATCTTCTCAGGGTTGGCCTCGATGCCGCACTGACTGACCATGAAGCCCAGGAACTTGCCAGATCCTACGCCAAAGGCGCACTTCTCTGGGTTGAGCTTCATCTGATATTTGCGAAGGGTGGCAAAAGTCTCTCGTAGGTCGGTGAGGTGGTCGGTGGAGAGTTTGCTCTTGACTAGCATATCATCCACATATACCTCCATGTTCCGTCCGATCTGATGGTGGAAGACTGTATTCACCAAACGTTGGTAGGTGGCCCCAGCATTCTTTAGGCCAAACGGCATGACACGATAGTGGTAAGTCCCCCGGTCGGTGATGAAAGACGTGTGTTCCTGGTCGGATGAGTGCATCACGATTTGGTTGTACCCTGAGAAAGCATCCATGAAGCTGAGCATTTGATGACCGGCCGTGGCGTCGACCAGTAGATCAATGCGGGGGAAAGGATAGCTATCTTTGGGACAAGCTCGGTTCAAGTCGGAGTAGTCGACGCAGAGACGCCACTTGCCATTGTTTTTACGAACCAGGATCACGTTGGACAGCCACTTAGGATAATCCACATTTCGGATAAACTGGGCCTCGAGAAGTTTGTCAACCTCTGCAGCTATGAGATTGTTGCGCTCTGGGTGAAAAATGCGCTGCCTTTGTCGGTAAGGTCGGAAGTGAGGCTCGATACTGAGGCGGTGGGTGATGAAAGAGGGGTCGATGCCTGGCATGTCTGCATGAGTCCAGGCGAAGACGTCTCTGTGTTCGGTTAGGAGAGCGGTGAGATCGGCCTTTGCTTGGGAAGGCAGTTGGCTGCCGATTTTAACCGTTTTGAGTGGGTTGGTGGGATCGATGTTAACTTCGACAAGTTCCTCCACGGGTTCGCCTCTGATCAGTTCATCCTCATCTCGGACGTCAAGTCCTTCAATGATCATTGCCTCCTTCAGTTTGACCTCTTTAAGTGAGGCCACATAACATTCTCTAGCGACGGTCTGTTCTCCTCTCACCGTCCCGACCCCGAAGTCAGTAGGGAACTTGAGGGCAAGGTGGTAGGTGGATGTGATGGCTTGGAAGGCATTGAGGGCGGTGCGGCCGAGGATGATGTTGTAAGCTGAGGGGCAGTCAACAACAAGGAAAGTAAGCAACTTCGTGGTCTGCCGTGGGTACTCTCCAATGGTGATGGGGAGATCAATGGAGCCGACAGAGGTCACCCGGTCGCCGGTGAAACCGACCAGAGGAGTTTGAAGTGGGGACAGGCTTTCTTCCCCGATTTTTAGTTGGCGGAAGCAGTTGAGGAAGATGATGTCCGACGAGCTGCCATTGTCAATGAGGACTCGTCTGACCTTATAATTGGAGAGGACAGTGGAGATGACAAGGGGATCATCGTGAGGATAACGGATGCCTGCACAGTCGGCATCCGTGAAGGTAATGGGCTCTGTCCACTGCTTGGGTTGCTTGGGGGGTCGGTCGACCGTGGCAACTGTCTTGTCTGATCCCTGTCGTATCTTTCTAAGCTCCGCCCTCTGAGCTGAGCGAGACGGTCCACCGCAAGCAAGACCACCTGAAATAACTCTGATTTCACCAACTGGCAGAGGGGGATTGCCTTGAGGCCGAGGTTGTTGGTGGGGTCGATCATGCCCCTGGTCTGGTTGTGCTGGTCGCCGTGGAGGGGTATGCCTACGATTATCTTTGTGGGGCTCGGTCCTTTGCCTTTGCTGAGGGCGGGTATCTGTGAATCGGCTCAGGCGCCCTTGGCGAATGAGGGTCTCCACTTGATCTTTGAGGCTGATACAGTCGTCGGTGTTATGGCCGTGATCCTGGTGGAAACGGCAATATTTAGACTGGTCTTTACGGTTGGAAGGGTTCCGTGGAAGAAGAGGCCACTTGAGGGGGTAGTCCCGTTGGATCTGGTTAAGAACTTGTTCCATGGGAGTATTGAGGGAGGTATATTGCTCGAACCGACCGGGGGGTTTGGTTGGGGCCGACCGGTCGGCGCGAGGGGGTCGGTCGGCATAGCGGGATGGCTGGTTATGATGCCGGGTGTTATTGGGTTCTTGGTCTTTTCCTCTTTTCTCTGGGGGCCAGATATTTAGTCGCGGAGTCTTGCCGAGCGGCTAGAGAGTCCTCGGCATTCATGTACTTTTGGGCTTTGGAGAGCAAGGTTGCCATGGATGTCGGGGGGTTCTTGGAGAGGGAGAAGAGGAAGTCGGATGACCGTAGACCAGCCATGAAGGCTGTGAGGATGACTTTATCGTCATTTTCAGCAACTTGTAAGGCTTCGGTGTTGAAGCGAGTGACAAAGCTGCGCAGTGACTCCCCCTCGGTCTGACGGATGTTGAGGAGTTGGGTCGCCGGACGTCGCTGGCGTTGGGCCCCGATGAAGTGGCTCAGGAAGGAGTCACTGAGGTGTTGAAACGTGGAGACCGAATCTGGTGGCAACTGACTGAACCATAGCCGAGCCGACCCCTTCAGTGTCACGGGAAAGGCTCGGCACATGATTTCATCGGGGAAAGCATGGAGGATCATGAGGGTACGGTAGGTTTCCAGGTGGTCGACGGGGTCGGTTGTTCCGTCAAAGGGGTTGATGGTAGGCATTTTGAACTTGGGGGGTAGGGGCTTGTCTCGGATGGAGGCGACAAAAGGGGAGTTGGCTGTAGTAGAGGGCTTATGTTGGATGTTCTGCATGACCCCTTGGAGTTGGAGTTTCATGGCTCGGAGTTCAGCGTCCCAAAGGGGAATGTTGTCACCACCAGAGGGAGATAGGTGTTGGACGCTGCTAGCTTCTCCCTTGGGAGCTGGGGCTATGACTGATGGGCATGGGGGTGGAGGAGGAGGATGTATATGTGGGTGAGGGGGTTGCAAGCCCCCCGAGTTGGGAGGATTGGGTTGTGGGACAGTATGGCCTGGAACTTGTTCTGGATGGGGTGGAATATCTGGAGGTGGTGGAGGAATAGGGAGGTTCCGTTGGAGCAGAGCATTGATTAAGGCCTGGTTTTGTTCGGCCATACGGTTGATGCTATTGGTGAGCTCGATGAAGTACTGTGGTGGGTTGTTTGGATTGGGAGGGTCGGTCTGGTGATCGGCAACATTATGGTGGGAAGCCATAGATCTGGTCGTTACCATGCACGTGACGGATGAGGTAAAAAGGTTGCTGAAAAAGGGTCTCCGGCGGCAATGAACACAACTGGCGCACGGATAAAACCGCTTCCCACAGACGGCGCCAACTGATAGTACAGTGAGTCCACGTGAATGGGTTGGACCGATCCAAGCTCCTCAAGTCCACTGGATAACCTGCAAGCAAGTCCAATCGGGGAACGGGGTAGTCCCCCGGCGAACCCTCCGGCGTGTGAATTAGAAAAAGTGATGAACAAAACGTAGAGAGAGAGAGAGAGGGGATGAAGAACTTAACTTTCTTCTTGTCTTCGAGCTTTGCTTATAGCCTTTGGTAATCATTTCGCTGTCTCAGTCGTTCTGACCTCCCCGCCGAAAGCTTGCGCCGTGGTTCGTCTTGTTCAGGGTGACGGGGTGCCATTCCGGCTGAGGGGTGTTGTCGCAATAAATGCGGTGATGGGTCGCATTAATGGTGATGTGTTGTGGTAATAACTTTGCAGATCTTTGTCTGTTGACATGGGCTGTCCTGCATCCGCCATGTGTCCGAGCATCATTCGCCTTTCCTATTCAGTTGGCTTCCAGCTGTGCCGGGTTTTACTGATCGGGTTGTGTAATGAGGCCCAAATGGTGGGCTTGGGCTTACTCATAATGGGCCGTGGTCCTTGTGGGCCTATCCCTGTCAATTTTAATCAACTCTGTTTGGGATGGTGGTTTTCTAGAGTAACTATCCAAAGAAGAATTATCCCTCAAAATTGGTTCAAATTCAAAACAATAGGTGAAGGCCTAATTGGCTATGCATTGTCAATTCACCATTTAACTTCTCATCTGTCGTATTATTTTTACTCCCAAAGTGAGTTATTATCATATTGTGCCAAATTTTGCATTACATATAAATTCATGTCAAATTTCAGCAAGACAAAAATTTTGATCGTCGAATTTTTAATTTTTCTCAGAAAAAGTCACATCATGTTTTATTATTTTACTATAAATTTAATAAATTATATCAAAAGTAAAATTAATATATTATTCTTTCAAATATTTTTTGATGCAATTGCGTGTTTTTCTTGCTCTCCTTATCTTGAGCACACATGTTCAAGATGGAGTTTATAATACTGATGAATCATATCAACCCATGCATTATGTTCTATTTAGCTTTTTCTATAGTTAGGTATTTTATTAATTTATTTAATTTAGATTTAAATGAAATTAATGATTGAAAAAAGAAAATGAATGTTTTAAACGAAGATCGTCCCTCTCGATTGTTTTATATATATAAAAGAATGACTAAAAAAAAAAAGGTATGGCTAGTATTTCAGTCTGTAACGCAATGACTATAGCGATTAAGGCCTATTTTGTGACGTAGAAAAAAATTTAATTTTTTAATTTTTTAATTTTTTTTAAAAAAATATATAAAAAAATAGAGAAGTGATGTGATTCAAATAAGTTAATAAACTAATAAGTTAATATATATTTTTTAATTGTCAAAAAAGACTTGAGTAATTAATTTAAATAAGAGGTCCCACATGCGGGTCCTTATTAAGCGAAAAGTCTCTATTGTAAAAACTCGCTATTGATGCAGTTTACGGAGATTAACTATTATTACTTATTTATTTTGCAAGTGTATCAAAGTATTTTGTGTAATTTTTTCTTATAAGTAAAGCAAAAATAATTTAAATATGTTGATAAAACAATATATTTTTAAGGGAAAATGAAGACAGTAGTCTTGTACTTTTGTTGTTGTGTTATTTTGATTTCTATAATTCTAATTGGTTCGATTTTGACTATTAATTTATGACTTTATTTTAATTTGGTCCAATTAAATATAATTCTTAACATTTTTTATGAAAAATATACATATAAGTGGCATGTGTCACATTTTTAAAAATAAAATTATAAACTTACTCAATTCAGTGAGCCAACCCTTAACCAATTTAGTGGTAATTTTCCGTCTAAAACACTAATGCATTATCAATTAGATTAAATTGACACAAAATCTATAATTAAAAGTCAAAATTAAGTCAATTGAAAGTACAAGGACCAAAATAACTCAAGAAACAAAATATAAAGACTATCGGTGTAATTTGCCATTTTTTTTTTGTTTTTTTTAAAAAAGCTATCAAACAAGGCTATAGTTCACATTGCCAAAGATTTAATACATCGAATCGAAGGTGGTTTGGAGATGAACCACACAGCATATAATACATTGCCAAAGATTTGAAAACCCACTGTGGTAGAACTCATGCAAAATTTGGAAGGAATGGGCCACAGTAATAAAGGTATTTGCTTTCCATACCAAAAGCAGATAAATTGAAGAAACAGAAAGAGAGATTAATTAGGCCTCCCTTAACATAGGACGAAGGTTGTTTTCACTCAACCAACACATTCTCTCCAGCCACACCCCCCTCACTCTAATCTCATTCTGTCCCTTTCTTAAATTTTTTATTTTTTATTTTTTAAAGTTTTTATATCTCCTACCATAACTCGAACGTAAAAGTTATGAGCCTGAAAAAGTTTTTTGTCACATTATCTTACAAAAAAAAAATATGGTGTAAATTTAATGGGTCACATTTAAAAAAAGTTTGGTCCAATAGATTCATTTTTGCATAATTTTCAAGTGGAAATGCTGTACGAAAGAATATATTTTATGTTTTTTCTTACTCATTGACCTCACATGCAATAATGATATTTGGAATTTAAAATGTGACTAATTATAATGATAATAAGAATTTATCAAATTTAATGGCTATATAACATTATTAGTGTATTTTTGTTTTTTAAAAAATAAATAAATTGCGCACACAAATTTTGTACATAAAACTCATTCACAATAGTGTGACGGTAACATTTTAACAATTATAAGTCACTCTGATGATTGTTTTGGATTAAAAAAAATAAAAATAAAAAAAATCACAAAGCCAAAGTGAGACATTATGCCTAATAAAAGAATACCTCATTAATGAGACTTACCTCTTACGTTGTGTTTGGTTGAGAAATTTAAAAGAGAAAAATTAAGAATCATGAAATTTTTTTCATGAAAATGATTATGAAAGAGTTATGATCCTTGGATTACTTTAATTAGTGTGTGGTGATTTATTCTAAGTGTAATTCAAGGGTCACAAAACTTTCATGATTATTTTCATGAAAGATTTTTCATGATATTTAACATTGCTAAATTTAAAAAAGAAAAGGAAAAAGACGCACAAAATTAAATGAAATATAAGTATATTTTATAAATATTTTATCTACATTTTTCATTTCTTTTTCTAAATCATTGTCCAAATTCTCCAATCAAAAATAGCATTAGTCTCCCATTCATACCTTTCAACCATGAATACAACCTCTCTCTATATACAATGTATATATATGTAGGTGTAGGAACATGTTGAATCCAAGAAACAAGAGTCTTGATTTTCATACTATAGCTATCAAGTGAATGATTTGAAATTGGAGTTATTGCACTCATACACCACATGGAGCCCTCAGATATCTCACTTAGCTCCTCTGAACCCGTAGCCTCTTCTTCTAGCATTCACACTGACAATACCGAGACCTTCCATTTCTTCCCAAACAGGCCCCAAAGCTCTCTCGAGCCACTGCCATTGCTGAGCTGCTTGCTTCGTTCCCCTGAAACTAAGTCGGATGAAAACCCTAAACCTTGCCATGAAGACGATGAGGACATCACCGTGGCCTTACACATTGGCCTTCCCAATTGCACCATTGATGGGTTCGTGAATTCAAGTGAGAAGAAGGAGGATGTACACGTGGCGGAAACCCAGTATTGGATACCAACTCCGGCACAGATACTCGTTGGCTTCACACACTTTTCGTGCCATGTCTGCGACAAAACCTTCAATCGATATAACAATCTTCAGGTGCAATTACTGTTTCACATATTATGTGTATGCCATGTTTTGCATTCACTGGGGTCGATTTTCCATTCAGTTCTTCTATTTGTACAAAGATTAAGTTTGATTTTATTATCCATTTTTTTTGTTCTTAGTTTTTTCTTTCATATTTTATCCTTAGTTTTGCAATTTCTTTTTAAAATTACATTCACTCAAATTTTAAAAAATATTACTTTTAATCGTAGTTTAAAATTTATCAACGTTCTTGCCTTTAACAAAATTTAGAACTAGCTACGTGATACATTGTGTTAATCAAGACTTTTATATGATCCAATGAATTTCTACTTCAATATTGAATATTTTGGATGTCTTTTTTATAATATGCTTTTACCTCGAATTAATGGTTGTTTGATATTAGAACTAAATGTCTCTCAAATAAGGGGAGAGTATAGTGCATTTGAATTTTAGTGTTTAATACGTTGTGATTATAATGATTGATATTTTGAATATGAAGCCGTTATTTAATTTATTGACATAAGAAAATTTGAAGAAGGAATTGTTGGTTTTAACCGGAACTCCTAATTTTTTTTTAGAAACATAGAATCAAATACAAAATGTTTATTGATGGTTAAGGTTTTTTATACATGGATCCTGCCAACAAATTTTGAAAAATCTTATCTATTAGTTCATAATAGAATTTGTTCTTTTGCATGTTCATACTGCAACAAGTTGACATTATTTTAAAATTTGAAGCTAAATTAGCAATTCCTCTAATTTTTCTTTTTAACGTTACCTTTTAGAAATTCCATAAAATAGTTAAGATTGCAACGAGAAATGGAGTCAACTTTTGTTTACATTGAGCAAAAATCTTATAAAAATTGATCACAACATTAAGACATCCACATATTTAATAAATCATATATCATATGAAAAAGAAAAATAAAAAAAAGAAATAACAAATCAGTGTAATGTTAGAAACTTTTTCATGTGTATGTAACTATTGTTTAAGAGTATGTTAGTGAGTAATGTTAGAAGTTTTAATAAAATTTTTATCAAATATCTGACATCAGTGCTAGACTCACATGAAACCATGGTGTACATAGATGCATATGTGGGGACACGGATCACAGTACCGCAAGGGACCAGAATCTCTAAAGGGTTCACAGCCACGAGCCATTTTAGGCATACCATGCTACTGCTGCGAAGAAGAATGCAAGAACAACATAAACCACCCGAGAGCAAAGCCACTCAAGGACTTCCGAACCCTCCAAACACACTACAAGAGGAAGCACGGCATGAAGCGGTTCGCCTGCAGGAAGTGCGGCAAGTGCTTGGCGGTGAAAGGTGACTGGCGAACCCACGAGAAGAACTGTGGCAGGCGCTGGCACTGCGTGTGTGGTTCCGATTTCAAGCACAAGAGGTCTCTGAAAGATCATATTAGGTCATTTGGCAGTGGTCATGGCTCTTTTCCTAATCCTTTTGATGGGTGTGAGATACGTGGTGATGATGATACGCATTCTTTCTTTGTTTAAGATGTGTGAAATGAACTGAAACTGTGATTATGATTCCACTTTGATGAACCTTGTTAGTATTGTTTGTGTGTTCATTAAAGACAGCATTTTGTGCAATGAGCATTGGGAAATTTTATGAATTGGAGTGCAGTATAACTTAGCTAATTCGAGAAGACTGACATTACATACAAGATGGTTATAATAAAAATGAAATTACAAAACACATTAAAGGTCAATTTTCTTTGTTTTCTTTATTTTTTATTGTTATCTTTAGTGAACTTTATTAAAATTTGGTGTATTTTTTTTTTAATTTTTATTTTTAAGACATTCTAATCTAGGAGGATCTAAAATTAAACAATATAAAAAAAAAAAAAAAATTAAAAATTTACAAATAAAAAGAAATTGAAAAAAAATGTGACTAATTCCCAAACAGCCACAACAATTGAATACTATTAGCTATTGGCATGGATATCTTAAATTTGTTTGCCAAAATGAAAGAAGATTTTGATCGTATTAATTAATGAATGAAAATGAAAATGAAAATGAAAATCTCAGTTTAAAACAGAGGTTTTTTTTTTGAACTGGGTTTAAAACAGAGGTTTGATTGCTAGCTTTCAGTTAGAGATCCAGCTGTCTCTAAAATTTCTATTTCTTTTATGGAAAATGTCTCGTAACTCAAATTTTGTGGCTCAAAAGTGGTTCAAATGGCCAAAACGACGTCGTTTTGACCATTTTTATGTTGTTCTGTACTCAAAACGACGTTGTTTTGACCATTTGAGCCACTTTTGAGCCACAAAATTTGAGTTACGTAACATTGTCGTTCTTTTATTTCATTGCACTCTACCCTATTTTATTTATTTATTTTTTTGTTGTTGAGCAAGGAATAAAAATTTTAAAAATAGACCATCCGTGTCATATTTTTCTTTATTGGCTTACCAATGAAGTCTTCCTCTTAGATCGATTAATGGTTTGTTGAGAGTTTGGGACTATGTTATTAATGTCAGTAAAAAGAAAAACAGTTTGCTTCTTTGGGACTCTATAGCATTGTTGTTGGCTACATATTTTGTAAAAGTCAATTACAATTCGACACGTGGCAGAATGAGGGTATTATTGGAAGATGATTTCAATCTTAAATCTCAATCGTACACGTGACAATAAATATTGGTTCTCAAGTGGTCTGAATAGCACTAGATCAGTAATGAGATATAAGGTGACGTGGCTTCAACGGTTACCTATATTCAAATTCAAATACAGAAGGGAAGTCCAACTGCAAGTGATGGCATAGTGGAACTATTTCTAAGGTAACATGATCAGCGATCATGGAGGAGCAGTTCGACGGTTCGAAGTACAGTTCGAAGGTCATCTCTAACAAGTATAAATAGCAAGGAAGTTCCCAGAAAAGGCCCCCAGACTCAGATCATATAAACCAGTTTTAACTTCATATTTTCCTTTCCAGTTTTACTTTTCCTGTACTTTAAATACTCGTTCTTTAAATACCTGCATTGTACTTCAATTCATAGGAGTAGTTTCAAGTAGATTCAAGTAGACTGTTGCTGTAAACCTTCTCGAGGCTGAGTTTGGACTATTGTAAGTATTTATGTTAATGAAATACTTCAATTGTTCTTCATATTAATTGTTATTTCTCTTAATTTCTCCTAAAGTCAAGCTACCAGTAAAAGTCCTCTTCATTGAGGTTGAAAGAACTAAAACATAGTCGCCTGATAATTGATTGGCAATTGTAATTTTCTGTAAGGACTGATTGATCCTTGCTGGCACGCTCGAATTTACCAATATACCCTTCGAAAAGCCAAAAAGCCAACAATTGTTCATATGCTATTTAATGTCAGCCTATTAATATTCAATTCTTTTGGAAATCAATTACCTAGCAGGATTTAGTGCACAATCCATCTCAACTTTTCGTTTTTATTTATTTATTATTATTTAATAAAACGGTAATACTGCGAAATGTTAGTGAAATAATTATATTTTACTTTTTATTTTTCCTTTTTAAAATTTTATCCAAATTCATAAATTATTTTTTCTTTTTAAATTTCAATCCAAATTCATAAATCAATCACAACCTAAGAGATTAATTATAAATAAGAAATTTATATAAAATTAAACAATTATATAATTTAACAATACACAGTTTTTTTTTGAACGAAACAATACATAGTTAGAAACTTAACAACCGCTAAACCTAACAAGAAATTGCCTAAATTCAAACTGCGAACAAATGAATAATAAAATACAGACTCTATAATGGAGGAGGCAAAGATTGAACTCTTGATTTTCCGCATAGAGGTGATTATGCAGTACTCTCGGAATATGGACACTTGATGTTTCATAAGATTTTGATTATTGAGTATTCTCAGAATATGAACACGTAGTGTTCAATAGCTATCAATTGAATTAGCTGTTGATCGTAAAACAATTTCATTCAGCTAGGCTTTATTTGGGAACAAATTATTTCAGTAACTTTTTAAATTTTTGGCTAAAATATGAGGTAAAAAAATTAATATATTTGGAATGACTTTTTAATTTTTTACAAAAAGGATGTGCAAAAAGTAGAGAGAAAATAAACTCTTTGATTTTATGGTATAAGTTATAGGCTTTTGTTTTTTTAGTAACTTTTTGATTTTTAGGCTAAAACTGTTGCATGCCAAACGAGGCCTAATTGGGGTGAAGCTCCAAAAGTAACTCAATTTTGTAGGTCTTAATAGGTGAATTTATTGTCCAATTAGTTCTATAATAATTAATGACATTTTTTATCAAACATTATTAAAAAATATCACTAATTATTAATTTTTAGCGATAGTTTGAAAATTTTATCACAAAAAATGTCAATAATTATAGGTTTTAACGACAGTTTAAAAAAATCGTTACAAAAAAAAGTTACTAATTTTTAATTTTTAGCAACAATTTGAAAGTCATTAATTATTAATTTTAAGGGACATGAAAAAAATTGTACCAAAAAATTATTTTTAGCGACGATTTTACTAAGACTTATTTTTAATAGTTTTTGATAGAAATTAAGTCAAACAATTAGGACCTAATGGTAGTTTATCCAATTTTTTTTTTTTTTTTTTTTTCCTGTTAGATGAGGTGTTTTAAATTGTGTCAATTTATTTTAATTAATAATTTACGTTAACAAATTAAATAAGCGAACTCAAGCACAAGATGAAGAATTTAAAAAGGAATGGACTATTTTTAATTGGACCTTAGCCCCACACTAACTTTAATGATAATAAAGATTATTTTGTCCCTTGATTTTATTTTTAATTTATAAAAAAAAACCGTTAGCAATTGGATTAAATTAACACTATGAAGACCAAATCTATACTATTATACAAGTTAAAAAAATTTACCCAAAATTTTTTGTATGGACATAAATATATTTTTCTATAGAATGAGTTTGTTTATGATGAAAATGATTAGAAAGTGAGAGAAATAAAAAAAATTAAATTAAATTTGTTTAATATGGAAATGATGAAAACTACAAGAAAACATTGTAACTAACTTATCAATTTCTTGTAAAAAACACAATAAACTTTAAATTTGTTTATGTAAGGAGTTTATCTATAATTAAAATTTAAAATTTTCTATCAATTTCTTGTAAAATTTTCATCTTAATCAATGCCTTTATATATATATATAATTTTTTTTTTTCATTTTATTTATTTTCACCTTCACTTGTTACAATTTTTTTTTTATGGAAAAGATAACGATAAATTTCGAAGAAAAAGAAATTCAGAAACAAAAAATTAGCACTGAAGTGGTGAGAGGTTGTTTAATTAAGGGGAAATTACCACCCAGTGATATTTTTACAAAACTATTACAAATTAATAGAAAATTTTAAGAATTTAATTATTAATATTTATAAAAAATTTACTATTCTGTAATTATTTTAAAAATATACATTGAATTTAAATTTCCCTTTTAGTTAATTTAAGCCTGGGCCATGAATACTGGGCCGGTCAAGTATCGTAAGAAAATTTAATAATTAAAAGGGCAAATTACAAACACCCCCCTTGAGGTTTGATAAAAATACAGATTCTCCCCTGAGGTTTGAGAAATTACAAATTGCCCCCTGAGAGTCAAATTTTCATAACAAATTAGGAAAAATTAGGGGGGAATCTGTATGAAAATAAAAACCTCAGGGGGCAATTTGTTATGGAAATATAAACCTCAGGAGGTGGGATGTAATTTCTCAAACCTCAGGGGGGAATCTGTATTTTCGCCAAACCTCGAGGGGGTGTTTGTAATTTACCCTAATTAAAATAGCCCAAGTTTGGCCGTGAACATATTGTTTTGGGAGACTTACTGATAAGTCTCATGTACAAAATTTAAGACCCAGCTAATCCTCAAACAAAATACTTGTACAAATTAGTCCTTTACATTTTTAATTGTTACTAAAAAATCTTATATATATATATTTAAATTTATAGACACTGTTACATCTTACTACCGTCGGACTTCCGTCAAACGGTTTCCGGAGACTCGTTGGAATGTTCAACATCACCGGGAAGTCGCCGGAGTTTCGTCGGAAGTTCACCGAAATGTTAAGAACGTTAATGGAAGTCGTCGGAATGTTTAGAACATTCACTGGATGTTAAGAATATCACTAGAGACTCACCGGAATGCTTAGAATATTGCCGGAAAAAAAAAAGAATAAATGGAAAAATTAGAGCGAAAAAACATAGCAAAATGTGCTAAATATTGATAAACTAAAAAGAAAAAAAAAATGAAACAACAAAAAAAAAAAGCAACAATGGGAAAAACATATGCTATTTTTCAATTTTTGTAAAGTTTAAGCAAATAATCTCCAATATTAATCAAACTGAAAAATAAGTTTTGAAACTGTAAAATGTTACAGTTTCAAAGCAAAAATTTATTAAGCATTTATCCTTATTAATCAAACTGAAAAACATGTTATGAAACTGTAAAATTTTACAATTCTAAAGAATGTTATGAAACTGTAAAATTTTACAGTTTTATACCATGATTCATTCCAGCACCAAAAAAATTTGAAAATGCAAAATTTTACAGTTTTAAACTATGATTCATTCCAGCACCAAAAAAAAATTTGAAACTGCAAAATTTTATAATTTTCACCGCCTGTAACTAAAACTCGAAAACTACTTGTTCAGAATTTGAAAATTTTCTCCATTAAAACAGAAAAACAGAAGTGTATAGCAGAGAAAAAAAAAAAAGAAAAGAGATCGAAGGAGAAAGGCAGATATAGAGAGAGGATTGTACTCTGACACTTATTTTTTGTTTAGATCTAACCAAATCTGATGTAGATCTAGTCACATCAGATCTGAGCAGATCTACTCATCTTTTTCGTCGGAAATATATCTTCTTTGCCGTCGGTGAGGGTGAAGTCACGAGTTGATTTCGATGGTTGGTGGTTACCGGTGAATCTCGATTAATGGTGGTCGTTGGTCATCCGTAATTATATATTAGAAAGAGAATGAGAATAAGAATGACGTGATCATCGGTCGTCGTTCATGACAAAGAAGATGAGAGAAAAATGCAGAAAAAAAGAGAGAGAGGAAAACGTAAAGAGTGAAGCAAAAAGCAGAGAGAGAGAGAGAGAGAGAGAGAGAGAGAGAGAGAGAGAAAGGAAAAGTAAGACTTTTGGGTCTACTCAAAAAGTTGTGAGATTAAATAGTGTACATATATTCCAAATAGGACCTGTGGGTAATTTTCCTTTTTTTTTTTTTTTTTTGGTGGATAGTGAACATATTGTTACATGCATGAAAATTGCATAATTTTTAATATTCTTAACTCAGATGAATCATGTTCTTGAAAAATTAGGTCTGTGAATGGACATCTATTTATCTTTCTTTATTTCCTCCATTCTCTCTCTCTCTCTCTCTCTCTCTCTCTCTCTGATATGTAGATATCATTGACCAGCTTAGGTATACTAGACTAAGTCCCTACAGTCAATGGTAGAGCCACATGGAATAAAATGTAAGGACATTTTTAAATTTATGAAAACAATAGTGATTATTTTATTGAAAATGAAGTAACTATAACAAATTATATTTTTATGTATGAAAATTTTGTGAAAAAATCTTAATATAAAGGTAATATCCATCATTATTGATATACAAATATAATTAATCTCACTATATATATATATATATATATAAATTACTAGAGTATTAGTTATATTTGCATGTGGAATTCACCCTTCATATGTTACTTTACTATTGGTTGGTGATATCATATATCAATAATGACGTGATATCACTATTATATGAAATTTTTACTCAAATTTTTAATAAATTTAATTTAACTTACCATTATAAAATTTATTTTAAGACTTAAATATATGACTTCCATAATATACTAGTTACACACAATACTTTTTTTTTTTTTTCGATTTTACTCAAAGTTAATTGTAAAATTTTATGCGAAATACTTTTGTAATAACTTATTTAAGTTTTTGTACTTAATATTTGTTAGGTTTTTATTGTTGGCAACCCCGTTTGACAAAACTCCTTTGAGTTGTAATTTTATTCGCATTTTTATTTCAGTGAGGCTATGAGTTTATTAGATGCAAATCCAAACCCGAATCGAGCCATGCAGAGAAGTTTGTGATGTTAATGCTTTCAAGATTGCCACTTCGCTGATTAGTACGGGGGTCGAGCTGCCCGGTCAGCTCGCGGCAGAAGCAAAATGCAAAATTGCATATCTGCCATTGGTCGCTCGAGCCAAGAAGAGCTCGCTCGAGCGAAGGTTTGCTCGCTCGATCCAAGGAATGCTCGCTCGAGCCACGGATTGCGTCCATACAAAAACCTGAAGAAGTGTATTCCTCGCTCGAGCCAAGGATCCGTCGCTCGAGCCAAGGCACTAGTAGAAATCATGAAAATTACTCTCCTCGCTCGAGCCAGGAAAGCTTCGCTCGAGTGAGCCTCAGAATCCGGATTTCTCAAGGAGTTTGATTTCGTCCCAATCTTGGATTACTTTTGGTTCTCTATAAATACTTGGTTTTCTCCCAAAACTAGGTAAATTGATTGAAGTCCTCCAGATCTTCTTTTTGGTTCTTAAAGGTTTATATCTGGGGATATTTTGTTAGTTTTCTTTGATGTCTTATTGAGTATTCAACTCATGGTTTAAGAGAGTACATCAAAGGTTTGTTTGTTATACACAAAAGAGAGAGTTGTTCTTCAGTTGTGAATTCTAAAGAATTCGAGCCTGAAGCTTTGGAGGGAATCCGGAGTGGCTCATCAGAAAGACAATTCCGTGCTGAAGATGGGGTTGGAAGAGGCACATAGAGGTTGGTTCAATTAGGCGTTGTGAATTCGCTAGATAATTGAGAGTGATACCTGTGTAATTCCTTTATATCTTCTTAGTGGATTGTTCTTGTGGCTGTTGCCCGTGGTTTTTTTATCACAATTGGAAGGTGTCCAATTGTGGTTTTTCCACGTAAAATCTTTGTGTCTCTTTCTCTTGATTGTTTGATTGGGATTGTTATTTTTTGCTTAAAATTGGTACATAATCACAAATCAACATCTAGGGTTTCTAGATTTTTCAATATTAATTCAAAAATTATTATTATCTTCTTATTGTTGGTTATGGAAAAAAATTAAATTTGTAATCAATAAGTGTCCCTTCTGATTTAGTTTACTAACTCCGCCATTGCCTATAGTCCGAACACGCTTTACAAAATAGGATTTATGCCCTATGAGCCCATGGCTTCAACAGTTTTTGGCAAAAAGAGTCGAACCTGAGAGTTTGAAGAGAACATATCCTTAGTTCCCATGTCACGCCCCCAAAATATAATACAAATAACCCAACTCGTAAGAGAAATGAATATAAGAGAATTCATATATTTTCATATATCAGAGTTTGTATTACAAAAAATATTACATGCATTATACATTTATAAATGTTCATCCTGAATCTACAGCATGTAACACCAGCTAATAACAACAAAATAAATTTCCTACAGACTTACATCTTTCCAAGACATTACGTGGTTACAACCAAAAAGAGTAATAAGCTCAATACATGTAAAGCCCTTGGCTTGAATAAACATTTAAGCATTTACAAAACAAAATAGAGCCTCTAGCTCTGAGGTCCTCCCAAGCTACGTCCTTGGAGGAAGCATGTCACCGGTACTTGAAAGTGGTTTCCCAAGTAGGGTGAACCAAAGCCAGTAGAAATAGTCTATCACAATATATGAGGTTTAACTAAGCTATAAGTGTTAGATAAATGTTCAATGTTCATGACCAACTTACATTTTTTTCATGGCCATTCAATACCGGTATTCACATCCCGATCCATTTTCATTTATTCATTTCAAGTTATATGACAAGTATATATAAAATTTTTCAAATAATCCAACTGAGGCTACAACTCAGTGATTCTCAATTAACATAATTTTCATACAAACACTTCAACGTTGCCATTTTACATAAATTTAGTCCGCGAGATCGGCATCCATGTATGCATAAGATTTCAGGACTTTCACCATGGACACTTCGCCCAACTTAATTCTCAATGGAGTCCATTCTTTATCTCCTCCGAAACAATGAAGTACATCCTATTTCTCTTCCCAAAACGTTATACATATACAATGTATTTAAGAACATCGTCATATACAATGACTATCTACAACACATAATCGATGCTTTAATCTTACCGTCATGTTCAATAACATAATTAAATGATTAGTTTCAATTCACCTAACCCTCATGCAATTTCTACAACAATCATAGTTACCCTCCACCGATAGCCCAATACAAATATTTCTAAATAGATATACAATCTTTATAATAGATAATTCATCAAATTTCCATAGGTGAGTGATTTAACAAATCCAACTACACCATTCATTCATACATCCTCCCAATTTCACATTCCTCATACCAATCCCATTATTTATACAAAATAATTATTTAACATATATTAGGGAAATTTTTTCGCTTTTTCCAAATATCAATCCAAAGGTTGAAATCTACCATTCTAACCCAAGATAACCCTATATTCATTTATAGACCACAACACAGAAATCCCTCTTTTCAATTTGAATCCAAACCCTAGGTTTTCTCCAAGCATCCCAAACTTCACCTTTTATACATAACAACAAATAAATGGGTTAAAGATTATAACAAAGTGTAGAATATCCCTACTTCACGTGTGGAAGCTCAAAGGAGAAGAGGAGGACTTCAAGAACGACGAAATCGAACTTTATTCGGATGCAAATTGTAGCTCTTGAGATGCTATAACTCTTTATCAAAGGAAGTAGGGTAGAGAGACCCTTAGATCTAGGTGCATTTGTAGAGAGAGAGAGTATTTTAGAGAGAGGAAGAGCCGATCTAGGGTTTTTGAGCAAAAAGATATAAAAATTCTGTGTAAAAATGAACTGCTGCGTATTGATATACGCGAGGCTTGCTCGAGCGAAGGAGTTGTCGCTCGAGCGACTAGACACAATAAGTGAACTTGTTCGAGCGCAAGAAGCATTGCTCGAGCGCATAATACATACCTTCAAAAGTTTTACAAACGCACACCGTCGCTTGAGCGCAAAAAGCTTGGCTTGAGCGAAGAACATTACCCTCTTAGAATCTCTGCAGGTCTGCAAAAATGCTGGGAACTCACAAAGCTCGCTTGAGCGCAAGAAACGTCGCTCGAGCGAAGAAGCAAATTTCTAAACAAAAACAACTTGAACAACTAGCAACCAACCTGTCCCAAACATGCCCAAAACACTCCAAAAACTCCAACTCAAAGACAAATGAGAGAAAACAAGACATGGATAACAATATTAAACCACAAAATCCAAGTCCAGAATATAACAAAGGTCGGGCCAAAAACCGGAATCGCTATATCCCAAGCCTCATTTACTAGGTCAAACCCAAAGAGATCATTTTTTTATTTTTTTATTTTTTATTTTTTAAGGGAGCGAAGAGCTAACATGACTCATGTTTTGTTTGGGGAGTGGTTAAAATAATTAAAAAATTAATTTCTAAACAAGTCCTCAAAATCGCAAATCATAAACCAAGTGCTTATATATATATGGCGTTAAGATCCTCTAGAGTAAATTCCTACATTGATCTCCTACAATGATCCATGGATGGCCGACAAATGTCCCACTCAACTTCCAAGGGCTAAGATTCAAACTCACCAAAACGATGTCGTTTTGATGAGTAAATTGACACAAAAAAAAAAAAAAAAATCAGATTTCTTTATTTTGAAGTCATTCTTGTGAAGCATTAGAGAGAGAGAGAGAGAGAGAGAGAGAGAGAGAGAGAGAGAGAAGGGTTGAAAGAATGAGAGAAGAGGAGGAGGACATCGTCGCCCCACCCCTTTCCACCTTCGACGCGCTGCCGCCGCTGCCGATGCCCTGCCCACCATACTCTAACAAATTCAAGAAAAAAAAAAAAAAAACCACAGGTTCATCCTCCATACTTAAAATATTATGGTTTTGATTCAAAAAATTAGGATTTTCTTTGAATGGTAATGGTGATGGTAATATAAAATTATTTAATGGTAATGGTAATGGTAATATAAGATTGTTTAATGTGTTGATTGAGAGATTCTTACCTGATTTGTTTGAAATCTGTTCTTAGGGTTTTGATTTGAGACTTTTTACATGATTTATTTCAAATTTATTCTTAGAGGAGCCGATTTGTTTCAAATTTACAGAGATACCTAATATATATATATATATATATATTTTTACGGTGAGATACCTATTTTTTATATTTATTTGTTTTTATTTTTTTGTGTTTACAGTGGAGTTGATGGAATATATTTTTGTTTAATGCATATATCTTTACATTTGTTTACTTATTGATCGAGACTTGTGTAATTCGCAATGTCCAGCTACTGTCCTCAATACTTAAATGATCCATTCTTGGACCTTAAATAGCTGGTGTAGTACTTCTTGTTCTTGTCTAAATGTTATTGCAATATTGCCATGTTTGAAGCATCTAATTGAAGTAAGCAATTATATGGATTTTCCCCAGACGCTAAATACATTTTTTTATTTATAGAGAAATGATAAAATGAGCTATATTTCTAAAGTAAATGTGAGTTGTCTTTAGTTTGCATCTAATTGAAATAGGCAATTATATGTATTTTCTCCCAACATTTAACTACCTAGCATGTAAGCAATACATAATCCAATAGGTATATTGAATCTGTTTTTGATTAGTGGGTCATTTGATTGAATATTAACATGGGTGAAAAAGGCTAATATGTTGTTATTTAAGGTAAAAAAATGTTTACATCAAATGCATCTATGAGTGATACTAGTGAAATTTAGTTTAGAAATTGAAAATGTTGTTGCGGGATGAGAGCAGCATTCAAGATTTCAGAGTCAAAGGAAAATCTAGGGATAGTATACTTCGCTTGCCCTTTCAACAACACTAATGGATGTAGCTTCTTTGAGTGGTGGATGCCTTTACAAAAGTAGCGTCAATAGTTGAAGATGCTAAGGGAGGAAAGTGACAAAAATTGTAATATCAAGCCTTTGGTCAACGAACTTATTGTATCTAATGGTGAGCTGAAAGACATGGTTACAAAGTGTAGGAAAAAAAGTAAACAAATGGTTGTAGAGATTAGAGAACTTGGGGAAAAGTTTCACCATGCCATTGTAATAATAGTATTGATTGGATTTGGACTTCTTCTTTTGTTGTTTAAATATTAAGTGTAAATTAAGTTTGAATTTGGACTTCTTCTTTTATTGTTTAAATATTAAGTGTAAATTAAGTTGGTTTTGGACTTGGACTTGGACTGCTCTATTTGTAAATTAAGTTTTGTTGGGATTTATGAATTGACTGAATTATAAGTATTTTACATGGCTTGGATGTATATTGGGATTGTCTTGGGATTGTCTGAAGTCTGAATGTGATATAGAGGTTTGGATTTATATTGGGATTATCTGGTGCAATTTGACTGCAACTTATATCTGCTTTGTGCTTTTGTGTTCTTTTTTTCTCCATAGAATATCTGCGGGCCGGCCAAAATTTGTCCAAGCCGGCCAAAATATTTGGCGGTCGGGTAAAAAAGCTGTATGGCTAGCCAAATCATTCTTCAATGCTGGGGTTGTTTTGGCTCAGTTCTGATGCTATTTTGAGCCTCTTTAAAATGATATGAATAAAACATATTATATTGATCGATTTAATTTATCAAGAACAAAATCAAAATATAATCAAAATAAGCAAAATTTTCAGCAACATTCCATAATTTTCAACAACATTTTAGCTGCATTGCGATTTCAAAACAAGAGATAATAACTAAATCACATACTACAACAACTAAACCTTGACCTCCATGGTCAAAGAACACAACAATTAAAATACATCCACATGACAGGTTTTCAATATTACATACATAAATACCATATCCAAAAAAAAAAACAAAACACTCTAGGATATTGACATGTGATCTATATGATCATGCCCACGGCCACATTGATGCCCATTCCCATGCCCATGCCCACATCCACGCCCTTGCCTTCGCCCTTGCCCTCGCCCAGGTAGTACCTAAAAAAAAGAAAAGAAAATAGTCTTATATGAAAGGAACCATAAAATAAAATGGAACTTAAAATGAATGACAAAATAAAGGAGGAAAGGTGTAAAATAAATTACTTGACTACATGCAGGACTATTCGAGGCTTACAAGTCATAACCGCTTGCATTGTTAAGCAATGCTTGATAGCTTCCATGCACAGAATACATCGATGGCATTGAAAAAGGCATATTACTTGGCTGCAACAATAACAACACATATCAATTTAAAATGGTAATAGTGACATACAAATAGACATAATAAAACTTCCTATTAAATTAACTTACATCATAGGTGAGATACATAAATTGAGATGAAGAAGCATTAACTTGAGAAACACTCGTCGAGAATGAAGGAGGAAGTTGAGGAGCAATTATTCAAAATAAAGGAGCCGGTTGAGGAATACTCACAGAAAACATGGGAGGTGGTTGAGGAGCACTCGCTGAAAATAAGGGAGGAGGTTGAGGAGCAACAGATATGGGAGGTTGAGAAGCATTGTGTGGACTTGTTTTATTTTTCTTTGCCAACGCAAGCTCCAAACCACCTTTTGTCTGCCTTCTTCCCTTACTAGTGCACTTTTTTTTCTTGAGTCCTTTTGCTTGAACTACATTTGTATCCGCTACACCATCCACTTCAAAGTGTTCGGGGTATGTGTTAGAAGGGCTTTCTTGTTCAATAGTCTCTGAAAAAAGGCATATTGAATTTTGCGCTTAACATGCTTTCAATGATTGCAATTAATTCATCCGCTTTCTCTACCGTCAAGTTATATGTTTCCTCACTTTCAAAAGATCTACAAGTTATTGCTCTGAATATTTCCATCAATGATCTATAGTGTGAAGTTTGATACAATCTTACATCAACCTTAATATCATGCCCACACCTATTGTCACGACCTAAACCCGCCTCTATAGGTTTAGTATCGTAACCGGCCAATAATCCGTAGATTACCTATAGCCTCAAAGACAAAATTTCAAAATATTTAATTTTATCGGGGCTTGAAGTGGAAACAAAACAAAAATGATGATGTCCATCGAACTGTGCGTACATGATCAACTGCAGTAATTAAAACATTCTTAACACACTTTTATATATACATGTACGAAGACATATTTTATATCATATCTCACACACTACGTAAAGGACTTCTAACCAAGTACAACGATTATTCCAAGCTTGATAAAACAAAACAGAACAAAGCCTCTACATAGAGGCACTCTTGGGTGGCTTGAGAAAAAGGCGGACTCCTAGGCAAACTCTAATGTTGATCCTACAATTGCTCACCTACACCCACATATATATAAATAAAGAGTGAGCTAACGCCTAGTGAATAATACCAAAGTAAAGAGGTTATATGAATGAGATTCTTAATTAAGTAATTCATATTTATGAATAATACATGTGAATCCAAGTCAGAACGACTTCAAGTTCAATCCATCATGTTCAAGGTGTATCAAATGGGCAAAACGACCTCGGGTCCAAAATACTTGTCCAATGATATTACAGAACGGCCTCGGGTCCAATCATAATACAGAACGACCTCAGGTCCATCATTTTCATATTCATATCTATGCATATATTTATACTGAACGACCTCAGGTTCATCATTTTCGTATTCATATCTATGCGCATATTTATACTGAACGACCTCAGGTCCATCATTTCCATATTCATATCTATGCACATATTTATACTTGTGATCATGATCGTATTCGCATTAAGATGGCCTTAGGCCCATTTCGTGTCCTTGGCACACATATTATACAGCCTTGGGCCTATTTCTTATCAAACATATCCTTTGTCAAATATACAGAATGGCCTTTAGGCCCATTTCATATTCATTCAGAATGACCTTTGGTCCATATAATCAAATATACAAAGCGGCCTTTAGGCCCATGTCATATTCATTCAGAACGACCTTTGGTCCATGTAATCAAATGATTCGTACTA
Organism: Camellia oleifera; assembly: GCA_022316695.1. NCBI lineage: Eukaryota > Viridiplantae > Streptophyta > Magnoliopsida > Ericales > Theaceae > Camellia > Camellia oleifera. Next base: position 35,428,382 of record CM039307.1, on the reverse strand, counting down.
TTCAATTTCATTACAGAGTCTAGCACAATCAAATGAATAGAATGCTCATTCGAATTCACAAATCCAGAAAACTTACACATGAGTAGTATTTAAAAATAGCATATATGAACGTATCTTTACTAAAGTATAACTCACAGTGTTCAGATGCCTGACTCACCCTTGTAATTGACCCTACACAATTCATAATGCACATAGAAATCGGGTCACAATACAATTTATTCTGTTCTTAACTTGTTTAGTTTTCTTAGGCTTCTTTCTTACTCTTTTAATTCATTTATAATGCTCAAGGTATGCCTAAGAGTGCTTAAAAATAAAAGAGAACAAAAATCGGGACATGAAACAACTTTTCAAAATTTTCTGAAATAGGGCTCTTTGCTCGAGTGCAATATTGGCCGCTCGAGTGGACCCCTTTGTCTGCAAAAATACTGGTTGCTTGCATTTTACGCTCGAGCGGCAACTTCTCCGCTCGAGTGATGATAACGAATTCTGGGTTTTCCAGAATGTTGTTTGTGCTTCAAAACATAACTTTAAATGATACAACTTACATGTTTTGTCCTATATAGAAACTATACAACTTCTGACATGATATAATGCCAATTCTACAAGATTTGAAGTTCAAATCTCCAAGAATTCATCATACAAGCCTAAATTATTTCAAATTCATTTCCTTAAACTTCATAACTCATGCACATAAATTCTACATTTTCATGGATTGTGCATGCATGTGAAATGTAGACTCTAATTTCATCTCAAATGGTAGAAATGACACTCAAATTCGTGAGGTTCAACAAAATTATGTGTACATGTGTGATTTGGTGCCAAGTTCTCCATGTTTCAAAAATCATCTTTCTTTCTTTATTTTATGAAACATAAATTGAAGCTACAAAGCCCTTTAAAAAATATTTGCATGTATGAAATTTAATTCAAAATCAAACTAATTTTTGATTCTCAAATGTAAATTATAATCCATCTCTAAATTTGTCCAAATTTAAATTTAATTCATGTTCTTCATATCAAGCCCAATTCCAAACCCACAAATTCTAAAACAAGAATTGAACTTTCAAAATAATTTCAAGACTTGGGTTCATACATGGCTTGTCTAAAAAAAAAAAAAACACGTAACTCTTAAATAATCAAGAAAATATGATCAATTTTAAATCATTTACATCAAAACTCTTTTAATTTACAAATTAAGCTCATTGTTCATAAACTCATAAATTTCCAAAGTTTAATTCTTATTTCATCAAAATATGAAATCAATTATTAGAAATCCATTATGCATGTACAATTAGAGTATTAAAACTTGTAGGATTTACTCATGCATGTAATAATGAGGCTTAATTTCATGCAAGATCACAACTTCACACCCAAAATAATTAATTTCTAAATTTATTCCATAACCATAAACCTAGATCAATTTCTTCATCAATTTGTTAATTTCTTCCAAGTTATATGAAATTGAACCAAATTCATCTTTAATTCAAGTGTAATACAAGGATTCTACAAAATTCAAGCTTGAAATCCTTACATTTAATTTTCAATTTGGTGTACAATTGTTGAATTCTTGAGCTCCTTTTTTCCCTTCAATCCGTGGCTTTCTCTCTCTCAATGGTCTACTTCAATTATCTTCTCTAGCACGTACTCTTTGATCTCTCTCTCTCTCTCTCTCTCGGCTCAATCTCTCTCTCTTCCCCCTGAATGTTAGAGAATGAATAAGAGTATAATGTATTATGTATACATAATGAACACATACACACACAGCCTCTTCAGCACACCCATATTTTCTCCACACCCAGATTTCTCTGCACACACACATACTTCTCTACATACACACCCACATATATTCTCAAACTCTAAATCATTTTACAATTTAATTTATGGTTAAGATTAATTTAATTAAATAACTCTTATTCTTAATAAATTTTGATTAACACATAATTAAATTAATCATAACTAATCATAAATCCCGTATAATTTAATTTATCTAATTGACTTCCTTTAGAGCCCAATTAATTATATTAAGATTTATCATTTTGGATCAGATTTTTAATCAAACTTCCAAAAGGCTCTAAATATTAAATTAAACTTATTTCCAACCTCAATTTTGGTTTCCTAAATCATTAAGGCCTTCAATTTTAGATTAAATTTCAAAATCTTCGCTAATAAATTACATACTCAATTGAATACCTCATAAATAAATTTAATTCATAATAATCTTAATTTCCAATTCTCATAACTTAATTAACTCCAATTCGGACCCAATTAATCAAATCTCAGTTTTACAAATCTGAATTGAATATTTAATTAAACTCCCATACGGTCCGATATTCGAAATTAAAATAATTCAATTCCCCAATTATATTATCTTGAGCCACTTAGGCTTTCAATTTCGAATTCCAAAATAAATCCTTATTAAAATCAAACACGAATTAGATTCCAAAATTCTCATAAATCCCAAATTACCTTAGAGTAACAACCAATTAGAATCCAAATCTCCTTAATCAATTAAACATAAAATCTTGTACATGATGTGGTTGGCTTAATCTAAAGCTTATGCTAATTAAACTCGATTAATTCATTACGAATTGTAATTTTGCAAAATTTCACCATAGGCTCTAAAAATCATGACAAACGCAGATGTGAAATCGGTTTTGGTTTCTAGCGCCTCTAAGGCTATAAATTTTCAGTTCAAGGTTCCAATTGCGACAGATTTTTTTACACCCAACATATATAAATTCATAATCACGTAAGCACTCACATAATTTAACATACAAAGTCATATCAAACACATAATCACATGTGTAATTAAGTTTATTATAGGTTGGGTTATCACACCTATCTTTCACATTTTCAGCTCTTATTTTTTTAGTCCATCTCTTCAGAATATATTGTGAAGGAATCTCTTTGAACTTCAAGGTGTCTCCAAGAATCTTCAAACAATGACTACACAAAATGCCCTTTATTTCAAACTTCCTACAATTGCAACTTAATGAACCATCACACTCCACTCTCACATTCCTCCACTACTACAAAAACAGTTAAAGATCGTACTTTGACAAATGAAAATATCTCACTTTTGTTGGAAGTGTGATAACAAAATTTAGATTAATATTTTAATCACACTTGATTTGATTAAGTGTGATAATATTTATTTTTTATGTCACTTTTCAATTAATTGTGATTATATATATATTTTTTAATCACACCTTCTAATTAATATGTGATTAAAGATCACATAAGAAGAATTAAAAATATCTCACTTTTATTAGAAGTGTGATTAAAAAAATTAAAATTATTTTTTAATCACACTTAATTTAATGAGTGAGATAATATTTTTTTTAATGGCACATTTTAAATAAGTGTGATTATATATATTTATACATAATCTAAATCCTAACCTGACCACCCTAACTGTATATATATTAAACCCTAACCTAACACTCTTTTTCACTCTCCTTTCTCTTTATTTCTTCCGTCTCCTATGTCGTCGTCTCTGGTGGCTTCACCGGTGACCACCACTGCCGCTGCCACCACTTCCTCCCTCACCGCCCTCTCTCTGTTACGACCCAAATCCACCCCTGTAGGTTTAGCATCGTAACCGGCCAGTAATCTTGGGATTATCAAAGGCCTCTGACCTGAATATCTTATAATAAGGGGCTGCGAAGGCAAATATTGAAATATTCATAGTCCTTAGAGTTGTGCAGACATACATAGAAAATAATATTTAAAACTTCGATACATAAGAGTGACGTTATATATATACATTAGTCATACGTCACCAAATCCATATATACCGAATTTCCAAAACATGTTTTGACAAAACATAAACATAAGAAGGTACAAAAGTCCCAAAGACTTGTTTCTCAAAAACTTGATCGGATCTCAAAAAAGAACCTCCTTGGGAGGCACGGTGGCTGGTTGACCGAAACTCCTTAGGCAACAGCTTAGGCCAGGTCACGCGCCGACTCACCTACATACATAATATAACTAATGAGCAGAAGCTTAGTGAATAATAACAAAGTAAAGGTTTTACTGAATGATGTCCATACAAAAACAGAGTCTTGTACATAATCAGATGTCAAAACAGAAACAGATTCATATATATAGTCATATTTGTATTCAAAGTTCATATATTTCACATTATAGTACGTGACACATGCATTAGCATTAACAAATCCGATGACTCATGAAGGGACGGCCATGAAGGCATTTTGATGACCCATAAAGGATAACCATAAAACATTCCGATGACTCATGTGCACAGAGACGTTTCCGATAGCCCATAAAGAGACAACCATAAAGGCATTCTAATGATCCATGAACGGACGGCCATAAAGGCATTCTGATGACCCAAAAACGGATGCATATCATAAGATGCTAAGGATACCACGAATACATTTCATAAAATTAGACATTCATTCATTCATACATATAAAACATAGCATTTTCAGAAAACTGATCATTTCATATCATCAGAAAATAATTAAAGTCAAACATAACTTTACAAAGTTATTACTCACTGATGGCTCCAATAGCAACATAGAGAAAGCGGGTGATTTGGATAGTCTATAGTGCGTGACCTACATAAACACATAGCAGATACACATTGAAACACACGCTCGGAATATAATTAACTCATTACGTTTCGTTCTGAATGTGTTTCTAAGTCTTATCCTCATTATGATGTCTTAACCATGGCCTAGGCATGCCTAGGATGCAATGTGGATGCCAAAATGCATTTTGAAACACTTAACAAAATTTGCTGAAAACAGGGTTTTCGCTCGAGCGCTCAACTTCCTTCGCTTGAGCGGAGGCTAAAAAATGAGAGTGGTCGCTCGAGTGGTTTGTAAACTCTGCAAAAGTACTGGTTGTTTGATTTTTCTGCTTGATGCACGCTCGATGGTCGCTCGAGTGTGAGACATAGGTTTTCGCTCAAGCACAACTATTGTTGCTCGAGTGGTCTGTAAAACTTGTAAACTTCTAGGAGCATGCATTTCACGCTCGAGGCAACTTATAGTCGCTCGAGCAAGAGTGTAAAATGCTGAGTGGTCGCTCCAGCGCAGGTTCTATCGCTCGAGCAAAGAGCAGAATTTTGGAATTTCTAGATTGCACTCCCAAGTTCAAAACTCGAATTCAAAGCTTTAAAATGCAACCTTTGGGCCCCAAAACTTGAGAAAACATATATAAACTTGTAAAACATAGAGAATTAAAGATCATTTCATAAAATCAAGGCCCATAAGCAAGCCAATTACACAAACTCAAGCTTGAAATGTGCAAACATAACATTAACATGACATGCACGAAATGATTTGAGCTCCAAGTTTCTAAATCATGAGCAAATGAGATGTTTAGGTCAAAAACATGTTGAATTCTTTGAACAAAACCAAGATATGGGCATGCATGTGGAAATTCTTGAGAATCAACTTACAAATCTTAGAGAATTATGCATGCAATACATGAATCATGCTCCAATTCCTTAATCTAAGCTCAATTTTCAAATTAAAACACTAAAACCTCTCAAGTTCAACTACGTATGTCTTGAATACAAAGTTGAGGGCATGATTCTTACCTAGAGTTCCCAAGTCTCTTGAATTCTAGCAAATTATTGCTTAACTCCACAAATTTTCCTTCAATCTTACCAACTCCCCTTTTCTTCTTCTTGAATTCACTCTCTCCCTCTAACTCTCACTCTCCCTCATGTTTTGTTGTCTCAAGGGAATAAAATGAGAGTGTAAAATGTATACTTGAGTCCACTCATGCCTTATATAGGCTCAATTAAGTTGACTTAATTAATCTTGGCTTAGGTTAATCACATTGACATTAATTATCCTAATTAATTCGTTCTGAATTGAATTTTAATTAGACCAACCATAAAATTCTAAAAATTCCACACACCACATATACCAAGTTAATTTCGTAATCGAATGCCAATAAGGCCTTCAATTCACAAAATATCACAGAATCTCAAACATATATTCCTACGATAGACATATAGAAATACAAATAATGCAACACACATGCACTTAATTCAAAATTTCATTTTAATTACTTATTAGGCATACTTAATCATGGCTTAATCATGGTTTAACAGTTAATCATGGGTTAGGGTTGTTACAGTCTTCCTTCCTTAAAGAGTTTGGTTCTCCAAACACGAATTACCTTCATTTTGGAAGAACATCGGGTCCAATGGAAACAAGTCAGGGTATCTTTTCATCATATCTTCATCGGTCTCCCAAGTGGCATAAGTCCCTCCATGATTTTGCCAATCAACCTTCACCAATGGGATTTATTTATTTCTTAATCTTTTGATTCAGTGGTTAACAATCTATATTGAGCTCTCTTCGTACGTATAGTCATCTTTCAAAAGCACATGAGTCGGCTCAATCACGTGGAATGGGTTTCGTAAATATTCCCGAAGCATCGATACATGAAAGACATTATGTGTATGTTCCATGACCGGCGGCAAGGCTATTAGATACATCATTGGGTTGGTCTTTTCAAGGATTTCATATGGCCCAACATATCTCGGTGCCAGCTTCCCTTTCACACCAAACCGAGTTTGCCCTTTCATTGGGGTCACTTTTATGAACACGTGATCCCTGACTTCATATTCTCTATCTCGCCTTCTGAGATCTATATAACTCTTTTGATGGCTTTGTGTAGTTTTCAATCTCTGTTGAATCAATTTCATATTTTCAGTTGTTTCTTGCACAAGTTCCGGTGCCAATAATGGTCTGTCATCTACCTCGGCCCAACAAATCAGAGAACAACACTTCCTACCATACAAAACTTCATAAGGAGCCATGCCGATACTCGAATGGTAGCTATTGTTATACACAAACTCGGCCAATGGTAAGTAGGCCTCCCAAATGCCTTGGAAATCGAGGGCACACATCTGTAACAAGTCTTCCAGTGTTTAAATGGTCCATTCAGATTGGCCATCTGTCTGTGGGTGATAAGCACTTCTTAGTCTTAATTTAGTTCCCAAAGCTTGCTGCAAACTTTGCTAGAATCTTGACGTGAACTTAGGATCTCTGTCAGATAAAATGGACACTAGCACTAATCTCACAATCTCATTTACATATAGATTAGCTAGCTTATCCGTATCATAAAAAGCTTTCACAGGTAGGAAATGAACAGATTTAGTCAGACGATCAATTATGACCCAAATAGAATCCATATCTAGAGAAGAGCGAGGCAATCCCACAATGAAGTCCATAGTAATGTGCTCTCATTTCCATTCCGATATTGGAAGCGGCTGTAGCAATCCAGCAGGTCGTTGATATTTGGCTTTTACTTGTTGGCAATGCAAGCATCTAGCCACATAGTCAGCAATATTTTTCTTCATTCCAGGCCACCAGAAGTTTTGCTTCAAATCTTTGTATATTTTTGTATTACCCGGATGCATAGCAAATTTTGAATTGTGAGCTTCAGCCATAACTTGCTTTCTCAAGTCTAGGCAGTCCGGCACACATAGTCTATCCTAGAATTTCAACACATTGTTCTCAAATACAAACTCGGGCCTTTGTCTTGAATCCATTTCATTGACAATCTTCTGTAAAAACTCATATTCTCGCTGTTTCCCTTTCACCTCTTCAATTATCACAGGCTGGGCAAAAATAGCAGCTAGAATTCCACATTGTTCGCGTAGAACTATCTCAATTTTATTCCTCTCCAAGCCACAAAACAATTCTTTCTGGCCAATGAGAAAACATGACAAATTTCTAATAGATTTTCAACTCAAGGCATCTACAACAGTATTGGCTTTTCCCGGATGGTACAAGATCTAAAAATCATAATCCTTGATCAATTCAAGTCATCTCCTTTGTCTCATGTTCAATTCTTTTTTGGTAAAGAAATACTTTAAGCTTTTATGATTCGTATACACCTCAGAAGTCACACTGTACAGATAGTGTGGCCAAATTTTCAGGGCAAACACCACAACTGCTAATTCAAGGTTATGTGTTGGATAATTCTTTTCATGCGGTAGGAGTTGCCGAGAAGCATATGCAATTACCTTTCCATTTTGTATTAGCACACACCCCAAGCCTTTGCAAGAAGCATCACTATAAATTTGAAACCCATTGGTTCCGTTGGGCAATGCCAGCATTGGTGCAGTTACTAGTCTCATTTTCAGTTCTTGGAAGGCTGATTCCCGTTGATCAGTCCAATAAAAAGGTACATTTTTTTGAGTCAATTGTGTCAATGGCATAGCAAGTTTGGAAAGTCTTTCACAAATCTGCGATTGTAACCTGCAAGCCCTAGAAAACTTCTAACTTCTGACACATTTGTTGGTCTTGGCCAGTTCACAATAGCCATAATTTTTTGCGAGTCAACTGATATGCCATTCTTGTTGATCACATGTCCCAAAAATGCTACACTGTCAAGCCAGAATTCACATTTGGAAAATTTTGCATATAACTTCTTTTCTCTCAAGGTTTGTAGCACAATTCTCAAATGATTTTCATGTTTTTCCCTGCTTTTAGAATGAATTAAAATATCATTAATAAACACAACAACAAACTCATCAAGAAATTGTTTGAACATCGTATTCATTAGGTCCATAAAAGTTACAGGTGCATTAGTTACCCCAAACAGCATCACCAGAAACTCATAGTACCCATATATAGTTCAGAAGGCGGTTTTCTCTATGTCTTCTACTTTAACTTTCAGTTGGTGGTATCCGGATCTAAGGTCAATTTTGGAAAAGACTTGGGCTCCCAAGAGTTGGTCAAATAAATCATTTATTCAGGGCAATGGATATTTGTTCTTGATAGTTACACTATTCAATTCCCGGTAATCTATACATAACCTCAAGGGCCCATCTTTCTTCTTAACAAACAAAACTGGAGCACCCTAGGGTGAAGTGCTCGGTTGGATGAATTTCTTGTCTAGTAATTCTTAGCGTTGGACTTTCAATTCTCTCAGTTCAAAAATTGACATTCTATATAGGGTTTTAGAAATTGGTTGTGTTCCGGGTACAATGTCAATAGAAAACTCAATTTCCCTATCAATCAAATCTCTAGGCAAGTCATTTGGGAATACATCAGGAAATTCATTTACTATAGAGATATTCTCTACAGTAGGACTATCAAAGGTCACAGTCAACACACAATGTAAGTAACCCCGACACCTTTTTTGTAATAACTTCCTAGCTTCCACAAAATAGATCAAATATGGTGGAAGAATTACCCCATTCCCAACAAATACAAACTCAGGCATACTAGGTCGTAGAAACACAACACTTTTATTCACATAATCAATAGTTGCACAATACTTCATCAACCAATCTATGCCCAATATACAGTCAAAATGGTCAATGCTCAAAGGCAACAAATCAACATACAATGTCATATCACCAATCATAATATCACATGCCAGATAAACATAAGCACATATCATAGAACCTCCAGATGGTGTAGACACGGATAATAAACAGTTCATAGGTTCCAAAGGTTTAGTTAATTTTTGAGAAAAATCATGTGATACAAATGAGTGTGTGGAACCAGAATCTATTAACACATAGGCATTCTGAGCATAGATAGAGATTATACCTGACACCATTAATTCAGTATTCTATACAACCCCAGGCACTAGTGCAAACACTCTCCCTTGTCTTAGAGTTTCATTTCCAGTGTTACCCCTAGCATTAGTTCTAGTATTTGCCCTTGTTACGGAAGTAGATCCGGCTGAACTTGCTGCGGGGAGATTGGTATTCTCGAACAGGACTGGACAATCTCTCATCATATGGCCGGTTTTACCACATCTGAAATAGGCATCCGTTGCTTGATAACAGACGCCCTTATGGTTCCTTCCACAATCCGGACAAACTGGTATAGACCCACTACTCTGACTAGAGCTGCTGGAGGATCCCATATTTTGCCTCTTACTTCCAAAGGAGTTGCCTTTTCTAAGCTTGTTTTCCGACCTCTTACCTCTCCATTTTGTTGTTGTTGGGGCTTTGCTTTGCTTCATAGCTACTAAGGTAGCTTCTACCATCAAAGCTCTGTCTAATACTTCTACATAGGTTGGCAACTTCAAGACACCAACCCGGTCAAATACTTCCAAAGTCAAGCCTCCTTCAAACTTTTGTGCCTTTTTATAATCAGTACCTACCATGTGTGGAGCAAATCGGGCCAATTCGGTTAACTTAGCTTCATATTTAGCGATTGACATATTGCCTTGCTTGAGTTTTTGAAATTCAAAAATTTTTCGGTCCTGAAAACATTGAGGGAAATACTTGTCGTAGAAGATTTCCTTGAATTGAGTCCATGTCATGTTCTTATTATTGTTTCGGATTAACAACCACTGCCTTTGAGCTTCATCCTTTAAAGTATAGGTGGCCAAGAGCACCTTCTGAATCTCAGAACAGGGAAAGGCTTCATATAGCTTTTCTATTTTGAGTAGCCATGTTTTAGCCTTCAATGGTTCAATCCCACCCAAGAACATTGGCGATTTTATCTTCAAAAACTTCTGGGTCAGATTGATTATTTCATTGTTATCTAGTTCATTTGGTATTGGTGGAGGTGGAGGAGGCACGGGTTATTGCCTCAGAGATTCTGTTAAGGTTGCAAGCATTTGTTCCATACGACTCATGCGAGCCTTAGAAAATCCTGATGTATTATCACTTCTTGCATTTTCCATCGCTATAGGTAAACAGAACAATAATAAACACAGGAAAATAGTTCTTCTCACAGTGTTCGGGACATTCAAGCCCGGTTCATTCATTTCAATTTCATGTGTTTATGTTTAGATTCGGTTTTCTCATGTACAGAAATTAACAAACACACTCCCACATGCAGATTCTATGTCCCTAATTCTTTCTAGGACATCCTATAGCTCATATGGACTCGTGTGTGCGGTATAACTTGTGCTCTGATACCACTCTGTCATGACCCAAACCGGCTTCTATAAGTTTAGCGTCATAACTGGCCAGTAATCCTGGGATTACCAAAGGCCTCTGATCCGAATATCATATAATAAGGGGTTCCGAAAGCAAATATAGAAATATTCATAGTCCATAGAGCTGTGCAGACATACATGGAATAGAAATTTAAAACTTCAATACATAAGAGTGACGTTATATATATACACATTAGTCATACGTCACCAAATCTACATATACCGAATTTCCAAAACATGTTTTGACAAAACATAAACATAAGAAGGTACACAAGTCCCAAAGACTTGTTTCTCAAAAACTTGATCGGATATCAAAAGGGAACTTCCTCAGGAGGCATGGTGGCTACTCTGTGTAGCTTGACTTTTCGTGTTTCTTTTAGAAGACGACTAGCCCTACAGTATCGAACTCACGCGGTTCTGAATCTGATATCACAAGTGTAATGTGAAATAGATAAACACCAAAGAGTCCAAATCAGGCAAATCTTTTGGAAAATCGATTTTGAATAAAAATGCTAAAAATGGATTGCTTTTCCAGATACAGAGTCGCCACCTAAATATTTTTTGAAAATTTAGAAAACCCATGACTCATGCCATAGGCCACGTGTCCGTCATCACTAGGATTGTCTCGGCTCGGGAACTTAGTTACGAGAGGAAAAAGTCATGAATTGAGCACCCACGCTCGCCCGATCAAAGATTAACCTCTATTAATTATGATGTGAATCTTATTTACATTATATGCTATTGTTCCGATTATTAGGCTAGCATTACTATGTGATGCGCGCGCACATAGGTATAGACTAACTTGTAAAAATTGGAACACTTGATTTCATGTTTGTTTTGAAAAGAGTTTGTAAATGTGCCACTCGAAAAAGTGGGCTTAAGTGTACATGAGTCAAACCATTCCAATTCAAGCAACTAGCCTTCATCCACAGGCATTCAAACAGTTTATCAGATAAGCACTTAGCCTCATAGTAAACATGCTTTGACATGGCAACACTAACATACAATGTAATATGCTAAAACAAACAAAAGCTCACCTAGTACTCTAAGCTAAAAAGATGACAGAGTTATAATAATGCATAATCCTAACTATGCAATATGACTAATACAGCACATGCGATATGCAATCTAAATAGGCTCGGCTACTTATATGGTGTCATGGCCCGAACCCACCCCTATGGGTTAAGGACATAACCGGCCAGTAATCAAGTGATTACCTACGACCTCAATCCATATAAGACATAACTCATCAGAGTAAAGGGGCCAAACGGACGCAAATTTAAAACTTTGTCCATAGAGCTGTGCTTATATGCACATCATAACTTTTCACATAAGTATTCATTAATAACTCACATCAAAGGAAAGTTAACATATAAACTATACATACAAGATCATTCGAGTCTAAGTCAGTCAAACCCAAAGTTTATATACAAAAGTAATTCAATGTTTTCGCCAACATAACCAAACTATAACCAAAGAACAAAAGAGGCGAAGACAAGTCTCTTGCATGAGACATTGGGCTGACTCCTCAAAACCTTGACTGTTTCTTACGTATTTCACCGAGGCTGGGTTTGGACATCCCTTGGCTCACCTACATACAGAATGAATGAGCGTGAGCGAAAGCTCAGTGAATAATATCAAATAAAGAAAGTACACAAACGAGATTCACATATATCAAACGGCCTTGGGCCCATTTAGTATTCCACATCATATATCATTCAGTATGTTAGGCGTTTCATGCCTGAACATATCAAACAGCCTCTAGCCCACTTTGTTCTTAAACAAACGGCCTCGAGCCCAATTCATTCATGTATATCAAACGGCCTTTGGCCCGACCATTCATATCCAACGGCCTCTGGCCTATTCATTCATATCCAACAGCCTTTGGCCCATTCATTGGCCCATTTATTCATATCCAATGGCCTCTGGCCCATTCATTGGCCATTCATTCATATCTAACGGCCTCTGGCCCATTCATTCATATCCAACGGCCTCTGGCCCATTCATTGGCCATTCATTCATATCCAACGGCCTCTGGCCCATTCATGTCAAACGGCCTTCGGCCCAATCAATTGTATCCGATGACCTTTGGCTCAACCACATGGCATAACAAACGTTTGTCCATAATTCAAATTAATAACTTATAGGACTTATAATAAGTAGTTGGACAATTAACATACTTCAAAATATCTTTACTAAGATATTACTCACAGTGTTCTGCCGGCGGGTTTGCCCTGGAGCTCGACCCTACACATTTAATGAACACAATGGGTCACAAACAATTCAATTCGTTCTTAATTCATACATCCCTCTTAGGCTTCTTTCTTATCCTTTTAATTCATTTATGATGCCCAATGCATGTCTAAGAGTGCTTAGAAATGAATGAGAACGGAAAATGAATTACAGAACTCCTTTACAAAATTTCTAAAACAGGGGTCCCCGCTCGAGCGGATCCATTAGGTCTGCAAAAGTATTAGTTGCCTCATTTTTACGCTCGAGCGTGAATTCGGACGCTCGAGCTGAAGGTCTCACTACATGGCTCCCCGTTCGAGCGTGAATATCCCCGCTTGAGCGGACACCCATGTCTGTAAAACTTCTGGGAGCTTGTATTTCCGGCTCGAGAGGCGCCTTCCCCGCTCGAGCGAACATGCCAAATTCTGGAAAATCCAGAATTGTTTTTCAAGTTCAAACTCGACCTCCAAAGGTCTAAAACTGATAATTTTGGTTTCAAAACATGCAAATACATTATATATCATGAGTATACAAGCAAGATGAGGTCAATTGCTCAAAATCATGGTCACATTCTCAGATTATTCAACACTTCTTTTGTATAATCAAACTCATGCCTTCAAATCTCATGTAAGCCCCATATTTCCAACAACCAAACATGCATGTCAATTTTTGACTTCAATTCCCTTTCAAATAGCACTAATGATGCTCATAAACATGAAAATCAACAAAACTATACTTGCATGTATGCTTTAATGCTCATATTCCCATATTCAACTTAAGACATGCTTGATTATGCCAAATCATGGTAATTCTATATATGCATGTACATATTAGCTTCAAATTCATCACTTATAACACAATTCTTGTTCTTGATCATCATTTAACTTTGAATTCACAAAGTTACAAACTAAGATCCATGAATTTACTCACCTAGAGGCTCAAATCTTCCAAATTAGGGTTAACTCTTGAGTGTAGCTTCAAGATCACCAAGTTCCTTAGTCAAATCTATATCTTGAGTTCCCTCTCTCTCTAAATTCGGCCCCTCCCTCTCTCTAGAGTATAATTTTCAGATGTTGAGCTCTAACACAACAAAATGAGAGTGTATAATGGCCCTTATATAGCCTCTCTTAATCAAATTTGATTATAGCCAATTAATGGCACTTAATTAATCGTTCTGAATCTAATTATTTTGATCCGAATCAATTTTTAATTAAATTTCACCGTAGGCTTTAAAAATTACGCTAATCACAATGGCGTAGTCAATTTCGATTTCTGTGGCCGATAAGGCCTTCAATTTAAACTCTAAAGCACATAATCAAACAGATTTTCCTACAGTGAACAAATAGAAATTCAAAACCATATATATTTGTATAAATGGCACTCAAAATCATATCAAATACACAATCACAATCACAATTAAGATTAATTAGCATAATATGGACCAAGGTTATCATTTATGGCATATAAATCAATTTGATAGCATGCGGTCTAAGCACGTTTTCAAAGAAGCGTTAAACTAACAATGTGAGTTAGAATGATGCGCCGAGCTTAATGCATGCAAGACAAGTGGATGAAAGGCATAACAAAACATGATGCCCTAAACTAACCAACATAAGCTAGTAAATAAAAGGGAGAAAGACGTGGGGTTGGAAGACATACACATTATTACAATTGTGCCGTCACACAGGAGGGTCCGAATAAACTAATTAACTAGCTATTACAAAACGAATTAACTAACTATGCTAGCTAGTTATTACAATATCACAACTAATTAATTATTCTAGCTAATTATTACAAATTGGAACTAACTAATTAATTAATTACAAAATTCTAATTCGCTAACTAATTAATTACAACATGAATATAACATGAAATAAAGTAACTAAATTAACTAATTAACCCGGGAAGCGAGGGATGCTCATGCATGCGCGGATTTCCACTCGAAAAGCACACTGTTATGCTGTCAAAATGCTTTTGTTACATAGTAGAACATCTTTCACCTCAACCATTGCTCTATTCTATTCCAAAAACACTACTGCTCAATTTTACAAAAGTGGCCGGCAGGCCAGAAGTGGTGGCTGGCCGACCACAAATGGTAGCCTGCTGGCTACAAAAAGTGGCTTGCCGGCCACTGATGCTTGGTTCCCCCCTGCTGTAACAGAAAGCATACAGAGCACAAATAGGGTATTCTCAAGGTATGTTTGTACACCTTACCCCTCCTTATCATCAAAACAGCTCAAAGGAGTAGCAAGGTTAATTCACAAGCCATCAATCGATGTAATTTCATTGCATGATGGCCTATGAACCAAGGTGTACAACTTCAATAAATGTAACAAGAAAGACTCTCAAACCTCCTCTCTATCATGAATTGATCATGGGAAGTGGTTGACCTTGGAAGACTTGAACCATTTCATCACTAGCAAGTACAAAATGCCTCAAGTTTCCATCTATTCAATTAACGTCTGATTGAACACCAAGTTGATTATTATCTTGCATCATTTTAATCCTCATTTTATTACTCTATTTTAATTACCAACCATTTCTTAGCCAATTGAGTCCAAAAGTGATTTAAGTTCTCTAAAGAAAAGGAGCACCAAACCAAGTGTTTGTTTTAGGCATGAGAGAAGTGTCATGCCATTGGTAATGAACCCCCAAAGGGATTAAACCATTAAGCACAAGACCTCAATCTCAAGCTTAAAAAAAAAAGTAGCTTGAAACAACTTTCAAAGCAAAGAAAAAGCCAAGAAAGGAGGGAGATTGCAGAGGTGATTAAAGGTGATCACAAGTATGGAAAGTAAGAAATAAATGCTATCAACTCAAATAGGTTGGTGGCTAAGGCCTAAACCACCAAGCCTATGAGGACAATTAAATTACAAGCATGCAATACAAGGCTCAAATGCAATTAACAACCAAAAACAGTTCTAAAATAGTCCTAAAACATGTTGGAATTAAGACAAAAAAAGTTAGAACAATAAGTTAAAACATGGAGCATGTTAAGCTAGTGAGCAAACACAAGGAGGAGAGGCTACCCCCTCCATTTTAGGACTTCAAAACAACATTTTTAGCCTCTAAAAAACTTTGAAATTCAATGGTAAAAGCCTCAAAAAAAGTTGATAACAAGGTGGGAAACACAAGGGTAAAAGCCTATGAAACAAGGTTCAAAGAAGAGTGATCCATCCCTTTACCTTTACTGGCTTCAAACCACATGTTTCAGCCCAAAAATACAGTCCCAAAACAGTAAGAAAAGATAAGGAAAAAGTAGTGTAGAGAAGGCTAATGTTATACCTCTTGAAGAGGAATAACACTTCGTTTCACAAACCACAAGTCTTTCACTCTTAAAGGCTGAAATTTGGACTAAAGAATCTCAGCATGGAGGGCTCCAATATTGGTTTAGGAAGTGTAGAGAGAGTGTGTAGGTTGCAAGATAGAGATAGAGAGAGAATTTCAAGTTTTGGTCCCTTTGGTATTTTTTGTAACCTAAAAACATGAGGGAAGGTCAAGTATATATAGAAAAACATGAGCCTCAGCCAAAAATATCTATATACAAACAGATAGAGCTTTTGGGAGATAGTTGGCAACAAATATCTGGGCTTCACACAAGTGGCCGGCAGGCCAGAAGTAGTGGCCGACCGTCCACAAATAGTGGCCTGCCAGCCACAAAAATCTGCTTCCAGACCCGATTTCAAATAGGCATATCTCCTTCATTCAGACTCAATTTTAGGTGATTCTTGAGTCTAAATTGAAACCCCAGAAGTCTACTTTCCAATGGTGTAGCCTCACATCTAAATTCTAAGTGTGAAAAGAGATATTCCTATTTTAGTTGAGGTTGCTCATTTTTTTCTTAACCAGATTGATGCATAACTTCAAATGGCCATATCTCCTTCATTCGGACTCGGCTTTAGGAGATTCTTGCATCTAAATTGAAGCCCCAGAAGTCCAATTTCCAATGGTGGTAACCTCACAACTATAGTCCAAGTGTACAAAGAGATATTCTTATTTTAGTGAAGGCTACTCAATTCTCCCTTAACGGTCTGATGTCTAACTTCTTCCTAACTAGTTTTCTTCCCTCCCTTCCTATTTTCTTCAACTCCAAACCTATAAATAAGAGGTTTTAAAGATTTTTCAAAGAGTTCATCTCTCTTCCATTTATTTTCACTTTGTCCTTACTCGGTTTACCGAAAAGTGTAACTTTTAAACGAAATGCGAGCCTCGGAATATCATAGAAATATTTGAAAAAATATTTTGAAAGAAAGGATTTTAAGGTCTAAAATAGTTTTGGTCAAAATGGGGTGTGAGGTTGGGATTTAGAAACTCTACTTACTGAAGAAATCGAATGTTTGTACAACGTAGCTTTCATCATCGAGTGATCAACCTGAGGCGCCCAAGTCTTAAGGGAGGTCAAAAATAGGGTGTCTACACTTTGTCACGACCCAAACCCGCCCCTGTAGGTTTAGTGTCGTAACCGACCAGTAATCCTGGGATTACCAAAGGCCTCTGACTTGAATATCATTCATTCTTAAAAAACATAGCATTTTCAGAAAACTAATCATTACATATCATTAGAAAATAATTAAAGTCAAACATAACTTTACAAAGTTATTACTCACTGATGGCTCTGATAGCAAAATAGAGAAAGTGGGTGATTCGGATAGTCTATGGCACGTGACCTACACAAACACAAAGCAGATACACATTGAAACAAACGCTCAGAATATAGTTAACTAATCACGCTTCGTTCTTAGTATGTTTCTAAGTCTTATCCTCATTATGATGTCTTAACCATGGCCTAGGAATGCCTAGGATGCAATATGGATGCCAAAATGCACTTTGAAACACTTAACAAAATTTGCTGAAAACAAGGCCTTCGCTTGAGCGCAACTTCCTTCGCTCGAGCAGGGGCTAAAAAATGTGAGTGGTCGCTCGAGCATAACTTCGGTCGCTCGAACAGTGTGTAAACTCTGCAAAAGTACTGGTTGCTTATTTTTTTCACTCGACGCAGGCTCCACGGTCGCTCGAGCGTGAGACACAGGTCTTCGCTCGAGCGCAACTATTATCGCTCAAGCGGTTTGTAAAACTTGTAAATTTCCAGGAGCATGCATTTTACACTCGAGCCAACTTATGGTCCCTTGAGTGAGAGTGCAAAACACAAAGTGGTCGCTCGAGTGCAGGTTCTGTCGCTTGAGCGGAGAGCAGAATTCTGGAATTTTCAGATTGCACTCCCAAGTTCAAAACTCCAATTCAAAGCTTTAAAATGCAACCTTTGGGCCCAAAACTTGAGAAAACATATATAAACTTGTAAAACATAGAGAATTAAAGATCATTTCATGAAATCAAGGCCCATAAACATGCCAATTGTACAAACTCAAGCTTGAAATGTGCAAACATAACATGAACATGACATACACGAAATGATTTGAGCTCCAAGTTTCCAAATCATGACCAAATGAGATGTTTAGGTCAAAAACATGTTGAATTCTTTGAACAAAACCAAGATATAGGCATGCATGTGGAAATTCTTGAGAATCAACTTACAAATCTTAGTGAATTATTCATGCAATACATGAATCATGCTGCAATTCCTTAATCTAAGCTCAATTCTCAAATTAAAACAATTAAACCTCTCAAGTTCAACCACCTATGTCTTGAACACAAAGTCGAGGGCATAATTCTTACCTAGAGTTCCCAAGTCTCTTGAATTCTAGCAAATTCTTACTCAACTCCACAAATTTTCCTTCAATCTTACCAACTCCCTTTCTCTTCTTCTTGAATTCACTCTCTTCCTCTAACTCTCACTCTTTTTCACATTTTGTTGTCTCAAGGGAATAAAATGAGAGTGTAAAATTTATACTAGAGTCCACTCATGCCTTATATAGGTTCAATTAAGTTGACTTAATTAATCTTGGCTTAGGTTTATTACATTGACATTAATTATCCTAATTAATTCGTTTCGAATTAAATTTTAATTAAACCTACCATTAAATTCTAAAAATTCCACACAACACATATACCAAGTTAATTTCGTAATTGGATGCTGATAATGCCTTTAATTCGTAAAATATCACAAAATCTCAAATAGATATTCCTACGATGGACAGATAGAAATACAAATAATGTAACACACATGCACTTAATTCAGAATTTCATTTTAATTACTTATTAGGCATACTTAATCATGGCTTAATCATGGTTTAACAGTTAATCATGGGTCGGAGTTGTTACACTCTCTATTTTCCTATTCCATTCATCGGTCTTCACCGGTCGTCTACTTCTTCTTCTCTACTCTCATCATTGGTGCCAAAACCCTAACCTTACCTTCAATTTTCTCCAATCCCTCCACAAGCCATATGTTCGAATCCAGACCCTACACTCCCCTTGACTGTTTGAAAACCTTTGTCTACAAAGGACTACTGCTAGACTAGTCAAAACAGTGATCTCGAACGAGCTGATTGCGATGAGAATGATCAGAGGACGAGGCACATTAATGCGTCAGAAACGAAATCAAAAGATGGACTATTCATCTTTGCCCTAATTTTTCTCTCCATTTCTATTCAAATGTAAATATGATATAATATGGGTTTCTTGGGTTACTGGTATTGGTCTTAACTGTGCTCTTTATTTCTTTATTTAATTGACTAAATGGTGTGTTTGTTGAATTAGGTTGTTTTGATTGGTTTGGTTTTCAGGGGATTCTCAGATTGGTCTTAATGTGATTGCCCTTAATTCATCAACTGTTGCTAGTGAGGTATGGTATGGGAAAGAAAGTGGGAATTATTCGATGAAGATGATGGGGGTTTCTACGATTTACAGTCAATTGTACCCACTTGAGGGTCTTTGGAATTACACCTCTGGCATCATTCATCATGTGAAAATTGATGGTAAAGAAGTAACACAACTCTTTTAATTGTTGCCATTTCGATGCTTAATGTACTCAATTCAAACATAACAGTTAAGAAAAGATATAAAGATAAAAACATTGTGAAATGTGTAAGCCGAGCCTTATTACACATTTAGAGTGGCACATGGCACCACAAAACTTGTGTGCTTGCCAATTGTATTTATAGATGTGGTTCCAACTACATCTATATTTGCAGTTAAAGGTGACAAATGAATAGATTTGGACAAATCAAAATAAGTTATGCATTTATAATAATTTAATCAGATTGGACAAATGAACCTAGCTAATCCATTTACTTCATCGATTTATTTCTCGATATGACATCGATGACGGCAGAGTGGTCGTTGTGGTGAATCTTTTCCTGACCTCCCTTTGGTTGATCAAAACTAAGATAAGTGTTTTAGTTGTGTCAAGATAAGTGAACATGGCATATGCATATACTTCAGAACATCCAACAAATGGCTCTTCAGTAAATAAACCAAAAATGGTTATTTTTATTTCACAAGGCAAAGAAAAATAGTAATTAGTTCCATCCAAGTATTTTTCTAGCTACACAAACACAAGGTTGTGGGTTCTTAAAGGAACTATTTTGTACCAATGTTTGCCTATTGAATATTGAAATTGAAAAGATTCATAATACACAAATCCATTTGTTGATCCGACAACCAAACTTAGCTGTTAAAAGCAAATCATTTCCCTATAAATGGTAATTGTAAGTGAATTTCCAAGCTCAATTACACAAGGGGTGTTTTATGGAGCTAACTTTGCTCTTCTAAAGATATTACACAAATAAAGCCCATACTCTGGTTCTCACTATAACTATTCGTCAAACTGAGAATATTATATGTATATATATATATATATATGTTGTCAAGCTTATTAGAGACATTTGTCATATCAACACAATTTTCTAAATTTGGAACTGCCACCGTTTCTTAGAGAAGATGAGGATGATGAGGAAGATAAACCAGAATAGTGAAGCTCAACCTTGTCCTTATTAAATGCTTTCTGAACATCTTCCTTCGTAGAGGTGAAGCTCAGCCTGGTCCTTGTTAAATGCATTATGAGCATCTTTCTTCAGATCTATGAAGCGTTGCTTCTTAATTAACTGCTCCTCTCGAGTCCCCTTCTCTAGGTAAAACAAATTAGGTAGGTCGTCCTCTATGAACTTATCCAACACCTCTGAGCAATGTAGGAAGTAACGTCGACCCATCTCCACTGCACCGTGACAACCACAAATGTTTAGGAGAGTAATTGTGAAAATGAATTCAACTATGAGCACTACTACCAAAACAGTTAAAGATCAAACTTTGATAAATGAAAATATCTCACTTTTATTAAAAGTGATAAAAAAAAAATTAGATTGACATTTTAATCACACTTAATTTGATTAAGTGTGATAATATTTATTTTTTATGTCACTTTTCAATTAAGTGTGATTATATATATATTTTTAATCTCACCTTCTAAATAAGTGTGATTATACATAATTTTTTTAATCACAACTTCTAAATAAGTGTGATCAAAATTTTTTTAAGGAAATATTTACCGCCTAATTTTATTTTATGTTTAATTTTATTAATTTTTATTATTATTATTTCTCTGTATGTATTGAATGATACATACACCAAAGGAAATACCAATCAACATTCAGTCTCTTGCTTTCACTCTCATTGACTGCCCTTAGTCTCCTCTTATCGACTAACCATCGGCCACCGTTGCTCACCGTCTTATCGCCACGATCGATACACCGTCTTAGGCCCATTGATTTTGAATCAAGTTTTTTTGTTTCTCTCTCTCCGTCTCTTTTCGTCTCTCTCCCTTCCTCTATTACCCTATTTGACTATAGCTCTAGGATTTGTTTGTTTTTGTATTTTGATGTTGTATGGATTTGATTTATGGGAAACGAGTAAATGGGTTATGAGTTTTGATCTACATTTAGGGATTTTTTTTTTCTCGATATAGAGGCTTTCAAGACCCAATCAAGTTTTAGTGGTTAAAATGATACGTGGCTGAGATCATTTACATTTTTGGAGTATTGGGTACCTACAGATTGGTGTTATACTGCTTGCTTCTCGTGCTTGGGCTTTTTTGTCTTTCTTTTGGTAGAATTTCTGAAATATGTTTCTCTGTATGTTTGTGGTGAGCAGAAACAAAATCGATTTGGGTAATATATTGGTTAGTTTGAATTTTTCGATTGATTGTGTTGAGATGTTGGGAAATTTGGTTTCTAGGAGTCTCAGTTTTCAGGCATGCTGAATTTGAGGTTTTTGTTGGCTTTCTTGGAATGACTCGTTAGAAGGTTTTGTTATTGTTTAGATTTCGATTTTCTTCTTGACAATTCATGTTTTCCCTTAGACTTGTTTGCATGTTTGTTTGATTATTCAAGAATGGAAATTGGTTAGTATAAACATTTTCAAATATGAGTCTTTCAGTTATGGCAAAGTGCGCCCCTTAAAGAATTAATCTTATTAAAACATTTGGCTCATTTGATAACACCATTAAGTGCTTAAATGTGGAAATTTTTAGTGGATCTTCTATTAAGTTAGTTTAATAAAGCATGATAAATCACCATTTAAAAGTAAGAACCCATGTAAAAAGGAATCCAAGCTTTATGTCATAGAGATGTAACTCAACACATAATGCTTTACTTGATTACTTAGTGGTGGTTTTACGATCTTAATAAAATTATATTTGAATTTCTATTGTTACTAATTATATTAATTCTTATATATTTCAGCACTATTAATTTGTATGCTTGTGGTTTGCTCCATAACGGGTTACCTTTGATGGTAATGTTTAACTTCTTGCCTTATTGTCTTACAACCATGGAGTTGAGATATGGAATTTGGAGGAGTTTTTAACTCAAATATATCGTCATTCATTACAATATAGGTGTGTGACATAGATGTTAACCATAAAAATGATATATCATGTCAGATTTCAAATTTTAGGAATGGATAGTTTCAGGATTTGCAATGGAATAGGCTATGTTATATAGTCCCTTCTAAATAAATGAATTACCATTGTAACGCACTAAAGATTCGCAACTGGTTTCATTTTAAAATTTTTTTAAAAAAATGAAAACTACTACAAACAGACTCATTTTACAAACTGTTTGCACAATTATTTTTAGGAAATTTTTTTCTTAATTTTTCAGGGACAAGATGTCTTTGCTATTTTGCCATGGAATGAATGGTTGTTCACTAAAGACAATAGCAATGCACATATTGTGCTCCTTCCTTTGTATCCTGATCTCCGGGCCAAATTTAACAAGACTGATGCTTCGGAGTATGCACTAAGCATGTCCAACTAGCCTTATGGTCTTCATAACTTGATATTTAGCTAGATAGACACTATTGATGGGAATTATCCACCACCCTTGGATGCTCATGTGGTAATGCATTTATATGGCCTTTTTCCATTTTAATTGATTATGTCCCTTCTTTCTGTTGTGTACTAGTGTAGACACCCCATTTTTTACCATCCTCAAGGCTTAGACATCATCGTTTGTGCACTCAATGATTGTGTTTGTTTGTGTTCGTTTTGACCGGCCGAAGTCCTCGGCGGAACGCCTTGTCTTTAAGCCTCTAAACTTTATCTGTTTTGTGCATGTTTTTGGACCAAGAGCTTGTTGCCTTTAGTTTGGAAGAGTGGGTGACTTGTCGGCCAGCCCCAAAGGCTGTCGGCCATGGCTTATGCTTGTCGGCTACCAGTGGTGACCGACGGCCATTGGTCTATTTTTCTAGATATTTGTTGCTAGCTATGCCAGCTGTTACTCACTGAGCTGCATCTCCATACACGTGTATGGTGAGATGTTTCTAAGCTCAAGACTTGTTTTTCTATATATAGGGGGGTTCCTCCCCCATTTTTGAAGGTTAGCATTTTTGGAACAAAAATATATCTCTCTCTCTCTCTCTCTCTTATTATTTTGCACACATTTACCTAGTTTCTCTTAGTTTTTGCAAACCAACCCTTAACCAAATACTCTCACCTTTGGGATGAAATAACTTGGGACCTTCTTTGAGCTCTAGAAGGTGGTTTGAGCTTGGATTATTGGTTATCTTGTGCTTTGCTTCAAAGGTATAGTATTTGCCTTATTTCTACTTGCTTTATATACTTGTTTTGCCATCCTTTTAAATTGTTTTAAGGCTGTTTTTGAAGTGTAAAAACATCTATTTTTATGACCTAAAAATGGTGGTTTGAGGCTATTTTGAGTTAAGGGGTTATCCATCCTTTTTGCTTCTTAGCTTGTTAAGCTTTTGTGTTATTATTCACCATTTTCAAAACAATTTTTTTTGACCTTTTAACCACTAAATCTCAGAGGTTTTTTAGTAGTAAAAATCAACTTTTGAAGTCCAAAATTGGAGGGGTTAGCCTCCCCTCCTTGTGTCTTGTTTGCATGCCTAGTTAGCTTTACATGTTAGCTTATTATTTTAGCTTTTTGTGGCCTAAGTCCAGCGTGTTTTTGCCTCTAAAATAACCTGTTTTGGCTCTGTTTTGGGCTGGTTAGTTCAGTTGAGGCTTGTTTTGCATAATTGTAGTGTAATCTCCTTCACTAGCTTGATGTTTTAATGCTTTGATCATCATTGCTTTGAGTTAATAGCATGTTTTAGTGTTATTTTGCACTCCATTTCAGCACTTAAAATCTCTGCAATCTCCCTCCATTCTTCACTCTTTTGTTTGCTTTGAAAGTGGTTTTTAACCTCTTGTTTTCCTGGGTATGAACTAGAGGTGTTGCACCTAATGGTTTAATCCCTTAGGGGGTTCATTACCAACAGTGTAATGCCTCTTTCATGCCCAAGGCAACTTGTTATTTGAGCCATCTTTCCATTAAAGGACACTCACTAATGGACAAATCAATTAAAGAATGGTTTTGGTAATTAAAATGAGTAAACAAAATTGGATAAATAAAAGAGGCAAGATAAACATCTTTTGTTTTGCATTGCATGTGTTCGAATCGGACGTTAATTCGAACATAAGGAAAATGGGACATTTCATACTCAAAAGTGATGAAATATGCCACTTTCCTTGGTCACCATTACCCTTGATCATGCATGATAGGGTGGTGGTCTTTTTGAGTCTTGTTTTGCACTCATTAAACTTATACAAACTTGGTTCTTTGGCAATCATGCATGGAAATTGCTTGATTGGTGGTTTGAGAGCCAAAAGTTTCACTCCTTTGAGCTTGTTTGATGATAAGGAGTGTAAACAGTACACACAAACCTATAAGAATACACTGTTTTGCTCTTTCTACTCTGTGTTGCAGCAAAAAGAGGAGTTCATGTCATCAGTGGCCGACTGGCCACCACTTGTAGCCGACCGGCCACCATTGGTAGCTGACAGGCCCCTTGTTGGCCACCAATGAAATTTGCACAGTATGTTGGTAAGGTGGAGCAGAGGTATTCTAGAAGTAGATAGCTTCGTTGGTGTTTAGATGTGCAAACAGAGGCTCGCAGCAGCAAAACGACGGCATTTTGGGTGGAGAAACCGAGCATGCATGCATCCCTCGTTTCCTAAGGCCGTTTAATTAACTTGTCTAGTTAATTAGTTGTTTAATTTGTGTTGTAATTAATTAGCTTAATTAGCTTAATTGCTTTGTAATTAGTTAGTTAAAATGTTTAGCTAATTAATTTGTATTGTAATATTTAATTAGCTTAGAGTAGTTAGTTAAATATTGTGTTATAATAATTAGTTTAGCTTAATTAGCATAGCTAGTTGGTTAGTTTATTCATTCGGACCCTCCTTCATGATGGCGTAATATTGTAATAAGTGTGCGTGCATGTGTGTATGTCTTCCGAACCCACGTTTTTCTCCCTTTTATTTAATTGCTTTTGATGGTTAGATTAAGATCATTTTCGATTAGAATACCTTATGCTTGTATGTTTGCATCCATTCATTTGTCTTGCATGCACCGAGGCTCAGCGCATCATTTAAACTGGATTGCAATTTCAATACTTATTTGAATACGTGTTTAATCGCATGTTGTTCAAATCGATCGATATGTCATATTAGTAGCCGAGCCTATTAATTGCCTAGCCTATTAATTGCCTATTGCATGCGTTGCATTAGGCATCTTATATTGTTAGGATCATGCATCTTTCTAACTAGTTTCTGTTTTGGCATGCTAATTAATCTTAATTACGAATTTGATTATGTGTTTGATATGATTTTGAGTACCATTTATATGAATATATGTGGTTTTGAATTTTTATCTGTTCATCGTACACTACTACAAAAATAGTAAAAGATCACACTTTCACAAAAAAAAAGATCTCACTTTTATTGGAAGTGTGACAAAAAAAAAATTAGATTGATATTTTAATCACACTTAATTTGATTAAGTGTGATAATATTTATTTTTTATGTCACTTTTCAATTAAGTGTGATTATATATATATATATATATATTTTTAATCACACCTTCTAATTAAAGTGTAATTATATACTTTTTAATCACACTTTTTAAATAAGTGTGATTATATATATATATTTTTAATCACACATTCTAATTAAAGTGTGATTATTTATATATATTTTTAATCACACCTTATAATTAAAGTGTGATTATATATATACTACTACTTTTTAATCACACTTTTTAAACAAGTGTGATTATATATATATATATTTTAATCACACATTCTAATTAAAGTGTGATTATTTATATATTTTTTAATCACACCTTCTAATTAAAATGTGATTATATATGCACTACTAGTTTTTAACCACACTTTTTAAATAAGTGTAATTATATATATATTTTTTAATCACACATTCTAATTAAAGTATGATTATTTATATATTTTTTAATCACACATTCTAATTAAAGTGTGATTATATATACACTACTACTTTTTAATCACACTTTTTAAATAAGTGTGATTATATATATATTTTTTTAATCACACATTTTAATTAAAGTGCGATTATTTATATATATTTTTTAATCACACATTCTAATTAAAGTATAATTATATATACACTATTACTTTTTAATCACAATTTTTAAATAAGTGTGATTATTTATATATATTTTAAGGTAATTAAAATGCGATTATATATACATTACTACTTTTTAATCACACTTTTTAAATAAGTGTGATTGTATAAAATATTTCAAATTAATTTTTATATAAAATATACAATTCTCAAATTTTTAATCACACTTAATCTGATTGAGTGTGATAATATTTATTTTTTATGTCACTTTCTAATTAAGTGCGATTATATATATATATATATAGGGTAAATTACACTGACACCCCCTAAGGTTTATATTTATTACAGTTCCCTCTTCACGTTTTGGAAATTACATCTCCCTTCTTGAAGTTTAAAGTTTCATTACAGATTCCCTCCTTAGCAATTTAATTTTTTTTAAATGCTAATTTTACCCTTACTGGGTAAATTACATTGACACCCCTTACATTTTAGAAATTACAATTCCCTTCCTAAGGTTTAAAGTAGCATTACCAATTGCCCCCTCGGTTAGTATTAGTTGGAAAAAAAATTCATTAAAAAAAATTAATTGGAAAAAAAAATTATTTGAAAAAAAATTATTTGAAAAAAAAATTGTTAGTAAAATTTTTAAATTTCTATTTAAAAACCAACATAAACTTATTTTTTGAATTTACATTTTTTTCCTCAAATTTACAAACAGAGACAACCATTTACAAATTAAAAAAATTATCAAATAAATTTTTATGACAATTTTTAAAATTTTTGTAAATATAAATTGAAAACTGAAAACGAAATGATTACCAAACAAGCTTGAGATGGTAAAAATGTCGTAAAATTAACAAATAATTAAATAAGTTACCAACATAAGAAATGACTTATTAAAAGATTCTTAGGCTATGTATGGTTTGATTTTTAGAAAAAAAATTAAAAATTAAAAATTAATTTGGTTAAGAAATAAAAAATAAAAAATAAAAAATAAAAAATAATTATCATTTTTATACAATTTTTGTCTTTCAAGTGGTTAGAAATAATTTTTTACAAATTAAATTGAAACAGTCATACGTATATATATAACCTGCTCAAAAATTAAAATTAAAATTATTTTTTACCCTTAAATGATAATTATTTTTTAGTTTTTATTTCTTAACCAAATTAATTTTTAATTTTTAAATTTTTTTTCTAAAAATCAAACCATATATGGTCTAAGAATCTTTTGATAAGTCATTTTTTACGTTGGTAACTTATTTAATTATTTGTTAATTTTACAACATTTTTACCATCTGAAGCCTATTTGTTAAGGTGCCATTTGGTAACACTTACGTTTTTAGTTTTCTGTTTATATTTACAAAAATTTTAAAAACTCAAATAAAAACTTGTTTGGTAAATTTTTGATTTATAAATCAGTGGTCTCAATTTATAAATTTGGCCAAAAAATATAAACTCAAAAAATGTGTTTTCGTTTTGAGTGTTTAGTTTTTTTTTTTTACCACTCAACACTAGCCACCACTTGCCACCATTTTCCACCACCATCTTCTGCCACCACTACCCACCACCCATCCCCCACCACCACCACCACCTACCACCACCACTCACCACCCACCTGCCACCACCACCCACCACCCGCTACCAACACCCACCTGCCAGCTACCATCACCCACTCGCCACCACCACCCACCTGCCATCTACCCGCCACTACCATCCACCGTCTGCCACCTATTCGCTACCACCACTCAGCACCCAACTACTACCACCATCCACCACCACCACCACCCATCTGCCACCACCACCACCACCCACCATTCGTCACCCACCTACCACAACCACCCACCACCCGTTACCACTATCGCCACCATACACTCGTTACCACTCACCACCCGCCACCGTCACCCATTCACTCACCCACCATCACTACCCGCCACCTACCTGTCACCACCACCCACCCCCCACCACCCGCCACACACCTGTCACCACCACCGACCAACCGCTACCACTACCACTACCACTACCACTACCACCCGCCGCCACCACCACCTACCACCACCTACCATTCTGCCACCCACCCGCCACCATCGCCCACCACCCGCCACCACTACCACCCACTCGCTACCACCCACCAATCGTCACTATCACCCACCACTACCACCACCCACCACCACCCGCTACCCACCACCCATCGTCACCACTTTTCACCACCATCTTCCGCCGCCACTTACCACCACTTGCCATTTCTCACTCTTTTTTATATTTTTAAATTTTGTTAAACATTTTGTCAATTACCAAACGCGTTTGTAGTTTATGTTTTTTTAAAAATAAACAAAAACCAGTTCATAAAATTTTTGTAAATATAAATTGAAAACGTAAACGTTACTAAACAGACCTTAACCATTTCATTTTCAGTTTTCAATTTATATTTACAAAAATTTAAAAAACTGTCATAAAAACTTGTTTGATAATTTTTTTGGTTTATAAATGGTTGTCTCAGTTTGTAAATTTGAGGAAAAAATGTAAATTCAAAAAATAAGTTTACGTTGGTTTTTAAATAGAAATTTAAAAATTTTACTAGCAAAATTTTTTTTCAATTAATTTTTTTTTCAAATAATTTTTTTTCCAATTATTTTTTTTGGTAAATTACACTAACACCCCCCCTGAGGTTTATGTTCATTACAGTTTCCCCCTCACCTTTTGGAAATTACATTTCCCCCCTAAGGTTTAAAGTTTCATTACAGATTTTCTCCTTTAGCAATTTAATTTTTTTAAATACTAATTTTTCCCTCAGTGGATAAATTACATTGACACCCCTCACATTTTAGAAATTACAGATTTTCTCCTTGGTTAGTATCAGTTACAAAAAAAATTCATTGAAAAAAAATTAATTAAAAAAAATTAATTGAAAAAAAAATTTATTAGTAAAATTTTTAAATTTCTATTTAAAAATCAACATAAACTCATTTTTTAAATTTAGGCTTTTTTTTCAAATTTACAAACTGAGACAACCATTTATAAATCAAAAAAAGTATCGAACAAGTTTTTATGACAGTTTTTTAAATTTTTGTAAATATAAATTAAAATCTAAAAATAATGATAAAAATATCATAAAATTAACAAATCTATATAATAAGGAAAAGACTTTTTAAAAATGTCTAATTTATGTTAGAGACACATTTTGATCCAATGATCAATATCAATCCTGGTACATGTCAATAGCTCAGATCTATGTAGCTCCCGCCCAAACATTTCTCTCCCTCACCCTTCCAGCTGCCCACGTCTCCTCCCCATTCCCTCTTCATCTCTCTCCCTCTCTGTTCTCACCCACTCTCCGCCCCATTCCCTCTTTATCTCTCTCTCTCCCTCTCTGTTCTTCTTCTTTCCTACCTTCCTTCTTCCGCTGCTCTCCAGTCTTCTGCCTCTCGAACTCGACTTTGCTCTCCAGTCTCGCAAGGTAAGATTTCTGCCTCCCCCTTCTCTCTCTGTCTGTGTTTGCCTCTCCAGTCCTCGAACTCGCATTTTGGGCTATTTGATTGTAAGATTGATTGTTGTTTTAATTGTTATTTTGATTTTGAAATCAGAAATTCGGATGATTTATTGATTTATTGTTACATAATCTATTGTATGCCCAGATGGAATTTTTGGAAATGGTGATTTTTGGAATTATTAAGTTAGGTAAATATCAGAGTTCCGATCACCCCGGCATCGACTTAGACTGACGGTGGTCTTGGCCTGTGAGTATTCTAGGTAATCGACCACTGCCAACTACAAGTTCATTGAAAATCATTCGAATCTGTCAGTTTCATCTCTAAGCTGATCTGATACTATGGGGTTTTGCCATTTTGTTCTTCATTCTTGATTGTTTACTTATGTATTCATATGTTTTTTGCTTCTTGAGATTTGGGATTTGCAATGGCCTGATGCATATATATGATTAGGGCTGAATTTAAACTACCAAGAACATATGATTTGGAAGGTAGAAAAACATAATGAACAATAACAAGATAACAACGGATACCTTTGAAGAAAGAAATAGTTGCAGGGGTGACTGTACTGACCCTTGGATCTGGGGGATCATGTTTCTTGAAGCAGTCTTTCCTCCCCAAAGCAGGATTGCTATCAATGATGGCAACGGTCAACTGTTTTGTCAATGGCATGCTTGCTGCAGGCATATGAAAATTAGGGAGCTTATGCATATGTTTAATGCAATTAATTGGCATGTGCTATATGAAAAGGCTAATTTTCTAGAATTAAAAATTTAGAACAGCATTAAATGTTTGAAAATGCCCTCATACTGCTCAATCACAAGCCATTCAACAGTCCATGTCTGTGGAATTAAAGGCAAGGTAAGGACCCCTATCTTATCCCTCTTTTTCATAGATAAAATACTCCATTAGAATGTACCAAAGGTGTGCAACCCATGTACACAATATGCATGCACAGTCTATACCAACATTACACAAAAAAGTTTAAATATATATATATATATATATTTTAGTACTCAATCTGCCATGCTTTATTCTTTTAAGAATATATAATGCCTTCTTATAATGAATTTGATGAATGTGCCATGAATGGGATTTGGGAATTTGTTGTGTATATATATTTTTGGTTTTCTCTGTTGATGCATTACTGAAGTGTTATTGCTAATTTTTTAAATGACTAAGTTTTTTAATGATGAACCAGTCTATCGATTCAATTGATTATTTTATAGGTGTTTTTACTTAGATGGTCAGTCAATGTCATATATATGTAGGTAATACTTCGATTGGAGCTGGATTAAAAATGATGGATCATAAAGGATCATAAAGGACATTTTCATAGATTCGTAACAAAAATTCATAATTTATAACATGAAATCAGTTTGTAATGTAATCATGATGGTTCATAAGTAAGACTTTTCTTATGGTGTGCCCCTTCATAACTACAACACAACCACAGTTGTTCATAACTGACACCACAAAAATTGCTGCTTTTCTTATGATATGGATTGTGTATAGTAGTTGGAACTTTTTTATTTGCCCATGGTTTTCAAAAGTGAAGCATATTAGGATTCGCTTGCTTCTTTTTGTTCTAAAGGAGGTAAATCTTTGTGTTTTACTAATTAGCTTTCCATACATTGGTTTTTGTCAAAAGGGTTTTGTTGGATATGGATGAACAAAAGAAAGTTTTCACAAAAGTTGAGCAGCTTCGCCCTCAAGCTGAGGGACTTAATCTCACAGTAAAAGTTGTTAATTCAAAGATGATACTGCCTAAGGGTCGTGCCAATGGAAATCAAGGACGCCAAATGCGACTTGCTGAATGCTTAGTAGGTGATGAGACAGGAATGATTATCTTCACTGCCAGAAATGATCAAGGTTTGTGCTTTGATACAAACTGCTTATGCTTGAGCTTATATATTTATTCTATATTATCTTCCTGATGCTATTTTTTCCCCCCAATGATATCTCTGATTCTCTATACATGTCATACATCACGTGTTATGTGTACCCATTTTTTTAATGTATTTTTTGTTTGTTGGATGATATCTGTAACTGTGAAATGTAATAAATATATGGAATTGCAGTTTATAAAGGTAAAAATGGCCAATTGAGTGTTTAACATTTTTCTCAACATTTTGTAATGCAATAAGGCCTCATCTTCAAAGGATTTTAATGAGTTATTCTGGTTACATGCTAGAAGCTTCAAGCTTCTCAAATGCAATTCAACTCTTGATGCTATTTTAATTGAAACTTTAATGATTTTGAGGAAACTTAGTTATTTTACGTTCTCTTGATGAAATACTGATTGTGTTTGTTTAATTGTCTTATTAAATTTAGTAATTTTCATGTTCTTTTATCTCAGTATGTTATATTTAACCTTTGTTTGATTGTTGGTTTTCGAAAGATAAATTCGGACACATTGTTATTTTAGGCTCAATTTGAATTGGGGATTTTATATATATATAGATATCTCTATTAGATCTTAAATTCACTGTTGAAAGAAGTTTTTATTTATTTTCATAGATTGACTACACTGCCTGTGGTTTAGTTGGATTCTTGGCATGATCAAATCCAAATCCAACATGATCTTATTTTATATAGTTACAAGTTTTCAGAATATATTAAATATTTTAGTTTTTTATAAGGTAGGTAATGCGAAGTGGGTATTGGTTGACTTGTTTACCAAAAAATAGATATTTGGTTGCATAGTTTTGACTGCTCTTTAGTGTGTAAGAAGCTATATGTGAGCTGAATTATCACTACCAAGAAAAGGAAAAAGAAAAAAGAACTGAATTATCACGAAACTATTTAATCATTGATGGAAACTTTCAGTGAAACAATCGGACATTTTAGTGAAATTTTAGTTCTGTTTGTTAATCATAGGTCACTATTGTTACTTTCAGTGTTGCAGTGATGACAAGAACTTACCCTGAGGACTCTAGGGAACGGAAGGAGCTCATTCTTCTCCAAAACATAGCAAGCTACATGCTTCTTGCTTGTGGTGCCGTTTATCTTATCTCGGTAGGTCAATTATTTCAATATGAATCTATGATATAGAAACTTGCCTTGCCATTAACATGGTTCAGTTGTCACTCATTTGCTGAACTGAAGTTGGCTTTTTCATGGAATAAAACAGAGTTTAAATAAAGTGTTGGTTTGAAAAATTGAATAATAACTTTTCTATTCTTTCAAAAGTCCTATTCCAACGCTGTACTTAAGAAAGAAGTTCCCAACATTTTTCCTTTTCACTTAATTCTCGTGATCTTTGTGATTTCCTGTTTTGCTCGTATCATGAATGATATTGAAGAACTGATGAAGAATTTTTCGTTTGGGTTGGCTAAGCACACTGTCAGAATTTTTTATAATTGTATAAATTTACAGGCAATTTCCAACAACGAAAAAATAATTGAAAAATGAAATAAAAAATTGCCATTTTTAGACATGGTTATTTTGTAATAAGTGATGCTGCTGCTTGGATTTTGTACAAGGTACCTAAAAAAGTTGTGTCAAAGCCTTGCTCACATGGTGTTTGATTTTTCTTTTTTCTAAGATTTTTGACAAGCTTTATGTGATTTGAGCTGCTAGTAATTTGGAATTTATTTTCTGAATTTCATATGCTAGGCAATCAACATATTTATTTACATGGTATTTTCTTAATTATGTCTATTAGATTGAAGAAGATAGTCATTGAATTCCTTTAGCAAGTGGGTTTTCAAGGATTTTGCTTGTAGTGTTGTAAATGGGAAAACAATTGTGGACCGAAGATGCTGATGAACAAATTGCGAATAATTAGCCGGGCTGCGTGCGGGGTGTCCTTCATGCTCCTGACTATCATCACTGGCATTACAATGTTAAGAAGCTGCTACCCTACAAGAAGCATAATGGACCAAGACATGTGAAAGGTAAGCAATATGAATTTGCACCGTGCTTTCTTCTTCTTAGTGATTATGGATGACATACAGGGTTAGAAGTCCAGACTTGGTGCTCTATTTATTATTTTGGTCTTTGTAGAACCTTTGAGTGTACACACAATGCTTGTGCAAAGATACATAGTTTATGAACGAAGATGATGAATAGAGTTTTAAATTTCTGAATCAGTTTCACATGACAATTTTTAAACTTACCAATTGTTGTAGGCATTTTTGAAAAATCAAGTAGACGTGACAGAGAATGTGTTCACATCAACTGACTTATACACTTTATATAATAATATAGTATAGATAGTGTATATATATATACATATGCCCATCAAAAGACATAGAAGTACTTACATGAACGTATATGCATGGAGATGTGTATATAAATCTTTTATGTTATTGTAACCATCGTGTCGTCATTTTGTTCAAGGTCAGGGGGTACTCATATTTGTTGGAACCTTGGTGGTGGGCTAGGATGATAACTAGTAAGTACCATTAATTTGTTCTGCTTGGCTTCAAAGCTCCTCGTTGTTGTTGTTTTGTAATTTTTTTTTCCCTGTATTTTTTTGCTTTGTGCTATTTTGAATCTTTCAGTTAAAAGATTGCAGTGTTAGGACATAAATTTAATCTTTTGCTTTAAAGATACATCAGAATGTTCTCTCTTACAGCATGAAAAATATTGTTCATGCTTTATATTTGGCCTACCTACCAACCAAAATCTTTTGAATTTGGGTGTTTATAATATGGGTGGTCCTTTATTGACAACTTGTGCATCAATATTTTTTAATCTTAGATTTTTCTAGGCAGTCCACTAAATTGTGTATTTATTTGTTGATTTGTGTTTAAAAAAAATTGATTGGTGTGGAAGTTGAAAATTTTCTCTCAATTATTGCTTTTCCACAACTGTGGTAACAAGTTTTGTTGATTAGGTGTGCTCTCATTTTTATTTTATTTTTGAACAGGGTGTTAGGAATATTAATTAGTGTCAACAACATATATATACACATAATCCTCGTTTTAATGATGCAATTGGGAGTTTCTAAACCCACCACACACCCGCCATGTTCATCTATACACCTATATTCACAAATTTTTCTTCTTAACATACAAGATATACAATGCATATAGTGAGTGTAGAGAAAAAAATAAGCGAGTGTATTTAAAAGCTTCGATGAATTCTTTTCATAAATGTAGCCTTTGCTTCTCCAAAACCTGTTGCTGCTGGTGATAGTAACTGCAATGTATGTACTCTCCCCCCTCCAAAAAAAAAAAAAAAAAAATGGAGTAAATTCTTGAGTTTTTATTTATTTATTTATTTATGGGTACCTAGAATTATAGTTCAACAGTAATAATAATATACCTTCACAAAAAAATCGTACACAAGCTGTATTGAGATTTATCATTTTTAAATACTATGCTCATTAGTGACTACCTAATTACAATGTCATTGACACTGAGCTACTATGGCATCTAATTGTTAACAGGAAAGTTAATTCCAAAAGGATTAAGATCAAGCAGAAATGATTAATGTTCCTATTTTGGTTTGCTAAATTAACTTTTTAGTTTATTCATATGCATTAGCGGTTTTTGGATTAATTTGTGTTTTTATTTTTCAAGTCAGAAATTTTTTGGAGAGATGCAAAATATGGTCCAAGAATTAAAGAACTTAGTTTTTTAAGTTTTTTCATTTTTTAATATATGTAAGCACAGTTAATTTTTTTTTATTTAATTCTTTTGTATATACTTTTGAATTTTGAATTTTCATTTATGAAATATATGACGTTATTCTATTCAATATGTGGTTATGATTCAAAATATAGTATATAGTGTGTATTACATTCGTCAAATGTGCATACAAAAATAATATTGATTATTTTTCAAATATGTCGAACCCTTTTTTTATTACAGATTTTATTAGTTATTAATCACACTTAAAAGGTGTGATCTAAATGTTATTAATCACACTTAAAAAGTGATTAAAAATGACCATTTTTAATCACACTTTCAAAGATCACACTTAAAAGTTATGATCTAAATGTTATTAATCACACTTAAAAAGTGTGATTAAAAATGACTTTTTTTAATCACACTTCCAAAGATCACACTTAAAAGGTGTGATCTAAAATATTTTTAATCACACTTAAAAGGTGTGATCTAAAATATTTTTAATCACATTTAAAAGGTGTGATCTAAATGTTTTTAATCACACTTAAAATGTGTGATCTAAATGTTATTAAGCACACTTAAAAAGTGTGATTAAAAATGACCATTTTTAATTACACTCTCAAAGATCACACTTTAATAAAACTTAAAAGGTGTGATTAAATAACATACATCACACCAAAAAAGTGTGATCTTATTTGTTTTTGTAGTAGTGGTAGGAAAATCTGTTTGATTATCTGCTTTAGAATTTAAATTGAAGGCCTTATTTGCCACAGAAACCGAAATTAATTGTGCCATTGTGATTAGCATAATTTTTAGAGCATACGGTGAAATTTAATTGAAAATTGATTTGGATCAAGTTAAATAGATTAAATTGATGAAATAGTGTTAAATTAATTAGTGTTAATGGAATATGATTAAGGGAGACTTTAAAAGGGGCACTATACACCCACATTCCTTTAGTTTGAGCTCAAAATCAGATTTTACACTCTAGAGAGGGAGAGGGTCGGCTCTAGAGGGAAAGAGGAAGAATTGTGCAATTTTGGCTCAAGGCTTAAAATTGGAAGTTAAACTCAAAGGACTTGAGTGTTTGAAGCTCCTAGGTGAGTAATCAACTCTTAATTTATGAGTTGAGTATGTAATTTTGTGAATTCAAGTGGTATGGTAGCTCATGGCAAAGATTGAGTTGAATATGAAGTTAGAATGCACATGCATGCATGAAATTACTATAAATCACCATGAATTGCCATGAAATTGCTTAAGTTAGCATGAATAATGTTGAACATGGAGAATTGGGCACCAATCTTCACATGTATGCATAATTTTCATGGGTTTCATAATAATAAGGGTCATTTGTAAGATTTGAAATAGAAATGTGTGGACGCGCCTCGAGGGCCTCATGCTCACCACAGTTCGGACTCAAATGTCACGGTTCTGAATATGATCCCGCAAAGTACAATGCGAGACCGATAAATCACCAAAGAGTTTAAATCTAGCAAATCGTTTTGGAAAACTGATTTTTAAGAAATAAGTGCCAAATATGGACTGCTTTTCTAGATACAGAGTCGCCACCTAAATATTTTATTTTGGGAGAATTTAGGAAACCCTAACTCGTGCCTAAGGCCACGTGTCCGTCATCATCAAAGTTGCCTCGGCTCAGGAACTTGGGTACGATTGGGGAAGGTCATCTATGAGCACTCCCGCTCGCCCGATCCGAAGATCGGCCTGTACTAAGTATAATATCTTGTTTTTGAAAATACATGCGTTCTTATTCCGTTTATTAGCTAGAATTACTATGTGATGCACACAACACACAAGTATAGACTAGATCGCTTAATTTGGAACAAAGCATCGTATATCCGTTTGTTTGAAAATGGTTTGAAGTTTGCTACTCGCAAGTAGGCTAAAATGCGGATTTCAATGAATTGTCCCGATTCAAGTAATCTAGCCTTCACCCACAGGCATTTAGGCAGTTATATCACATAAGCAATTAGCCTCATGGCAAGTATGCTGTCATGTTAACACTCACATACATGCAAGATGCTAAAACATAAACACTCATAGTATACTTCGAGCCAAAACAAGGAACATGTTAGTAATCAATGTATGATCCAAGTCCATGTTAAGATGGCTAATGCAACACATACAAAATGCAACTAAAATAGGCTCGGCTAATCTAAAATGGCATATGAGATATGACAATTCGATACATGTATTCAACTTGAAATTTAAATACAATGCAGTCAGTATGATGCGCCGGGCCTGGTGCATGCAATACAAGTGGATGGATGCAAACATGCATAGGATAAGGATGCTGATTGAAACGTGCCCTAGAACTAACCATCATAAGCGGTTAAGTGAAAGGGAGAAAAACGTGGAGGTTGGAAAACATGCATCACACACACACACGCTTATTACACAATTGCGCCATCTCGACGGAGGGACCGAAAGAGTAATACAAATTAATTAATTAATTAACTAACTAACAAGCTAATTAATTATTACACAACACTTAACTAATTAAACAAATTAATTAAGCTACTAAAGTAGTAAAACAGCCTCGGGAAGAGAGATGTATGCATGCTCGGTCGGCTTTGCTCGGAAATCCATCGCTATGTCATGTTGCCTCAATTTACACTGCTCTGCACCTCCGAAAACTGTGCAAGTCTCAAGGATGCTTTTGAATCACCTTTTGAGCACTGTGGGATGTCATTGGCCAAAATTCAAGGCCACCGGCCAACAATACATAGCCGGTCGACCGGCCATCTCTTCCTGCAGAATCCTGTTTTTGCTGCAACAGAGGACAAACAGAGCATGGCAATGCATTTTCAATGCAATGTTTGCACCACCACCCTTCTTATCATGTTTGAGACTCAAAGGAGTATGGTTCTCGACCCTCGGGCCATCAATCACGCATTTCAATGCATGATGGCCAAAGGAGCCAAGCGTGCAAATTAATGTACAATGAATGCACAAAATACATGAATGCCTCACGCTCTATCATGTTAGATCAAGAGCGTCGGCAACCAAGGTTTAAGGTACGTTTCGTCACTTCAAGTACAAAACGTCCCTCTATCTTTGTGTTTGGTTCGACACCCCAAACCAAACACAATGCTATGCAAGTGTACCAAATACAATGCAAAGCATGCAACCAATGTAATGCAACATGTGCAATGCAATCCAATGTAATCAACCTAAGCATGCAAGCTAAGTCAATGTAACATGACCACGACAAATGCAATGCAATGTTACCTAACATACATCCAAACATGCAAGAATATGTGACAACATATGAAGCACATGACAAAATGCAAGCTAACAAGCATGCAAAATGTGACTTAAGCATGCAAATATGCAAGGCATGTAACAATATTCAAGCATATAACAACATGTGAGGCAAACATGTAACAACATGTTAAGCAACTTAAAAAAAAGAGAATGCATGCCAAATGCATTACAACTTAAGCATGTAACAACATGTCATGGACCAAGTACACAACAAGGCACAAATGAACTAGCATGCTTCAACATGCAATTGACCAAATATGCAACAAGCATGTGACAACATACAAGGCAAGCATGAAGCAACATGCGGGGATGGTCTTAAACCGAAATGGACAGCTCTCAAATAGGTCCAAATCAGTGGCCAATTATGCTAAGGGATAAGGGACAAAATCACATACAAACATGCATGGTAATTGGCCTAACACTTATGCATCGAAGGGCAACTTTTAAGAATACTTAAAAGGGATGAAAAACATGCAAATGTGACAACATTACGTGCTCTGGAATGATGCTAGGAGTGATGCCAAATCACATAAACAAATCATAATCATAGCATGCACAAGGCTTAAAGCCTAAGACTAGTGAAGGGACTCGAAGCAAAGCTACACAAAACAAAGAGCATATGGTAAGCATAACCCAAAATAGTCCTAAAGCATGGCAAAGTAAGCCTAAAACATGCAATGACAAAAGCCAAAACAAGCTAAAACAAAGGGACAAGAACACGAGATATGCAAGGCTACCAAAGAGATGTTACACTACACCTAAGACAGCCAAACATGGCAAGTTTTAAGCCAATGAAAACAGAGATATGGCATGCCAAAATGAGCCCAAAACACTCACTTAGATGACATCCCAAATGCCTAAGCGTGGTGACATACACGATGACACATTCATGAGGCATAAGACACTAACTCTTTAAGACATTAAAGGAGTCATAAGTGCAAGCATATGAGCATGGAATATGGACTGAAATAACATTACGAGTGATGCCAAACCACTAAAATGACCCCAAATAGAACATGCTAATGACTTGAGCACCCAAAGCTAACAAGCTAGATTGCATGGTAGCTATACAAAACAATGCAAGCATGACCAAGAGGACCAAAATCAGAGCTTAAGCATGTCACAACATGGCTAAAAGCTTCATGGAGTTGAACCAAAATCATGCTAAAAAGACATGTTACAACATGGTGCATGTTAAGGCAAATCATGGGATTACAAGACAAGTATACAAAGCATGCATGGTATGTCTAAACCAAGTTAAAACAGTGCTATTTCATGGCAAAACAAAGCCTAATATATACTAAAATGAAGTTAAAACAAGCTAAGCAAACATGATACTAACATAAGCCATTTATGCAAGCATGAAAGATGACAAGGAGAGGGGATGATCCTCTCCTATTTAAGACACCAAAACCACCTCTCCATAACTAAAAATCCTCTGAATTTCAGTAGTAGAGAGGCTATGCAAAGTTAAAAGCAAGGGCCAAAAGGGATGGCCTAGAATAAGGCCTAACAAGGCCTAAAGGGGGGGGGGGGGGGGGGGGGGGACAATCCCAAACCTCAAAATGACCTTGAGCAAAGTTCTAAAGAAAGAAAAATCAGAACTTTTATCAGTTATAAGTTAAGCTTAAAACAATAAGCAAGAAGAGCTAAAGGCTTGAGCAATAAAGGGGTACCTAAAGTAAGGAACTCACCTTTGTAGAACCTCTTTAAGAAGGGAGCTCCAGCAAGTTTTCTGAGTTCAAACCAACCCAAGAACACTGAAATCAACCTCTTAGCACCTCAACAACCAAGGATGGTGTTCTAGTGTGTGTTTGTGTACAATAGTAAGACAAAACAACACTTTTGAGCACAAAATAGGATCAAACAAGGGAGTATAGATACAAAACTATATCTCACTCTCCCAACCTAATTTTTTTTGAACCCTGGAGGAGGGAGGAGGGGCTCCCTCTTTATAGAAGTTCAAATTCTAAAGCTTCCAAGAGAAGCTAAGCAAAGGGCAAATCCCTCCATACACGTGTATGGAGGGGGTGAATTGTGGATGCCAGCTGCACCAGCTGGCACAAAATATCTGCATAAAGCAGATGAACAGGGTTCAGCCACCAAAAAAGGCCGATCGACCAAAATAAGTGCCGGCCGACGAAATATAGTGTCGATCGGCCAACACTCTTGGCCGATGGCCTCATGCCCTGGTCAGTGGGTTAAGAGGATGGCAAACAAGCCACCCTCTTCCCTTAGAAGCAAAAACACAAGTGTTTGGTCCACAACCAAGCACAAAACAGACAAGTTGAGAGATCTTGAGGCAAGGCACGTAGCCATGACCTCTTAGAATTCAAAACGAACACGAGCATGGGTGATCATCGAGTGTTCAAACGATGATGTCCAAGTCTTGAGGACGGTCAAAAATGGGGTGTCTACAGTTGTCCCTCTTTAACAGAACTTGAAAGTCACAAAGTGACGGGAGTGAATGTCAAAGCCCAGAGACGACCCATTTTTGACAAGGCCGAAGACTTAGACAAGCATGCAAGATAGCAAGATATGTGCCTGACGGCAGGGGCAAGATGCAAGTGACATGCATGATGCCGTTCATAACTTATGATCATGCAAAGAGAGCTCTAATGAAGCATTCATGCAAAACAAATGCAACAATTTAAGCAAGTGAATAAGAGATAACAGTCCTACATATTCCAACAGAAAGGGTGTAAGAAAATTATGCAATTCTCACTACGCCTTATGCGGAGAAGATTAAAGGCGACTACCGAGGACACTCAGAGTCTCAAACACAGCATCTCTCAACGTATCATATGCAAGAGAGGCAAAGGAGTATCTCTCAGCATGGCACACGCATGAGAGGAAATGAAGCATCTCTCAGCGTAGCACACGTATGAGAGGAAGGAGAGCATCTCTCAGCGTGGCACACACGTGAGAGAAAAGAGAGCAATAAAGCATGATGCACATAACAGTGCAAATGCGTCCAAACGCGACACGCGAGTGGAGAAAGGTTACGTCCAAACGCGACACGCGAGTGGAGAAGGATTACATCCAAATGCGGCACGCGAGTGGAGAAGGGTTACGTCCAAACGCGATAGGTGAGTAGAGAAGGGGTACGTCCAAATGCGGCACGCAAGTGGAGAAAGGGTTACGTCCAAACGTGACACGCGAGTGGAGAAGGGTTTACGTCCAAACACAGCACGCGAGTGGAGAAGGGTTTACATCCAAACGCGGCACGCGAGTGGAGAAGGGTTACGTCCGAACGCGGCACGCAAGTGGAGAAAGGTTTATGTCCAAACGCGGCACACGAATGGAGAAGGGTTACGTCCAAACGCGGCACGCGAGTAGAGAAAGGTTACATCCAAACGCGACACGCGAGTGGAGAAGGGTTACGTCCAAACGCGGCACGCGAGTGGAGAAAGGTTACGTTCAAACGCGGCACGCGAGTGGAGAAAGGTTATGTCCAAACGCGGCACGTGAGTGGAGAAGGGTTACGTCCAAATGTGGCACGCGAGTGGAGAAGGGTTTACGTCCAAACGCGGCATGCGAATAGAGAAGGGTTACGTCCAAACGCGGCATGCGAGTGGAGAAGGGGGTTTACGTCCAAACGCGGCACGCGAGTGGAGAAAGGTTACGTCCAAACGCGGTACGCAAGTGGAGAAGGGTTTACGTCCAAACGCGGCACGCGAGTGAAAAAGGGGTTAGAGTCAAACTGAACCGGAGCTTCTCTTAAACGAACTATACATACAATACCGTGCCTGGTTTCACCATCTTCAAATGAACCGTACATACAATATCGTGCCTGCAAAAGAAAGAGACCTAACAGGTACAATTTTGTTAAAAACATGTATAACAATGCAATTTAAAACTGCGTGACAACGCGAATAAAGCGTGCATAGCAATGCAGGTAGAACATGTGAAACAAAGCGAGTTAAAGACGTACATAACAATGTAAATAACGAACGTAACAACGCAAGTTAAGGGTGTGTGAAACAACGCGATTTAGAGAAGTTTGCAAAATAATGCAAGTTAGATGAGTTTGCAAAACAATGCAGGTTAGAGGGGTGCAAGACAATGCACATAATCGAATAAAACAATGCCAGTTATAGGGAATGCAAGACAATGCGAATGAAATATGCAATAATGCGAGAGATTGAAATCCATGATAATGCAAATGAAAGATGCATGACAATGTGAGTTGTTGGAATGCATGACAATGCAAACGAAAGATGCATGACAATGCACGTTGTTAAAATGCATGACAATGCAAATAAACTAGAATGCACGACAATGCACGTTGTTGAAATGCATGACAATGCAAATGAAAGATGCATGACAATGTAAATGAAAGATGCATAACAATGCATGTTGTTGAAATGCATGACAATGCAAATGAACTGAAATGCATAATAATGCACATTGTTGAAATGCATGACAATGCAAATGAAAGATGCACGACAATGCAAGTTGTTAAAATGCATGACAATGCAAATGAACTGAAATGCATAACAATGCACGTTATTGAAATGCATGACAATGCACGACAATGTAAGTTGTTGAAATGCATGACAATGCAAATGAACTGAAATGCATAATAATGCACGTTGTTGAAATGCATGACAATGCAAATGAAAGATGCACAACAATGCAAGTTGTTGAAATGCATGACAATGCAAATAAACTGAAATGCATAACAATGCACATTGTTGAAATGCATGACAATGCAAATGAAAGATGCACAACAATGCAAGTTGTTGAAATGCATGACAATGCAAATAAACTGAAATGCATGACAATGCACATTGTTGAAGTGCATGACAATGCAAATGAAAGATACATGACAATGCAAGTTGTGTGCGCTACAACGCATATAGACGTGCATAACAATGCAAGTGAACAGTGCA
The DNA here is from genome assembly GCA_022316695.1 of Camellia oleifera. NCBI lineage: Eukaryota > Viridiplantae > Streptophyta > Magnoliopsida > Ericales > Theaceae > Camellia > Camellia oleifera. The sequence goes on along the minus strand of CM039307.1, from coordinate 35,384,164 downwards.
TAACAATGCAAGAATGGTATGCGCTACAACGCATGTAGTACGTGCATAACGATGCAACCTATGTATGATTATCATAAGCGAGACAAAACATGGTAATGCAACGCATTTAAAACAGTCATTGAATCTCACAAGATACAAAAGGATACACCTTGCGCGTACCGAACATCGCATTCGGAAGGCATGATTCGAGGTCAACACGATGGTCGGTTGAGCTTCGAAAATGTACTTTCTTGCACTGTCTTGAGTAATGAAGGTCCCAAACCACATAACTGACCCAACCAAGGGTGTGGGAGGTTCATCGACCACAAGGGGAGGCCACCGGCCATCAATCGGCCATGAAATAAGCTCATCGGCCAACTATTTAGCCGATCGGCTAACAATTTGGCCGACCGGCCAAAAATGGCAATGTCGGGGCAGTTTTGTCCTTTGGCCACGGGTCTTTAAATATAAGGTTCCAAACCTTATATTTCCACTTCACCCTAGCTCGAAAACCTCTCATCTCTCTCCCTAGGTGATTTTTCTTCCTTCAATCCGTGTTTTTTTCTTGTTTTCGACACTTTTCCATCGTTCGATTCGCGAAACTCTCCCTGTTTTGCACACTTTGAACCGAACAAATCTTGGTTTCGGTGCCCTTTTCTTGGTTTCCACTATTTGGGGTTTGTTTTCCCCGAGTCATACCTCGATCTTCGTGCCTTTCCCATACCCCGACCTTTCCAACCATTTTTCATCCTCTCGGGCTTGACTTTTGGGTTGACCTTTCGCATTCTTGCCCGTTTTTCACATTCTCGGCCATTTTCACGCTCCTTTTGAGATGGCAGATGACATTCCACGTGGTGGGACTCCCCCAGAGATGGACGCGGACCCCGAGGTCGAGCTCCTACCTCTTCACATCCGGCCGTTCGATCCGGCGACTTATAGGCCGGCGATACATGTGTTGCCTCCCGATGGCATCTGCCACTTCAGAAGCTATGCGCGGGGTGCGCCACTATTGCGCGAGCCAGAGTCACATCTTTCTTACGACACTTCTGAGGTACATTCTCCGTCTGTTTCATTTTCTGCAATATAGAACATATAACTACGATAGTCGATTCTGTTCTTTAACAGCTTAGCTCAGACACACTGATTCATCACATGCTATAGTTCACCGTGAGTATACCCACACCCGATATCTGTTTGAATCTGAACATGTGCACACACGTTGTATTCTCAATTGAACAATTTAAACACACTGATACATCATATGCTGTAGTTCACTGTGAGAACGCCCATACCCAATATCTGTTTGAATCTGAACACGTGCACACACACTGTATTCTCAACTGAACAATTCAAACACACTGATACATCATATGTTGTAGTTCACTGTGAGGATGCCCACACCCAATATCTGTTTGAATCTGAACACGTGCACACACACTGCATTTTCATCAATTCTGAGCGCATTCAACACTGTATTTGTAACACTGCTTCACAACTGTTTGTTTTGATCACAAGGAGATTCCCATGCCTTCCGGGGGTATGGGAACACTGCCGTCCGAGGTTGGTACATGGAGCTACCCGATGCGGTCCGTCATATTGTCGACCGAGCCGGCTTTGGGACTTTCTGCATGAGACTCTCGCGTCTCACTGCGAGCAGGACCCTTCTTGCTGCTTTGGTGGAGAGGTGGTGAGACACCACCGATTCCTTCTACCTTTCTGCCACCGGGGAGATGACGATGACTCCTTTTGACTTCTCCATGCTCACAGGCATCGAAGTGGGGGGTGATCCGATCCCCTTTGACACAGATATGGACGAGTGGGACGCCGCTTAGCTATACTTGCTCGGCCCTCAACCACCTCTTGCCCGGGCAGGATTTGTGAGGTACTCATGGTTCGAGGATCACTTCTGGATCCAGGCACCTACTACCCGGGAGGAAGAGGAGCAGTATGCTCGTGGCTTCATCATGTTCCTACTAGGGACCACGCTCTTCGCTGACCGGGCGAACACTGTCGCCCTCTACCTACTGAATATGCTTGTGGATGTGACACGGATCTGCCGCTATGACTGGGGTGGCGCGGGCTTGGCCACTCTTTATGGATATATGAGCTCATCCTCCCACTGCAGCAGGCAGTTGCTTGGAGGCTACTGGCGAGCCTGGGAGGTACACGCTCTCTCTTCTGTCTTTTCAATTCTGTTGTACATTATCTGTATGCCACATACACTGTACATATGCAATCTGCTTTACACCGGTTGCACACTACATACATCGCACAATATCCTTCACATATTGCACTCTGCTTTATCTGTATACTTGCTTTATCTGATAAGCATACTCATATATACTCTGTTACATTATACAGTTGTGGGGGTATGCCTACTTCCCTAGGCTTGCCTCAGTGCCAGATGAGGAGATCCCTCTCGGTGTTCCATTTTCTCATCGGTTTGATGTAAGATGCGAGCGGAGGCCACGGGAGTCCTTCATGTTCTTCCGCCACTACTTTGACACCATCACTGCAGCCGAGGTATGTCAAAAATTACAGTTCATTTAAGCTTCGCTTTACATTGTACTCTCAATATCAGTAGATAACTAACTGTGTTTTATTTGCAGATCACTTGGTAGCCTTGGGCCCCGTTGCCTGATGCAGTTCGGGAGCGGTATGCCGGTGCTCGAGAGACCGCTCGGTTTAGGGTCTTGTTAGAGGGACCGGTTTGCTGCGCTTGGTACTTTGGAGAGCGCTTCCTGTGGCAGACCTTGGGCGTGCCTGAGCAGACAGTTCCAGTACCTCCTCCTACCCACACGAGGCACACTGAGAGGTACACCTTGGAATAGATGATAGACTATACGATTGGCTGGGACTCTGAGCCTTTGAGGGACGAGGGTGACTATGTCGAGTACATTCAGGCTTATATCATGCGGCCTTTAACTGATGCTCGTCAAGCTGAGCGAGAGAGGCCAGCGGCGCCAGCAGTAGGAGCAGGGGCACTGAGGGCACCCCCGACCCGAGGCAGGAGTGGGTCCCGGAGGGGACAGGAAGTTGGATGGCCAGTGCTGCCTATGATGATCACATGCCGAGGACAGGGTAGGGAGACTTATCAGATTCCCTTCGCTCCTCCTCTGGTTGGTCATGAGCTCGTCGGAGCCTATGGCTCGACCCCGGTATACACTACTAAACTTTACATTTTGTATAGTCATTTCAATTCATTTGATATCCCGCAGAATACTAATGACTTCAACACTTTTGCAGGCTTCTATCGAGTACACTCGCCAGTCCCTGGAGTTAACAGCCTCAGTGGTAGGGATGTTGCAGCGGTGCATCGACTTGTTGACAATCTACAATATCCCGGTAAGTTATTTCAATTGCAGTTTTAAACTCCGTCTAATCTGTTTCATACATAATCTGGTGCGTCACACTATCTACACAACACTCACGGTACTGATACACTGTAATCCACATACTGTTCACAGCATTGCTCACGGCTTTCATACACTGTACTCATATGCTGTATTTGGTATTCATACTCTGATTTGCGTAGCATAACTGATGCATTTGCCATTTGTCCTTTTCAGGCCCCGTTCCAGATTCTGGCCGTCGGAGGTGCTCTAGCTGGACCATCTGTTTCTGCTCGAGAAGGAGGGAGAATCAGGCGGAGGATGGCTATCCACAGCCGAGGCAGACATAGGCACACCCGTGCTGAGAGAAGTTCACGAGAGCCTTCCCCCGATGATTTTGACGAGGATGCGGCGTCGTCCCAGGGCGAGGCCGGAGACAGTTCAGATTCTGACTATGGAGATGGCGGTGGTAACCCTGGACCCTCGTCCAGGAAGAGGACCAAGACCGACTCCCATACTTAAGATGACTGATATTGATCCAGACATTTTGCTGCTTTTTCTTCTTCTTTGCTTTGTTCAGACATTTTGTTACTTTTCTCCCTTTTTTGTGCTTTATTTTCCTTTTTGCTGGTGTTTTGAGCACATTGTACTGCCTCAGGCAGGTTTTATTTTCAACACTATATACTTTTTGCAAAATACATGATGAAATGAAACAGCTGTTTTGTTCAAAAAGTGTTAAATTTGTACATTTTATGCATCGCATCACATCACATCATATTACATAACAATGGGATCGAATGGAAATTAAACATGCCTGTATTACCAGGTCAGGTAGTGAACCAACGTAACAAACAAAACAAATTAACTCAATAAGCAATAATAAGACCTTGACAAGTTTACAACTTGATAAGCAAGGAGCAACAACTCGATAAACAAAATCGCGACAACTTCCAGATTCTGGCTGCCGGAGGTGCTCCAGCTGGACCATCTGTTTCTGCTCGAGAAGGAGGGGGAGTCAGGCGGAGGATGGCTATCCACAGCCGAGGAAGACATAGGCACACCTGTGCTGAGAGAAGTTCACGAGAGCCTTCCCCGATGATTTTGACGAGGAGGTGGCATCGTCCCAGGGCGAGGCCGGAGACAGTTCAGATTCTGACTATGGAGATGGCGGTGGTGACCCTGGACCCTCGTCCAGGAAGAGGACCAAGATCGACTCCCACACTTGAGATGACTGATATTGATCCAGACATTTTGCTGCTTTTTCTTCTTCTTTGCTTTGTTCAGACATTTTGTTACTTTTCTCCCCTTTTTGTGCTTTATTTTCCTTTTTACTGGTGTTTTGAGCACATTGTACTGCCTCAGGCAGGTTTTATTTTCAACACTATGTACTTTTTGCAAAAGACAAGATGAAATGAAACAGTTGTTTTGTTCAAAAAGTGTTACATTTGTACATTTTATGCATCGCATCACATCACATCATATTACATAACAATGGGATCGAATGGAAATTAAACATGCCTGTATTACCAGGTCAGGTAGTGAACCAACGTAACAAACAAAACAAATTAACTCAATAAGCAATAATAAGACCTTGACAAGTTTACAACTTGATAAGCAAGGAGCAACAACTCGATAAACAAAATCGCGACAACTTCCAGATTCTGGCCGCCGGAGGTGCTCCAGCTGGACCATCTGTTTCTGCTCGAGAAGGAGGGGGAGTCAGGCGGAGGATGGCTATCCACAGCCGAGGAAGACATAGGCACACCCGTGCTGAGAGAAGTTCACGAGAGCCTTCCCCCGATGATTTTGACGAGGAGGCGACATCGTCCCAGGGCGAGGCTGGAGACTGTTCAGATTCTGACTATGGAGATGGCGGTGGTGACCCTGGACCCTCGTTCAGGAAGAGGACCAAGATCGACTCCCACACTTGAGATGACTGATATTGATCCAGACATTTTGCTGCTTTTTCTTCTTCTTTGCTTTGTTCAGACATTTTGTTACTTTTCTCCCTTTTTTGTGCTTTATTTTCCTTTTTACTGGTGTTTTGAGCACATTGTAGTGCCTCAGGCAGGTTTTATTTTCAACACTATGTACTTTTTGCAAAAGACATGATGAAATGAAACAGCTGTTTTGTTAAAAAAGTGTTACATTTGTACATTTTATGCATCGCATCACATCACATCATATTACATAACAATGGGATTGAATGGAAATTAAACATGCATGTATTACCAAGTCAGGTAGTGAACCAACGTAACAAACAAAACAAATTAACTCAATAAGCAATAATAAGACCTTGACAAGTTTACAACTTGATAAGCAAGTAGCAACAACTCGATATACAAAATCGTGACAACTTGATAAACAAATGAGCAACAACTCGATAAACGAATGAATAACAACTAGATAGACAAATGAGCAACAACTCGGTAAACGAATGAGCGACAACTTGATAGACAAATGAGCAACAACGCGATAAATGAATGAGCAACAACTCGATAGACAAATGAGTAACAACTTGATAAGCAAACACATTTTTTTTTTTTAATACAAGAGACAGGCAAAGCATATTCTATGCAAAAATTGAAAGCAAGCACATTTTACGCAATAGACAGGCATATTATATGCAACATTGAAAACATATTCTATGCATGAATTATAACGATGCACGACACGCATGCAACAGAAGTGTAGATGAAAGTGCACATTCTATGCAGTAGGGGGGGCCATCAAACATGTACTTTGGTGCCTCCGATTCATCTTTCGGAAAGCTTTGCAACACACTCAGCTCAAAAAGAGTACACCTTGTTTATATTGGCAAGAGATAACATCTGCATGTGAAAACCATAGGTGCTGCTTGGACTACCATTCTAACTTGAAGTAGGCTTACACTTGGGGTCGAGATACACCCATACTCTCAAGAAAGGCGAGGCCTAAGAAGGTGCACCTGAAATGCAATCTCGGAATTCGCTGGAGTTAAAACACACTAAGATGCTCCACATTTTCCCTCTTTTCTTTTGCTTTGCAGTCTAGAACCCACATAGCTTCAGATAGGAACTGGTTTTACTCCTCTGAGATGACCTGGGTTGAACCCTGCGGTTTTATGAAAGAACGAATTCTGTTTTGCACAAATGTGGAGAATGGCATAGCACTCTGAGCACAAAATGATTCATTTTTGAAATTGTAATGAGAAAAAGGTTCTCAACCGGGTATTGAGTCTACAGCTGACCACAGTAAAACGACTCAACAAAGACAAACAAAAGGTAAACAGCCTAAATACATCGAGACACGCTTGGAACGACTCAAAGCAAGAATCGAGACAAACAAGACAAAACACACGACACACAGACATGTTACAAAGGCAAGAGACCTCTCAGTACGCAAAGGGCCAGTTTCTCCGGGTATTGTTTCCCACCCTTTCTCATTTGTGATTCTCACATCACTTGGCCCTCAGGCTCTGTTTTTCTAAAAAAAGTCCTTTTCCTCACTTTTCTCTTAACGCTCATCTCTCTATTCTTTAATCTCTCATTTTTTTTTAATCCCTCCCCTAGGTGGTTGACGGATAAATAAGAGGTTGTGGGCTCGTGCCCCTGGCATTTTGCTAGATTCTTCTTCTGCTCACAACAATGAGCTTTCCCGCAGAGGGGTTGCGGTGTGACCAGATGCGCAGCAAATCTACAATTGACATCGGTTGACGATGCCCTTGGCCAGTTTGGACGTGATCAAATCTGTCCAGATGAGGGAGTGAAATATCTTGATCCACTCCAATTCGTGCTTTGCACTTGGCTTGATACATCGCTGCCTGGAGGATGAGATAGCTTTCGGCCTTTTGCTTGTTAGCGTCAATTGTGCCCTTTCTAGCAGGTGGATTGCCCTTTCTAGCAAGTATGTTGACAATGGGGAAAAGACAGAACACTTGACTTAACTGTGCCCCTAGTTCATCATTTTGACCATTTTTTGTTTTGGCTCTTTACTAAAACAATTTTGACCAATATGAGAGTTAGATTATCATGCTTGTTCGATTTTCTGATTTAAAATCATGCAAGTTAGGTTATGAGCATTGAAAATTTTCCTTTTTTGGGTCTAAGAAAATGGTCCAGTTTTGGAAAAATGGAATAATTTTCGAGAAAATTAGTCAACCTCAGTAAAAATTCTCAAAAACTGTTTTGCAAACGTCCATTGCTCAACGAGCACGGAACTTACTCTTGAGATGCACAACCTCGAATTCATAACAATGGAAAGCTACCCCTTATTTGAAGGACACTGCATGGCAATGGAAAGTTGCCCCTTGTTTGAATAGCACCGCAACACATTGTAGGGCAATGGAGAATTGCCCCTTGTTTGAATGGCACCGCAGCGCACTGTATGGCAATGGAAAGTTGCCCCTTGTTTAAAATGCACCACGGTACATTGTAACCAGTTCTCACAGCGATGATCACAACCGAACTCTCGGATACAGAAATGACAAAGATGATCGGAACCATTACATGGACACAATCGATTTTGAAGTATTTATGGTTGGACTTCAGAATGAAGTTGCCTACGTATCCCAAACATGGAAATCAAGCTTTACGTGGTTCCGGTTAAGGTACACTCGTGTATTAACCCTCACCTTTTACGCTCTAACTTTTGCCAAGGCCACCCTTCCGGGTTTTCAACCTTGCGAGCTATGTTTTTCTTCTTTTCAATTCTTTCCTTTTCTTTTCTTTTCTTTTTGCTTTTTTTTTTTCATTTTTTTCTTTTCATTTTTTTTTTTTAACTTTTCTTTTCATTTGCTCTAACTTTTGCCTTGGTTGCCCTTCCAGGTTTTTGGCCCAGCGAGCCTCTCAAGGGTAAAAGTGTAGCTTTGTCTATGTCAAATGGTTTTAGGATCTTGAAGCCATCTGAATCCAGGAGAATGGCTGCTGTTCGCTGATGGTGCAGGAGTCCATCCAATGGGGGCTGAATTTGCCCCTAGTGTTGTGGATCGGAACTTAGTTGTCCTTCAGTAATGCTTTCTCCTTTCCCCTCTTCTGGAATTTGGCATTCTTGTCGATATTCATTAGCTTGAGAAATGTCCCAATTTTTGTCTCTTCGAGCGTATCTGACATTTTTGGCCCCTAGTTCGTGGGGTGCTTTTGGTTGAGCTTTGCAAGCTTCTTTTTGATGTCGTCTGACCTTCTTGATCTGACTTTGTTGGTGCCAATTCATGGGCTGCTTCGAATCTGGCCCCACAGGCCTCCTTTGATGGTGGACCATTGAACATTCTAAATCTAAGTTCAAGGTTTGAAAGCAAGGGGTCGAGTCTCGAGGCTGAGAGCGATCCTAGGCTGCACAATCTCAAAAATGATTCAACACAGGTCTTCGCAAGACTGCGCAAAATATTTTTTTGAAATCTTTTAAGAAAGTGACAAGTCGCTCGTGCTGAAGATAGTGCGGAACCAATTTGGATCAGGCTAGGATCCTTCTCAGTACTCACGTTAACAAACATGATCTCAAACATTAAAGGCTTAGCATGCCTTTTTTTCTCTCAGTTGATCAAATTTTTGCAAATCCCGAGGAATTCTTTCATCTTCGTTTTCATCACAGTGTTTGAAAAGTTTTGAAAAACTTAGGTCAATGCAATGACTTCAAGGCACAGAAGAGACACAGTTTTAGTCAAATACCACCATCTCATTCAGAATTTCTGGCACAACTGGCACAAGGCAGAAGCAAACACAAGAGTGTGAAAATTACTACTGCTTCATTCAAAACCTGTTGGCACAACAAGCTCCAAGCAGAAATAAGCACAAAAATATAAAAACCACTGCTGTTTCATTCAGATCTTCTAGTGTAACTGGCTCCACGGTAGAAACAGACTCAAAAGAAAGCGAAAAGACAAACACAAAAACAAAATAGTGATATCCGAGGTAACGTCCCTAGAATCACTCGACTTCTATACAACAGGACTGACTCGATACAACAAGACAGACCCGAAATAAAAAGGCAGACTCAAAACAAAGAGACAGACTCAAAACAACACAATAGAACTGACTCAATACCCAAGCCAGAACGTACAAAAATTATCATTCGCAAATGCCCAAAATAGTGCATGCCAAACGCCACATCTAAAATAAACCGAGCGCCGCCTGCAGGTGGGCCAACCCCTAATCACATACTCATATTATCCTCAAAGTCCACCAACCCGGTGATGACAGACTTTGCTGAACTCGGTGGGAGGATGACCCCGTCGTCAAACAGATCCTATACTTCGTGGCGAAGTCGGAAGCAGTTGTCGGTGGTGTGACCAGCCTATTGATGGTACGCACAGTACTGGGTAGCATCATGTGAGAGAAGGAGATTACTCGGGAGAGGCCGAGGCTCAAGAGGTTTGAGATGACCTTTTTCAGTGAGGATTCGAACAACCTTGGACAAAGGTATGTAGAGGGCATGAAAGACCCTGCGACCTCGGGGCAGATACTTTGAAGTCTGTGGACCTTTGCTGGATGCACTAGCAAAAGGATCAGCAGGGGTTGCCTTGGCTCTCTGATCTTTTCCAGGTGCAGGGTTAGGATGGGAAGGAACTGTTCTTGTACGACGGTCCCTATCCCGATTTTCCCTTTAGCTTGAACTGCTCTCGGTCTGAGCAGGGAAAATGTCATCCACAGTCTTAGCCACAACTGCGAGTACTTGTTGCTTATTTAACCCCCCGGCTTTCAGAGCCTCAACAGCTTGCTGGAGTTATTCATAGGGATCTGTGTCCACCTTCACCTTGTTCTTTCCACTAGCCTCAGCTTGGTGGACAGTTTGGGTTGCTACTTCAGTGTGAAGCCCCGTTGTCGTCGACATGTCATTGTCGAAGCTTGAGACAACTTCAGGTTGGCTAAGCTCAATTACAATTCACCCCGGTAGTGGGGGCTCCTCCGTCATGAAGTTCCCGGCATACGATGTGGTTGGTAGCGGAGCCGACATTCCATAGGCCAGATCAGCCACAGATCTCTAGAGGTCGCCAATCATTCCCATTAACTCAAATGTGGTGGGTTCAAGAGCTTGAAACAATTGGGGTTCCCAGATCGGGTGCACGGCAGGTGACCTGGGTGGGTGTGGCACTTTAACGTCGGTCTCACCCTGTAAGATGATTCTTTGGTTTAATGCGGCTGCCATAACCATAATAATTTCCTCTGAATTTTGTGCCATCATAAATCCGCTGAACTGAACGGAGGTGATGTGACCGGTGACTGACGGATCAAATGTCTGCCTTGCTTCAATGAAGGAGAACACTGGCTATTCTGAACTAAATCTCTGAACCCCCTCCCCTGAAAGAGAAAACAGGCAGTATCTCAGCCTAATTTCACCCGAACAGACCTAAGCGTAGCTGAATAACTGTATTCGACCTCCGATCACTGTTCCCAAATTACTGTCCCAAAACTGAATTTGATACCCACAGATATGACTAACTCTCAAAACACTAATGCTTGCAAGCCTGATACCCAGACTTGCAAACTGATACATGCATTCCTGTAGAGGCCAACTCTAAAAGCACATAGTAAGCAAGTGAGAGCCAAAACGCCCCTATGTTGGGGTAGGGTTTTCCTGTCCTATTTTGTCAGGAGCTAGGGTTTTACTACACACGCAGTGATTTCAAACAACCTATAATCGGGTAAGCAACCTGTCCTAGTTTGGAATAGTCACTATGGATTCCGAATATGCGCTAGGTCGAATGGTCACAAAGGGTGCCTCGGTAAAAATCGGGGTTTGTGTTCCCGTGGTGGCAGAGCCCGCAACCGGTCAGCCTTATGGCACGATTCTCAAAGCAAGCCTTCGGCAAACCGTTCAGGAATAGCATACGGCAAACACGGTATCCTAGGCGCACTAATGCACATGCAAGTCAAGTTCTCTAATTTCCCAGCAGAGTCGCCAGAAACTATGGACACGCCCCGAGGGCCTCATGCTCACCACAGTTCGGACTCAAATGTCATGATTCTAAATCTGATCCCGCAAAGTGCAATGCGAGACCGATAAATCACCAAAGAGTCCAAATCCAGCAAATCATTTTCGAAAACTGATTTTTAAGAAAGAAATGCCAAACATGGATTGCTTTGCCAGATACAGAGTCGCCACCTAAATATTTTATTTTGGGGGAATTTAGGAAACCCTGACTCGTGCCTAAGGCCACGTGTCCGTCATCACCAAAGTTGCCTCGCCTTGGGAACTTGGGTACGATTGGAGAAGGTCATCTATGAGCACCCCCGCTCGCCCGATCCGAAGATCGGCCTGTACTAAGTATGATATCTTGTTTTTGAAAACACATACATTCTTATTCCGTTTATTAGCTAGAATTACTATGTGATGCGCACAACACATAAGTATAGACTAGATCGCCTAATTTGGAACAAAGCATCACATATTCGTTTGTTTGGAAATGGTTTGAAGTTTGCTACTCGCAAGTAGGCTAAAATGCAGATTTCAATTCCAATTCAAGTAATCCAACCTTCACCCACAGGCATTTAGGCAGTTATATCACATAAGCAATTAGCCTCATGGCAAGCATGCTGTCATGTTAACACTCACATACATGCAAGATGCTAAAGCATAAACACTCACAGTGTACTTTGAGCCAAAACAAGGAATGTGTTAGTAATCAATGTATGATACAAGTCCATGTTAAGATGGCTAATGCAACACATACAAAATCCAACTAGAATAGGCTCGGCTAATTTAACATGGCATATGAGATGCAACAATTCGATACGTGTATTCAACTTGGAATTTAAATACAATGCAGTCAGTATGATGTGCCGAGCCCGGTGCATGCAATACAAGTGGATGGATGCAAACATGCATAGCATAAGGATGTGCAGACACCCCATTTTTGACAGCCCTTAAGACTTGGGCGCTACTGATGGTGTACTCGGTGATGAAGGTGTACAGGGCAAAGGTTCAGTTTCTTCGGCAAGGAGAGAGTCAAATCTCAGCTTCATACCCCTTTTGGACCAAAACAATCTTGATCAAAATATTTTAGACTTGAAACCCTCTCTTTCAAAATGTTTTGAAAATAAAAGTTCTACGATGTTCAGACGCTCGCATTTTGTTAAATGTCACGCTTTTCGGTAAACCGAGCAAGGGCAAAGTGGAAATGAACGAAAGAGAGATGAAATCTCTGAAAAATCTTTCAAAACACCTTGTTTAGGGGTTTGGAGTTGAAGAAAAGAAGAGAAGAGGGAAGAAACCTAGTTGGGGAAGAAAATGGGCATGAATCGTTAAGAGAAAAAGTCGAGCGGTCCTCGCTAAATCAGGCTTATCTGTCTATACATTTGGATTCAAGCTATGAGGCCACCACCGTTGGAAAGAAGACTTCCGGGGCTTCATTTTACGCTCAAGAATCTCCTAAAGCCAAGTCTGGACGGGGGCAATATAATTAGTTGAAGTAGGACATCAATCCGGTTGGACCGAATCTGCGCGGCTTCACCAAAACAGGCATAACTTTTTGCATAGTTGGAATTTTAATGCAAGGCTGGTGCCATTGGAAAGCTAACTTCTGGGGCTTCATCATATAGGATGGCCAACCACCTTGCACCTTTTGACCTGGTCGGCCAGCTCTCTATAGCTTTGTCTCTGTGAGTTGGTTCCAGCTGTGTCAGCGGGAAGGCACAGACTGGATCCTCCATACACGTGTATGGAGGGTCTTTGGCCTTGCTTCTTGGCTTCTTGGAGAAGCTTTGGTCTCCTTGGTCTATAAAGGAAGCCCTCCCTCTCTATTGCAAGGGTTCAGATTTTGGTGAAGGCTCATAGATACATCCCTCTTTGTATCTCTCCCTTTGAGCCCTAAAAGAGTGAGCTCTTGACCCCTTTGCATACCATCTCCTAACCTAACCCCTCCACCATCACTCTAATCATCTTGGAGGCCATTTTTAGAGGCTCAGGGACTGGTTTTTGGGTCCAGAGGTTGCTGGTTCTTGCTGTGCCACAAGGGTAACCATTTCCTCCCTTTTTGAGCATCATTTTGATCCTTGTTTTAGCCATACTTTCAAGAATATTTGAGCTTTATCATAAACTAAAAAAATTCTTATTTTGAGCTTCTTAACAAGTTTGTTTAAGGTCATTTTTCTGTTGGGGGTCATCTACCCCCTTGCATGCTTGTTTTCACCTTGTTTTGAGCCATGCATCTAGGCCTTTGAAGTGAGCTTTGTTTGGCCTTCTAGCCACTGAAATCCAGTGGATTTTCAGTAGCTAACATACTGTTTTGAGCCCCAAAATGAGAGAGGGGTGACCTTCTCTCCCCTTGTTTTGTTTCCTAGCATTTTTGGCCTAACAAAGGGGCCTATATTTACACACTTCTTGAGCATGTTTCAGGCCATTTCTGGTGGGTTTTAGGACCTTCATGACCTCTTTCCATAGGTGGTTTTTCCATATTAGGTGTCCCTCTTACGTGTGTAGAGTAACCCTCTTCATGGCCTTTCAAAGGAGCCTTTACTTGCATGCTTCCTAGCCTCATTTCTTGCCCTTTTCAGTGAGTTTTAGGGCCTTCATAACCTCTTTCTAGAGGTGGTTTTGCCATTTTGCACGTGTAGAATAACCCTCTTTTGGGCCTTTCAAAGGAACATATCATTCGTGCATGCATTGACCATGTTTCCATGAGTTTTTGGGTATTATTTGGCATGGAATACTTTTGACTTTTGCTGATTTGGCAACCTCTTGATTTCCTCACATACTTGTAGTGTAAATCCTCTTTACTAGTTTACATTGCGTGCTATGTTGGCCCTTGATTTTAGCACTTCTTGGCCATGCCTTAAACTGATTTATTGCATGTTTTGGACTTCCTTAGCTCTGTTTTTGGGTCTCATGGTCGAATGATGCTTGTTTTGCATGCTTGTAGTACAATATCCATGCCTAGCTTTGAGTTTTGAGGCTTATTGCATGCATATACTGAGGTGTTTTCATGTTTTGGGGCCATTGCACATCATATTTCAGAGCTTATATGTATTTCATATTCTCATGATTTTCACTCTTTAAGTGCATTTGAGAGTTGTACTTGCATGCCTCATTTACCGACCATTGCATGAGCTTCATTTGAATGCATTTCGAGTCATCTTTTTAGACCATTTTCCCACTGTCTTGGACCTGCCTAAGGTCTGTTTGGGTGTAGTTTGGTCATTTGTGCATCGCTTTGTATACCTATAGTGTAATCCACTCCACTAGTTTCGGTATCCGGGTCATCTAGCATGCATTATGTGAGGTGTTTGCATGTTTCGAGACCATCTTTTAAGCCATTTCAGAGCTGGATCATGTGCCATTCTATGCCATATTTCACCCTTTGCCATGCTTTGTTAGAGTTGCATGTTGTGCCTTAGGATCGGTCCTTTGCATTCGTGCATGTTTGCATGTATTTCGGTTGTCTCGTTTTCATCATATGGCCACTGATTTGAGTGTGGCTGAGGTCCACTCATATTGGTTGAAGTTCACTTTGCATTGTGTATGCCATTTGGTTCATGTTGTTGCATGTTTGACCATCGCATTGTGTATGCTTTGATTATGCCTTTGTGTATGTCCATCTTCGTATGTGTGCATTGTGTATGCCATATAGCTCATGTGCATTGTGTATGCCATTTTAGTCCATAGCATTGCGTATGTTAGGTTGCATGTGTGCATATCATCTCTCGCATGCCAGCATGATTAGGTTGCATTGCATTTAGGGTGGCATGTTAGTCGCATTGTGTATGCCATCTCATTGCATTGTGTTTGGAGTAGGGTTAGTCCAAACACGGGAAACAAGGGGCGTTTCGTACTCAAAGTGACGAAACGTGTCTCAATTTCCGGTCGCCGACACTCAGGATTACCCATGATGAAGTTTAGGCCTTGTTGTGTTTATATGTGCATTCATTTCACATTGAGTCGTGCAATGCGACTCCCCGGCCATCATGCATCGAGATGCGTGATTGATGGCACGAGGATCGAGGACTACACTCCCTAGAGCTTGTGCAATGACGGGGAGAGTGGTCGTGCGCACATGTATCAAAAATTCTTTGCCATGCCTCTTTCTTGCTCTCTCTTGCAGCAAACCAGAAACCAGCAGCCTTCTAGAGCTTTGTACAATATTCCGAGATCAATTGCAAATAGAGGCAAACGAGGAATTTCCCGACAAGGCGACTCGAGCATGCATGCATCTTTCATCATTCGGAATAGAGCTGAGGCAGTCCATAGATCTGCATACTAGTTTATTTCATTTCTTAGTTAATTTGTTAATTAATTAGGGTTCTGTTATATTTAATTAGCTAGAGTAGATAGTTATTTATTCGGTTTGTATTATTTATTCGGACCCTCTGAGGAGGGCAATTTTGTAATAAGTGTGCGTGCATGTAATGTATGTTTTCCAACCCCACGTCTTTCTTTCTTTTATTTACCAGCTTATGATGGTTAGTTTAGGACACGTTTCAATTAGCATACTTATGCTCGCATGTTTGCATTCATTCTATCTTGCATGCACCGGGCTCGGCGCATCATACTAACTGCATTGTATTTCAATTCCGAGTTGAATACATGTTATCTGTTGCATTTCACCTGCCATCTTAGAATAGCCGAGCCTATCTTAGTTGCATTCCTGTATGTGTTGCATTAGGCATTTCAGCATAGTTAGGATCATGCATTTGATTACTAACTAGCTTCTGTTTTGGCTCGGAGTACTAGGTAAGCTTTTATGCTTTAGCATCCTTGCATGTGTGTGAGTGACTGCCATGATAGCATGCTTACCATGAGGCTAAGTGCTTATGTGATATAACTGCCTGAATGCCTGTGGGTGGAGGTTGGATTATCTGAATTGGAACAATTCATTGATTGCGAGTTTTAAGCCCACTAGATAGTGGCAAGTCCCCATGTTTTCTAAGCCCACTTGAGGGTGGCAAAATCTGCATTTTAGCCTACTTGCGAGTAGCAAACCGCTTTCAAAAACAAACACGAAATGTTTTGTTCCAACTCAATCGATCCAATTTATACTTGTATGCTGTGCGCATCACACAGTAATTCTAGGCTAATAAACCGGAATAAGAGCACATAATGTTTTCAAAACTCGATATCATGTTTAGTAGAGACCGATCTTTGATCGGGCGAGCAGGGGTGCTCATGAAGTGACCTTTCCCAATCGTACCCAAGTTCCCGAGCCGAGGCAACTTCGGTGATGATGGACACGTGGCCTTAGGCACGAGTCAGGGTTTCTTAAATTCCCCCAAAATAAATATTTGGGTGGTGACTTTGTATCTGGCAAAGCAGTCCATGTTTGGCACTTCCTTCAAAAAAATCTATTTTCAAAAACGATTTGCCAGATTTGGACTCTTTGATGATTCATCGGTCTTGCATTGCACTCTGCGAGATTAGATACAGGACCGTGACATTAAGTCCTGAACTGTAGTGAGCCCAAATGAACAAAACGGGATTCCCTCCCAGGACGTTCGGGGACGTCTACAGTTTCTGGCGACTCTACTGGGGAGTTAGAGAGCTTGACTCGAACTCATGATATCTTGTTTTTACTACACTTATGTGTTTTTTTGCATTGCATTTGCATTGGTGTGCCTAGGACACCGTGTTTGCCATCTGCTATTCCTGAACGGTTTGTTGGAGGCTCACTTTGAGAAGCGTGCCATAAGGCTGACTAGTTACGGGCTCTGCCATGATGGGAACACAAACCCCAGTTTTTATCGGTGCACCCTTTTTGACCATTTGACCTAGTGCATATCGGAATCCATAGTGGCCATTCCAAACTAGGACAGGTTGCTTACCCGATTGTAGGTTGTTTGAAACCGCTGCGTGCGTAGTGAAACCCTAGCTCCTGACAAAATAGGACAAGGAAACCTTACCCCTCCATAGGGGTGTTTTCGCTCTCACTTGCTTGCTATGTGCTTTTAGAGTGCGTCTCTACAGGAATGCATGTATCAGTTTGCAAGTCTGGGCATCAGGCCTGCGGGCATCAGCATTAGTGTTTTGGGAATCAGTTTACCCGAGGGTATCAGATTTGTGGCAGAATTCTATAGGAGGGCACAGTCATTCAGTTATGCTCATGTTCGTCTTAGTGAAATCAGGCTGAGATGCTCTCTGTTTTCTCTTTTGCTAGGTAGTCCTGGAACCATAGCTTCAGAAGGCTCCAATATCCTCCGAGGTTTATCGGACTTGTGCTAATAGACTTTTTCAGGTCAGAGATTCAGTTCAAAGCAACCAGTGTTTTCTTCGCCAGTGGTAAGGCAAGGAAAGACCAATCAAGCACAGATCACCCGTTCAACAGTCCCTAGTTCAGCGGTCATTATCCACCTCACCTATGCGTAGTTGGGCTGAACAACAGGGTCATCGCTGCACCAGTCTTGCAAAGTCTATCGGCATTTGATCCGTAAACTCTTGGGGGATAATGTGACTATGTAATCGGGGGATGAACCACCTGCTGATGGCGCTCGATTTACTCCAGATGTGGCGTATGGCACGCACTATTTTGAGCATTTGCGAATGCCAGTTTTTGTACTTTTTGACTTGGGTATTGAGTCAGTCTTGTTGTGTTGTATTGAGTCAGTCTTTTTGTACAGAGTCAGTCTTTTCTTACTGAGTCAGTTGGGTCTGTCTTGTTGTATCGAGTCAATCCTGCTTTGTTAGAGTCGGGTGATCCCGGGGGCGTTGCCTCGGATATCACTATTTTGTTTTGTGTTTGTCTTTTCGCCTTCTTTTGAGTTTGTTTCTGCCGGGGAGCCAGTTACACCAGAAGATCTAATTGAAACAGTTGTGGTTTTCATGCTTTTGTGCTTGTTCTCGCTTTGAGCCTGTTGTGCTAGCAAGTTTTAGAATGAAACGGCAGTGCTTTTCACCTGCTCTTTTATGCCTTGAATTCATTACATCGACCTAAGTTTTTCAAAAACTCTTTTTGAACACTGCGGTGAAAACAAAGAGGAAAGAATTCCTCAGGATTTACAAAAATTTAATCAATTGAGAGAAAGTGAGGTGTGCTAAGCCCTTAATGAATGAGATCATGCGTGTTAATGTGAGTACTGAGAAGGATCCTGGCTTGATCCAGATTGATTCTGCATTGTCTTCGACGTGAGCGATTAGTCGCTTTCTTAAAAAATTTCAAAACATGTTTTGCGTGGTTCTACGAAGACCTGTGTGGAATCGCTCTTCAGATTATGCAGCTTAGGATCGCTCTCAGCCTCGAGACTCGACCCCTCTGCTTCCAAACCTTGAACCTTAATTCAGAATGTTCAACGGTCAACCACAATGTGAGGCCCGTGTGGCCGGATCAGAAGCAATCCATGAACTAGGGGCGAGAATATCAGATGTGATCAAAGGAAGCTTGTGAAGCTAGATCAAAAGCAGCCCTTGAACTAGGGGCAAAAATGTTAGATGCGCTCGAAGAGCCCAAAATGGATCACTCCGCAAATCAGTGAAGATCGGCGAGAATGCCAAATCCCAAAAAGGAGGAAAGAAGAAAGTATTGCTGGAAAATAACTGAGTTCCTATCCACAACACTAGGGGCAATTTCAGCCCCATTGGATGGACTCTTACATCATCAGCAAACAATAGCCATTCTCCTGGATTCAGATGACTTCAGGATCTCAAAACCATTTGACATGGACAAAGCTACACTTTTACCCTTGAGAGGCTCGCTGGGCCGAAAACCCGGAAGGGCAACCCAGGCAAAAGTTAGAGCAAGAAAAAGAAGAAAAAGAAAAAAAAAGAGAAAAATGCAAAAAAAAGAAAAAATGAAGAAAATGAAAAGAAAAGATGAAAAAGAAAAGAAATGAAAAGAATTGAAAAGAAAAGAAGAACATAGCTCGCAAGGTTGAAAACCCAGAAAGGGTGGCTTTGGCAAAAGTTAGAGCGCAAAAGGAGAGGTTAATACCCGAGTGTACCTCCCCCGAACTACGTAAGGCTTGATTCCCATGTTTGGGATACGTAGGCAACTTCATTCTGAAGTCCAGCCGTAAACACTTTCCAATTGACTATGTCCATGTAGTGGTTCTGATCATCTTTGTCTTCTCTGTATCCGAGAGTTCGGTGGTAATGGTCACTGTAAGGATTGGTTGCCATGTGCTGCGGTGCTATTCAGACAAGAGGCAACTTTCCATTGCCATACAGCGCGCTGCGGTGCCATTCAAACAAGGGACAACTTTCCGTTGCTATGCAGTGCCGTTCTGACAAGGGGCAATTCTCCTTCGGATCTGAGGTTGTGCATCTCAAGAGTAGGTTCCGTGCTCTTTGAGCAGTGGCCATTTGCAAAAACAGTTTTGAGAATTTTTACTAAGGTTGACTAATTCTCTCAAAAATTATTCCACTTTTCCAAAACTGGACCATTTCTTGGACCCAAAAAAGGAAAATTTTCAGTGCTCATAACCTAACTCGCATGATTTCAAATCAAAAAATCGAACAAGCACGTTAATCTAACTCTCATTTTGGTTAAAATTGTTTTAAGCAGAAGCCAAAAAACAAAAAATGGTCAAAATAATGAACTAGGGGCACAGTTGAGTCAGGCTTCCTGTCTTTCCCCCGTTGTCAATGCATTTGCCAGAAAGGGCACCATACTTGCCGGAAAGGGCACCCTATTCGCCAAGAAGGGCATAGCGGAAGCTAACAGAAAAGGGCTGAAAGCTCTCAACATCCTCCAAGCAACGAGGTATCAAGCCAAGTGCGAAGCATGAACTGGAATGGATCAAGATATTCCACTCCCTCGTCTAGACACATTTGATCATGTCCAAACTCCCCAGCAGAACATGGTCAACCGATGTCAGCTGGAGATTTGCTACACATCCAGTTGTAGCGCAACCCCTCTGCGGGAAAGTTCACTGTTGTGGGCAGAAGAAAAAGAATCTAGTAGAATGCTAGGGGTAAGAGCCCACAACTTCCTATTTATCCATCAACCACCCTGGGGAGGGATGAAAAATGAGAGATTAAAGAATAAAGAGATGTGCGCTGAGAGGAAAAGCGAGAAAAGCATTTTGAGAGAAAAATCGAGCTTGAGGGTCGAGTGATGTGAGAATCACAAATGAGAAAGGGTGGGAAATAATACCCAGAGAAACAGGCTCCCTGTGCACGTCTGAGTGTCGTGTCTTTTTGTTTTATCTCGATTCTTATTTCGAGTCGTTTCGAGTGTTACTCGATGTGTTTAGGTTGTTTACCTTTTGTTTTCCATTGTTGGGTTGTAGTGCGCTGTGTTCAGTCGTAAGCTCAATACCCCGGTCAAGAACTCATCTCTCAATTTCAAAAATAAAATCGTTTTGCGCTCCGAGTGCTGTGCCATTCTCTACATTTGTGCAAAACAGGATCTGTTCTTTCATAAAACTGCAGGGTTCAACCTAGGTCACATGAGAATAGTAAAACTAGGACCTATCTGAAGCTATATAGGTTCCAGACTGCAAAGCAAAAGAAAAGAGGGAAAATGTCGGGTATCTGAGTTTGTTTCAACTTCAGTAAGTTCCGAGATTGCATTTTGTGTGTACCTCTTCAGGTCTTGCCAATACTTTGAAGTATGAGTGTGCCTCTACCTCAAGCTCAAGATCAAGTCTGCTTCAAGCTAGAATGGCGATCAAAAGTGCTCTCCCTGAGTCCCATTCCCTGCCAGAGGCATCTTGGTTGTGTTCGCAATGAGTTCCTAGGAGACCAACTGCGACGGTAGAAACTAGAGTTCGAATGGCTGTTGTCTAGAACGCAAAGGTTCGGGATTTCCAAGACTAAAGTCGGGTTTAAATACCCAGAGGCATGTCCTCGGCTTGAAATCTGTATAGAAGCCCCATAGGTTGAGATAGCTTGTATGCACCTCAATTCTGGATACTGAACCAACTTAGTCTGTTACCCCGTTGAAGAATAGGGAAAGTTGTGAATATGATCAGGAAGAAAGGCATTATCCAAAGTGTTCTACGTGAAGAACCCTTGTCAGCATTTCAGAGCCTTTGTACTGTCAGTTGAAGGTAAGTGTTCGAAGAGCACGAGGGGAGATCCCCGTCAAAGTAGAGCGGTTCATCGCTACTCACCCCATGAGGTGCTTTCTAAAGCACCTCTATGCTTGTTTATTGCATCATGCATTGTATTGCATTGTACCTCTCAAGTTTCTTTCTCATTCATGGACGATATTGTATGTACGGTTCATTCAAAGAAGTTCCGTTTGAGATCATTTATTTAGTGTATCAATCACATTTCATTCAGTTAGTGTATCAATCACACTTCATTTATTTAGTGTATCAATCACACCTCATTCACCCTTAGTGTATCTATCACTCTTTCTTCATTCACTTAGTGTATCAATCACACTTCATTTATTTAGTGTATTAATCACACTCTCTTCACTTAGTGTATCAATCACACTTCTTTCATTTTCTGTATCTGTCACACATATTCTCATTTTCTGTATCTATCACACACATCCTCATTTCGTGTATCTATCATGCACATATTCACTTCATTTACTTTAGTGTATCCATCACACTTCATTCTCTTTTGTGTATCCATCACACTTGTTCACATAGTGTATCTATCACACTTTGTGTTCGCTTTTAGTGTATCAATCACACTCTGTTCACTTAGTGCATCTATCACACTTTGTGTTCGCTTTTAGTGTATCAATCACACTCTGTTCACTTAGTGCATCTATCACACTTGGTGTTCGCTTTTAGTGTATCAATCACACTCTGTTCACTTAGTGCATCTATCACACTTTGTGTTCACTTTTTGTGTATCCATCATACTTTGCTTCACATAGTACATCTATCACACTTTGTGTTCACTTTTAGTGTCTATCACACTTTGTTTCATATAGTGTATCCATCACACTCGCTTCATTTTGTGTATCTATCACACTATGCTCACTTTGTATATTTATTACACTATGCTCACTTTGTGTATCTATCACGCGTTCACTTTGTGTATCCATCACACACGTTTACTTTGTATATCTATCACACTTCATTTGTTTCGTGTATCCATCACACGTTCACTTTTGTGTATCTATCGCACATGCTCGCTAAGATTGCATAATCTTCTTACATCCTTTCTGCATGTAATGTAGTTTGGTTTTTCTTCACTTGCTTAAAACTGTTACATTTATTGTGTATAAATTGCTTCATTACAGCTTTTCTTTGCATGATCATAAGTTGTATTCGACTTTGTGCATGTCATTTGCATCTTGCCCCAGCCTGCGGGCGCATCTCTTTATTTTCTTGCATGTTTGTCTAAGTCTTCGGCCTTGTCAAAAATGGGTCGTCTCTGGGCTTTGACATTCACACCCGTCACTTGTGACTTTCAAGTTCTGTCAAAGAGGAGCAACTGTAGGCACCCCAATTTTGACCGCCCTTAAGACTTGGGCGCTACTGATGGTGTACTCGATGATGAAGGTGTGCAGGGCAAATGTTCAGTTTCTTCGGCAAAGAGAGAGTCAAATCTCAACTTCATACCCCTTTTGGACCAAAACAATCTTGATCAAAAGATTTTAGACTTGAAACCCTCTCTTTCAAAATGTTTTGAAAATAAAAGTTCTACGATGTTCCGACGCTCGCATTTTGTTAAATGTCACGCTTTTCAGTAAACCGAGCAAGGGCAAAGTGGAAATGAACAAAAGAGAGATAAAATCTTTGAAAAATCTTTCAAAACACTTTGTTTATGGGTTTGGAGTTGAAGAAAAAAAGAGAAGAGGGAAGAAACCTAGTTGGGGAAGAAAATGGGCATGAACTGTTAAGAGAGAAAGTCGAGCGGTCCTCGCTAAATCAGGCTTATCTGTCTATACATTTGGATTTAAGCTATGAGGCCACCACCGTTGGAAAGAAGACTTCTGGAGCTTCATTTTACGCTCAATAATCTCCTAAAGCCAAGTCCAGACGGGGGAGATATAGTTAGTTGAAGTAGGACATCAATCCGATTGGACCGAATCTGCGCGACTTCACCAAAACAGGCATAACTTTTTGCACAGTTGGAATTTTAATGCAAGGCTGGCGCCATTGGAAAGCTAACTTTTGGGGCTTCATTGTAGGGGATGGCCAACCACCTTGAACCTTTTGACCTGGTCGGCCGACCAGGTTAAGTGGTCGGCCGACCACTTGAACTGGTCGGCTAGCTCTCTGCAGCTTTGTCTCTGTGAGTTGGTTCCAACTGTGCTAACTGGAGGGCATAGACTGGATCTTCCATACACGTGTATGGAGGATCTTTGGCCTTGCTTCTTGGCTTGTTGGAGAAGCTTTGGTCTCCTTGGTCTATAAAGGAAGCCCTCCCTCTCTATTGCAAGGGTTCAGATTTTGGTGAAGGCTCATAGACATATCCCTCTTTGTATCTCTCCCTTTGAGCCTTAAAGGAGTGAGCTCTTGACCCCTTTGCATACCATCTCCTAACCTAACCCCTCCACCATCACTCTAAGCATCTTGGAGGCCATTTTCAGAGGCTAAGGGACTGGTTTTTGAGTCTAGAGGTTGCAGGTTCTTGTTGTGCCACAAGGGTAACCATTTCCTCCATTTTTGAGCATCATTTTGATCCTTGTTTTAGCCATACTTGAAAGCATATTTGGGCTTTTTCATAAACTAAAAAAAGTCTTATTTTGAGCTTCTTAACAAGTTTGTTTAAGGTCATTTTTTTGTTGGGGGTCATCTACCCTCTTGCATGCTTGTTTTCACCTTGTTTTGAGCCATGCATCTAGGCCTTTGAAGTGAGCTTTGTTTGGCCTTCTAGCCACTGAAATCTAGTGGATTTTCAGTGGCTAGCATACTGTTTTGAACCCCAAAATGAGGGTCTCTCCCCTTGTTTTGTTTCCTAGCATTTTTGGCCTAACAAAGGGGCCTATATTTACACACTTCTTAAGCATGTTTCAGGCCATTTTTGGTGGGTTTTAGGACTTGCATGACCTCTTTCCAGAGGTGGTTTTGCCATATTAGGTGTCCCTCTTGCATATGTAGAGTAACCCTCTTCATGGCCTTTCAAAGGAGCCTTACTTGCATACTTCCTAGCCTCATTTCAGGCCCTTTTCAATGAGTTTTAGGGCCTTCATAACCTCTTTCCAGAGGTGGTTTTGCCATTTTGGATGTCCATCTTGCACATGTAGAATAACCCTCTTTTGGGCCTTTCAAAGGAACATATCATTCGTGCATGCATTGACTATGTTTCCATGAGTTTTTGGGTATTATTTGGCATGGAATACTTCTGACTTTTGTTGATTTGGTGACCTCTTGATTTCCTCACATACTTGTAGTGCAAATCCTCTTTACTAGTTTACATTTCATGCTATGTTGGCCCTTGATTTTAGCACTTTTTGGCCATGCCTTAAACTGATTTTGTGCATATTTTGGACTTTCTTAGCTCTATTTTTGGGTCTCATGGTCGAATGATGTTTGTTTTGCATGCTTGTAGTACAATATCCATGCCTAGCTTTGAGTTTTGAGGCCTATTGCATGCATATACTGAGGTGTTTTCATATTTTGGGGCCATTGCACATCATATACTGAGGTGTTTTCACGCATATACTGAGTTTTGAGGCCTATTGTATGCTTGTAGTACAATTTCCCATGATTTTCACTCTTTAAGTGCATTTAAGAGTTGTACTTGCATGCCTCATTTACCGACCATTGCATGAGCTTCATTTGAATGCATTTCGAGCCATCTTTTTAGACCATTTTCCCACTGTCTTGGACCTGCCTAAGGTCTGTTTAGGGGTGGTTTGGTCATTTGTGCATCGCTTTGTATACCTATAGTGTAATCCCCTCCACTAGTTTCGGTATCTGAGTCATCTAGCATACATTATGTGAGGTGTTTGCATGTTTCGAGACCATCTTTTATGTCATTTCAGAGCTGGATCATGTGCCATTCTATGCCATATTTCATCCTTTGCCATGCTTTGTTAGAGTTGCATGTTGTGCCTTAGTATCGGTCCTTTGCATTCGTGCATGTTTGCATGTATTTCGGTTGTCTCGTTTTCATCATATGGCCACTGATTTGAGTGTGGCTGAGGTCCACTCATATTGGTTGAAGTCCACCTTGCATTGTGTATGCCATTTGGTTCATGTTGTTGCATGTTTGACCATCGCATTATGTATGCTTTGATTATGCCTTTGTGTGTCCATCTTCGTATGTGTGCATTGTGTATGCCATATAGCTCATGTGCATTGTGTATGCCATTTTAGTCCATAGCATTGCGTATGCTAGGTTGCATGTGTGCATATCATCCCTCGCATGCTAGCATGATTAGTTTACATTGCATTTAGGGTGGCATGTTAGTCGCATTGTGTATGCCATCTCATTGCATTGTGTTTGGAGTAGGGTTAGTCCAAACACGGGAAACAAGGGGCGTTTCGTACTCAAAGTGACGAAACGTGTCTCAATTTTCGGTCACCGACACTTAGGATTACCTATGATGAAGTTTAGGCCTTGTTGTGTTTATATGTGCTTTCATTTCACATTGAGTCATGCAATTCGACTCCCCGGCCATTATGCATCGAGATACGTGATTGATGGCACGGGGATCGAGGACTACACTCCTTAGAGCTTGTGCAATGACGGGGAGAGTGGTCGTGCGCACATGTGTCAAAAATTCTTTGCCATGCCGCTTTCTTTCTCTCTGTTGCAGCAAACCAGAAACCAGCGGCCTTCTAGAGCTTTGTACAATATTTCGGGATCAATTACAAACAGAGGCCAATTGGGGCATCGCGAGGAATTTCCCAACAAGGAGACTCGAGCATGCACGCATCTTTCATCATTCGGAATAGAGCTGAGGCGGTCCATAGATCTGCATACTAGTTTATTTTGTTTCTTAGTTAATTTGTTAATTAATTAGGGTTTTGTAATATTTAATTAGCTAGAGTAGTTAATTATTTATTCGGTCTGTATTATTTATTCGGACCCTCCGAGGAGGGCGATTTTGTAATAAGTGTGCGTGCGTGTGATGTATGTCTTTCAACCCCACGTCTTTCTCCCTTTTATTTACCAGCTTATGATGGTTAGTTTAGGGCACGTTTCAATTAGCATACTTATGCTCGCATGTTTGCATTCATTCTGTCTTGTTTGCACCGAGTTCGGCGCATCATACTAACTGCATTGTATTTCAATTCCGAGTTGAATACATGTTATCTGTTGCATTTCACCTGCCATCTTAGAATAGCCGAGCCTCTCTTAGTTGCATTCCTGTATGTGTTGCATTAGGCATTTCAGCATAGTTAGGATCATGTATTTGATTACTAACTAGCTTCTGTTTTGGCTCGGAGTACTAGGTAAGCTTTTATGCTTTAGCATCCTTGCATGTGTGTGAGTGACTGCCATGATAGCATGCTTACCATGAGGCTAAGTGCTTATGAGATATAACTGCCTGAATGCTTGTGGGTGAAGGTTGGATTATCTGAATTAGAACAATTCATTGATTGCGAGTTTTAAGCCCACTAGATAGTGGCAAGTCCCCATGTTTTTTAAGCCCACTTGAGGGTGGCAAAATCTGCATTTTAGCCTACTTGCGAGTAGCAAACCGCTTTCAAAAACAAACACGAGATGTTTTGTTTCAACTCAGTCGATCCAGTCTATACTTGTATGCTGCGTGCATCACATAGTAATTCTAGGCTAATAAATCGGAATAAGAGCACATAATGTTTTCAAAACTCGATATCATGGTTAGTAGAGACCGATCTTTGATCGGGCGAGCGAGGGTGCTCACGAAGTGATCTTTCCCAATCGTACCCAAGTTCCCGAGCCAAGGCAGCTTTGGTGATGACAGACACGTGGCCTTAGGCATGAGTTAGGGTTTCTTAAATTCCCCCAAAATAAATATTTAGGTGGCGACTCTGTATCTGGCAAAGCAATCCATGTTTGGCACTTCTTTCAAAAAAATCTATTTTCAAAAACGATTTGCCGGATTTGGACTCTTTGATAATTCATCGGTCTTGCATTGCACTCTGCGAGTTTAGATACAGGACCGTGACATTGAGTCCTGAACTGTAGTAGGCCCAAATGAGCAAAACGGGATTCCCTCTCGGGACGTTCGGGGACGTCTATAGGATGCTAATTGAAATGTGCCCTAGAACTAACCATCATAAGCGGTTAAGTGAAAGGGAGAAAGAAGTGGAGGTTGGAAGACATTCATCACATACACGTACGCTTATTACACAATTGCGCCCTCTCGACGGAGGGACCGAAAGAATAATACAAATTAACTAATTAATTAACTAACTAACAGGCTAATTAATTATTACACAACGCTTAACTAATTAAACAAATTAATTAAGCTACTAAAGTAGTAAAACAGCCTCGGGAAGAGAGATGTATGCATGCTCGGTCGGCTTTGCTCGAAAATCCATCGCCATGTCATGTTGCCTCTATTTACACTGCTCTGTACCTCTGAGAACTGTGCAAGTCTCAAGGATGCTTTTGAATCACCTTTTGAGCACTGTGGGATGTCACCGGCCAAAATTCAAGGCCACCGGCCAAGAGGAACTGGTCATCGACCATTTGTGGGGATCCCGGCCAACAATACATAGCCGGTCGGCACTAAAGATGGCCGACTGGCCATCTCTTCCTGCAAAATCCTGTTTTTGCTGCAACAGAGGACAGACAGAGCATGGCAATGCATTTTCAATGCAATGTTTGCACCACCACCCTCCTTATCATGTTTGAGACTCAAAGGAATATGGTTCTCGACCCTCGGGCCATCAATCACGCATTTCAACGCATGATGGCCAAAGGAGCCAAGCGTGCAAATTAATGTACAATGAATGCACAAAATACATGAATGCCTCACGCTTTATCATGTTAGATCAAGAGCGTCGGCGACCAAGGTTTGAGGCACGTTTCGTCACTTTAAGTCCGAAACGTCCCTCTATCCTTGTGTTTGGTTCGACACCCCAAACCAAACACAATGCTATGCAAGTGTACCAAATACAATGCAAAGCATGCAACCAATGTAATGCAACATGTGCAATGCAATCCAATGTAATCAACCTAAGCATGCAAGCTAAGTCAATGTAACATGACCACGACAAATGCAATGCAATGTTACCTAACATACATCCAAACATGCAAGAATATGTGACAACATATGAAGCACATGACAAAATGAAAGCTAACAAGCATGCAAAATGTGACTTAAGCATGCAAATATGCAAGGCATGTAACAATATTTAAGCATATAACAACATGTGAGGCAAACATGTAACAACATGTTAAGCAACTTAAAAAAAAGAGAATGCATGCCAAATGCATTACAACTTAAGCATGCAACATGTCATGGACCAAGTACACAACAAGGCACAAATGAACTAGCATGCTTCAACATGCAATTTACCAAATATGCAACAAGCATGTGACAACATACAAGGCAAGCATGCAACAACATGCGGGGATGGTCTTAAACCGAAATGGACAGCTCTCAAATAGGTCCAAATCAATGGCCAATTATGCTAAGGGATAAGGGACAAAATCACATACAAACATGCATGGTAATTGGCCTAACACTTAAGCATCGAAGGGCAACTTTTAAGAATACTTAAAAGGGATGAAAAACATGCAAATGGGACAACATTACATGCTCTGGAATGATGCTAGGAGTGATGCCAAATCACATAAATAAATCATAATCATAGCATGCACAAGGCTTAAAGCCTAAGACTAGTGAAAGGACTCGAACCAAAGCTACACAAAACAAAGAGCATATGGCAAGCATAACCCAAAATAGTCCTAAAGCATGGCAAAGTAAGCCTAAAACATGCAATGACCAAAACCAAAACAAGCTAAAACAAAAGGGCAAGAACACGAGACATGCAAGGCTACCAAAGAGATGTTACACTACACCTAAGACAACCAAACATGGCAAGTTTTAAGCCAATGAAAATAGAGATATGGCATGCCAAAATGAGCCCAAAACACCCACTTAGATGACATCCCAAATGCCTAAGCATGGTGACATACACGATGACACATTCATGAGGCATAAGACACTAACTCTTTAAGACATTAAAGGAGTCATAAGTGCAAGCATATGAGCATGGAATATGGACTGAAATAACATTACGAGTGATGCCAAACCACTGAAATGACCCCAAATAGAACATGCTAATGACTTGAGCACCCAAAGCTAACAAGCTAGATTGCATGGTAGCTATACAAAACAATGCAAGCATGACCAAGAGGACCAAAATCAGAGCTTAAGCATGTCACAACATGGCTAAAAGCTTCATGGTGTTGAACCAAAATCATGCTAAAAAGACATGTTACAACATGGTGCATGTTAAGGCAAATCATGGGATTACAAGACAAGTATACAAAGCATGCATGGTATGTCTAAACCAAGTCAAAACAATGCTATATCATGGCAAAACAAAGCCTAATATATACTGAAATGAAGTTAAAACAAGCTAAGCAAACATGATACTAACATAAGCCATTTATGCAAGCATGAAAGATGACAAGGAGAGGGGATGATCCTTTCCTATTTAAGACACCAAAATCACCTCTCCACCATTGAAAATCCTCTGGATTTCAGTGGTAGCGAGGCCATGCAAAGCTAAAACCAAGGGCCAAAAGGGATGGCCTAGAACAAGGCCTAACAAGGGGAGGGGGGGGGGGGACAACCCCAAACCTCAAAATGACCTTGAGCAAAGTTCTAAAGCAAGAAAAATCAAAACTTTTATCAATTATAAGTTAACCTTAAAACAATAAGCAAGAAGGGCTAAAGGCTTGAGCAATAAAGGGGTACCTAAAGCAAGGAACTCACCCTTGTAGAACCTCTTTAAGAAGGGAGCTCCAGCAAGTTTTCTGAGTTCAAACCAACTCAAGAACACTGAAATCAACCTCCTAGCGCCTCAGCAACCAAGGATGGTGTTCTAGTGTGTGTTTGTGTACAATAGCAAGACAAAACAACACTTTTGAGCACAAAATAGGATCAAACAAGGGAGTATAGATACAAAACTATATCTCACTCTCCCAACCTAATTTTTTCTGAACCCTGGAGGAGGGAGGAGGGGCTCCCTCTTTATAGAAGTTCAAATTCTAAAGCTTCCAAGAGAAGCTAAGCAAAGGGCAAATCCCTCTATACACGTGTATGAAGGGGGTGAATTGTGGATGCCAGCTGCACCAGCTGGCACAAAATATCTACATAAAGCAGATGAACAGCGTTTGGCCACCAAAAATGGCCGATCGACCAAAATAAGTTTCGGCCGACCAAATATAGTGTCGATCGGCCAACACTCTTGGCCGATTGTAAGAAAAAAGGGTCGATGGCCTCATGCCCTAGCCGGTGGATTGAGGGGATGGCAAACAAGACACCCTCTTCCCTTAGAAACAAAAACACAAGTGTTTGGTCCACAACCAAGCACAAAATAGACAAGTTGAGAGATCTTGAGGCAGGACACGTAGCCGTGACCTCCAAGAACTCAAAACAAACACGAGCATAGGTGATCATCGAGTGTTCAACGATAACGTCCAAATCTTGAGGACGGTAAAAAATGGGATGTCTACAAAATGAAGTCAAAAATTGACATGCATGTTTGATTATTGGAGATATGGAGCTTATATGAGGTTTGAATGCATGAGTTTTGATTATGCAAAAGAAATGTTGAATAATTGGAAAATGTGACCATGATTTTGAGCAATTGGCCTCACATTGCTTGTATACTCATGTAATATAATGTGTTTACATGTTTTTGAACCGAAATCATGAGTTTAGAACCTTTGAACATTAAAATTGAACTTCAAGAACAGTTCTGGAAAACCCAGAATTTGGCATGTCCGCTCGAGCGTGAAACGCTAGCTCGTAGAACTTTTGCAAACATTGATGTTCGCTCGAGCGGGGATATTCACGCTCGAGTGGGGAGCCATGTAGTGTGACCTTCAGCTTGAGCGTCTGAATTCACTCTTAAGCGTAAAAATGAGGCAACCAGCACTTTTGCAGACCATGAGGGTTCGCTCGAGCGGCGGAACCCACGCTCGAGCGGGGACCCTTGTTTCAGAAATTTTGTAAAGGTGTTTTGTGTTTCATTTTCTGTTTTCTTTCATTGCTAAGCACTCTTAGGCATGCATTGAGCATCATGAATGAGTTAAAAGGATAAGAAAGAAGCCTAAGAGGGATGTATGAATTAAGAACGGATTGAATTGTTTGTGACCCATTGTGTTCATGATATGTGTAGGGTCGAGTTCCAGGGCAAATCCACCGGCAGAATACTGTGAGTAATATCTTAGTAAAGATATTTTGAAGTACGTTATTTGTCTAATTGCTTATTCCCATATAAGTCTTATAACTTTGTTAATTTGAATTGTGGACAAATGTTTGTTATGCCATATGATTGGACCAAAGGCCGTTGGGTACAATTGATTGGGCCAAAGGCCGTTTGACATGCATGAATGATTGGGTTGAAGGCCGTTTGATATGAAAGATTCAGTCGAAGACCGTTTGATATGAAAGATTGGGTCGAAGGTCGTTTGACATGAATGAAAGATTGGGCCAAAGGCCGTTTGACATGAATGAATAAATGGGCCAAAGGTCATTTGACACGAATGAATGGGCCAAAGGCCACTTGACACGAACGATTGGGCCAAAGGCCGTTGGACAGGAACGATTGGGCCAAAGGCCGCTGTGTATGAATAAATTGGGCCCGAGGCCATTTGATGTGATTGGAACCGCAGTCACTTGACCTATATGTATATATATACTAGATAGAAATACGAATTGGGCCCAAGGCCGTCTGATGTATGTTGTTCTAAATACCATTCATGTATCTTCTTTATTTGATATTATTCACTGGGCTTTCGCTCACGCTCATTCATGTGTCTGTAGGTGAGCTAAGGGGGGTCCAAACCCAGCCTCAGTGAAATTTGTGTGAAATAGTCAAGGTTTTGAAGAGTCAGCCCATACGTCTCACGCATGAGACTTGTTTTCGCCCTTTTGCTATTTTGTTATATTTTGTCATGTTGGCGAGAACTTTGGATTACGGTTGTATATAGTTTTGATTGGTTGACCATGACTTGAATGATCCTGTTGTGTAAAGCTTATACGTTAACTTTCCTTGATATGAGTTATTAATGTATGTTTGTAAAATGTTATGACATGCCATGTAAGCACAGCTCTATGGACAAAAGTTTGAAATTGCTTCCGTTTGGCCCCCTTAACTCTGTTAAAATATATCTGGTTTGGTTTAAGGCCGTAGATAATCACGTAATTACTGGCCGGTTATGTCCTTAACCCATGGGGGCGGGTTTGGGTCATGACACTTAGACTACTCGGTAAGTCTTTATGCTTTAGCATACTTGCGTGAGTGTGATTGCCATGATTAACATGCTTGCCATGAGGCTATATGCTTATTTTCTAAACTGCATGAATGCCTGTGGATGAAGGCTTGTTGTTTGAATTGGAACGATTTAACGAATGTAAGTTTTAAGCCCACTTTGTTGAGTGGCAAAATCATGTTTTAAGCCCACTATGTTTGGTGGCAAATCCGCATCTTTAAGCCCACTTGAGAATGGCAAATTCAAACCATTTTCGCAAACAAACATGAGTTGAATTGTTCGAAGTCTTGCGACTAGTCTATACTTGCTTATATGCGTCACATAGTAAAGATAGTTTAATAACCAGAACAAGAACACATAATGTTCATAAAATATAATATTATGATTAGTAAAGGCTTATCTTTGATCGGGCGAGCGGGAGTGCTCATTTCAGGACCTTTCTCTCTTATACCTAAGTTCCCAAGTCGAGGCAACTTTGGTGATGATGGACATGTGGCCTTTGGCACGAGTCAGGGTTTCCTAAATTTCTCCAAAATAAAATATTTAGGTAGCGACTTTATATTTGGCAAAGTAGTCCAATTTTCGCATTATTTGATTTTAAATCAATTTTTCAAAAGCTTTGCCAGATTTGGACTCTTTGGCGATTATCAGTTTCACATTACACTTGTGAGACCAGATTCAAAATTGCGGAAGTTCAAACTGTGAGGCCTTCTTTTCAAACCTTTCCGAAAGGCGGGACGCGAGAAAAAGGCAAGTCCACAACTAGCACCATGATGATGGCTTTTATTTTCATTTACGAGTTTAGATTTTTAACCTTTTATGGGTACAAGTTGCTTCTGTTATGACTATTTGGAGCCAACTACAGCCTGCTTATGCTGTTCATAGTTGGAATGAAGCCTTGGACAAGCGACTTCGAACTCAAGTATTACAACAATTTATTCTCATTTTGTTGTCTAAGGTTCACAAATCCCATGCATAATGTATCTATTTCCAAGAATAATTTGATGGGGGTTGTTCTCTTGTTAATCATGTACTAATTAGTATTAGTATGAATCTATTATCTTTGTCACTCTCATGCATAATGTTGACAGGAGTAGTTGAAGAGGGATGGAGCTTTTCACAGTTGCCTTTACTACCTGCCTTGTTTTGGTGTGTATGTCTCTGTGTGTTGTTTGTTTTCCCATAGCTAATGTTTGTTATTTTGGTTGTTGTGGAAGAGAAAATCATGCTAAATTAGACCCAAACAACTTCACCAAGTTTTCTAGCAATTTTTTAGTTTCGAAATTTGATGCTACTGAATTAAATGCTTTATTAATTCATTGTGCAGAATTATGGTGTTAAGATACTGTAACATAGTATCTCTGAGAGTAGCCTATATTTATTAAGCTATAACTTGGAAAGAATTGAGTAGATTTTAACTTGGCATCCAACGTTTGCATTACAAAGTTTCATGGAATCACTTTATAGTTGCAAACTGAAAGCATTTTAGGTCCAATATGCTAATGCCATGAATGCAAGCATATCAGTTACAGAGTAAAACCCAATGTCCCGATGATCATTAGTCCAAAAAGCTACCCTTGTCATGATTGAATCAATGGATTACTTAGCTAAAATCTTCAATAGATGAAGGGAAAACCCAAAACACTTTCGATTTTGAATGACGAACCAACTAATAAAGACTTTAATACATAGGGATTTAATAGAAATTACCAATTACCAATTAAGGTTTATGCCTTCTTTCAACTATTGTACATTAGTTATTAAAGGTCCAATCTTTTCTTTTCATCATTGTTTCTTTTCTTTTCTTTTTTTTTTTGGAAGGGGAGGCGCGGGGGGGGGGGGGGGGGGGGGGGTTTGAAAATGACTTTTGTTTTCAATTATAAAAGAGAATTATATTACTTTAACATGAATCATGTTTTAATTTGATGGGGGGCAATGCCTTGGGCCACTATCGAGGGTTAAATAAAAATGTGAGGAAAACTACACATAGTCATTGGAGCTTGGCCAATGGTTTGTTTCATAGTTAGTGTTTTCATATTTCTTTTTTATGTGAGTTTGCAATAAGTTTTATGATTTCTTTTGTTGCTTTCATTCTTTTGATTGAATTGAAGCATATATCTATTATTGATTAATTCCTGTATGTCATAATATTTTTATAGTTTCATTGATTTTATAGTGTAGGTAAGGTATCT
Source organism: Camellia oleifera (assembly GCA_022316695.1). Classification (NCBI taxonomy): domain Eukaryota; kingdom Viridiplantae; phylum Streptophyta; class Magnoliopsida; order Ericales; family Theaceae; genus Camellia; species Camellia oleifera. The sequence continues at coordinate 35,349,513 of CM039307.1, read as the reverse complement.
AGAACACATGGTGTGCTATTTTGATCAAAAAATTGACAGAGGAATTCTTCAAGTTAGGTTAAGTTGCCACTTTTCACAGATTTTTTAGCTATCATTTGGTTTCATTTGCAAAATAAAAAAATAATTAAGTTGAGATTTTTTAGCTATCATTTGGTTATTTCATGACATTTAAAATTAATTAAGAGCCCTTTTCTCTTTGGTTGCCATTTGAGAAATTTCCATTCAGTTAGATAACCCTCATGTTATTTCTTTTGTTGGTGTATTTTTTTTGTTTCGTCCTATGCTTAGGAGTAATTACTAAACATTGCATCTGGAATCTCTATGCTTAGGAGTTACCATATTTTTATTCTAAATGTTTATATGCAGGTACTTAAAGATGCTGGTACTTTTGTTAAGGGAGTCCATTATTGTGGGTCAAGTGTTGAGAGCTCTAAATTTTTGGAGTGCTTTTTTCTTTTCATTTCTTTACCTGCTTTTGTTGCTGAGTGTGTGCATGCACCTTTTTTCTTTTCCTCATCTATTATTTTCTGTATTCCATGGGTTTTATCTTGGCTCTTGCAAATGCTTATTTTTGTTTCAATTTCTTACATTTCTGTTTCTTGTGTAATGGTATAAGGCCTTTTGGTGTTTCACTACTAGTTGTTGGCTTTCATGACAAAGGTGCAAAACTATATCAGGTATGTCATTTGGGTCCTCATTTGATATTGCAGAGAAGTCAACAACTGAGAGTGTTGCAAATGCCATTTCTGAGAATCGAGCCGAGTTGGTGCACCTCCCTTCCACCATGGATCTTCATATGCCACTGCCATTCAAAGACTGCCCAAGTTGTGATGGATCAATAAGAGCTATTCTGTAATCATTGAAGCACACAAAATTAAGTTCCCATATTTTCCCAACCCTCCCAGTAATAGTTATTGGTGCTTTCTTCTGAACACTATTGAAACATTCCCATGCATTGAAATAGTTTTTTTTTTTTTTTTTTGGACAATCTATTGCAGTGGGTGAAGGGTATTAAGTTCCCAATCTTATAGTCCTCATCTTATCTAGCTTAGATTGCATTTCAATCTTGCTATGTCTTTTGTGTGGGATATATCTAAAAGTTGTCGACACACATTCGCTGGTGGTGCTTGACTTTGTTCATATTTCTTTTAATTTATTTTCATATCTATTAACTTTCTTTAGACTAACTTGTACATTTTGATGATGTCTGAGTATTAAGTTCGATTTTTGTATTATTAATGTTGCAGGGTGTGATGAAATGTACTGAATGCAAAGATAAATTACAAATAAGGATTTCAACGGATGATGTGAGTCTTTGCCATTTGATTGATTATTTAGTTGATTCACTACTTTTGCATTCAAATGTGGCCAACTTGTCCTGACACTAGCACACTAAATGAACTTTTGTACCTTAAGTATGTGAAACTAGTACACATATGAAACTACTACATTGCTTGTCAACTTTGGAACTTAATCACATGGATTTTTTCTCTATTCCCTTCCTCGTATTGCTTTTATTGATATTTTAACATATAAGTAGATTCATAGAGGACTTGAAATGCCTAAATTTTTACGATAGGCACTTTATATGCCCTTCTTTTTGTTCATCTCCTTGATAATTTGAATGTCATTGGAATTGTGCATCTATTTCTTCAATAATTGTGTAGGTTCTAATTAGAAATTTCATTATTTATTGTTTATTTGATGATCATTGTAACCTTTTTCATCATTACATTTCTTTTGCTCCTCAAAAAATGAAGAAAGAAATAAAAGTGCAACTTACATGTGATGTTCTGTCAAAAAGAAAGGTCATTAACGGGACTGTTTTGGTTTTGTGTTGTTCCTAAATGAGTTCAGTGGGTTATCTTCTTGATTCTATTTCTTCATTATTATTTAAAGGGTGGCTTGATTTTAATTATTTCGATTAGGAAATGATTGTTAGGGAAACTTTGCCTAGTGGGCTATGTGGAAAATCAAGAATGAAGGTAGGTAGGTATATGTACCCTTATTTTAATATACCTAATTATGAGGATGTAATTGATTCCATTTAAAGTTAGAACAACAGTTTTATGGGGTGAAGGCAAAGTCTCAATTTACAAAGTTTTTAGTTAGCGAGTTTTATGTATAATTTAAGAGGAATTAAGCAAGTTGTTAAGTGAGTATGTTTCTACTTTGAATCTTCTATTTGTTTACTGGTTGATGGTGTGACTATTAAATCTCAAATTTATCATATGAAATAAGTCTAGATGAGTTCTCGATTTTAAAAAAGAAAATACAACTTGGACTCTTTAAGTGTATGTTACGTAAGGAATTTGTTTGGTTAGTAATTCGATGATTGTATCTTTATATACATATGTGTTATGTAGTGACAACAATCTTAACTTTTTATGTAATGAAAGTAATGATTGTGAACTCACATCGAATTGAGATCATTTAAAGCAAAATCCAAGTCATTATAAAGTAAACTCATATGGAGTTTTCTTAAGTGTGTAAGTGCACACTATGTGTCACTTACACAAAAGGTGTAAGTGTAAGGTGTAAGTGGGTTGGTTGCATATGGTGTGCAACCTCAAAAAAAATGTAAGTGTAAGGTATAAGGTGTAAGGTGTAAGTTGCACACCATAACTATTAGTTCAAGATTTTATTTTGGATTTATTGATTCTATGTATATTTAATTTTGTGACCAATGTTTTAAAAACCGGACCGGTGAGTGAACCGAAAAAAATGATCGGGTGGACGGGTCACCGGTTCAACCGTCGGGTTGAACCGGAATCGAACCGTGACGTCATAAATATATTAAAATTATATTTAAATAAAAATATAAGTAATAAAATTATAAATTTAAATTTTTAATAATCATAAATATTTCTCTTAATACTTTTTTTATTAAAAAATATAAGTAATAAAATTATAAATTAAAAATTTTAATAATCTTAAATATTTCTCTTAATACTTTTTTTATTAAAAAATATAAAAATATATTTAAAAATATTATTAATTTTAATTTTGGAAGAAGAAATCAAATATTCAATATTCCCTCCAAATGATTTTAATTCAAATACTTTGATTGAAAGAAGAGCAAAATTTTTGGAGGGATATCAAAATTTTAAGTTTCCCTCCAATGAATTTGATTGAATCCCACATAGATTTCTTGAATTTTTTTGGAAGAATTTTTTTCTTATAAATAGATAGAAGCTCTTTCACAATAATTTCAAGCTCTCAATGGGATTCCTCACAAGAGGAGACCCTTAAAAGAGAGTTTCCAATTAAATTTTTATTATATATATAATATAATATATATATATATATAATAAGAAAGAAAAGAAAGAAAATAAAAAAGAAGAAAAACTGAAAAAAAAAAAATAAAAAAAAAACAAAAAAAAGGCCGGACCGGTTCGATCAACCCGTGACCGGGTCGGCCGGTTCACCGGTTTAACCGGTGGGTTCACCGGTTTTCAAAAAATAAGCCGGTTTTTACAATTGGCCGGTTTTAGAGGGCTAACCGGACCGGAACCCCATCCGGTCACCGGTTCAACCGGTTGAACCGGCCGGTCCGGTCCGGTTTTTAAAACCATGTTTGTGACTTTAAAATATCTGGCCATACATTGAAGATTTTCATTTTGGATTTATTGATTCTATGTATATGTCATATCTATATGATAATCCAAACATTTTATACTAGTAACAATCAAAGTGGTTATTCCTTTTCTATTGATGCAGGAGATGAAGAGTCAATATGATGAGAAAAAGGTCCGAGTTTATCTTTTGTAAGACTAGAACAGTCTCAACAAATAGTAAGTTTATTCATATGTTTCTAACAGTTTCTAAATTAATTTGTGTTTTCATTTTTTAGATTAGAAATTTCTTGGAGAGAGGCAAAATATGGTCAAAGAATTCAAGAACCTAGTTTTTCAAGTTTTTTCATTTTTTAATACATGTAATCACAATTAAAGACTTTTTATTAATTCATTTGTATATACTTTTGAACATTTAACTTAAATGACGTTATTCCATCCAATATGTGGTTATCATTCAAAGTATAGTATATAATGTGTATTACATTGTTCAAATGCACGTACAAAAATAATATTGATTATTCTTCAAATATGTCGAACCCGTTTTTTATCACACGCATTAATTGTGATGAGAAATGCATGTAACGTGTGATCTTATCTCATTATTAATCACAGGTTTTATTAGATTTTAATCACACTTAAAATCTGCGATCTAAATGTTTATTATCTTTGTGATCTAAATGTTTATTATCACATGTTTTATTAGTTATTAATCACACTTAAAAGATGTGATCTAAATGTTATTAATCACAGGTTTTATTAGATATTAATCACACTTAAAATCTGTGATCTAAATATTTTTTATTAGTTATTAATTACACTTAAAAGATGTGATTTAAATGTTATTAATCACACTTAAAAGATGTAATCAAAATATTTATTATCACACTCAAAACATGTGATGGAATCATCTTTTAATGACATTTTGGGAGTGTGATTAAAAATGACCGCTTTTAATCACACTCCCAAAGATCACATTTTAATAAAACTTAAAGGTGTGATTAAATAACATTCATGACACAAAAAAAAATGTGATCTATTTATGATTTTGTAGTAGTGCTCACCTTTACACTGTCACTATCAAGAACCGCATACACGATACTCTCATCATTATGTTCAATTTCTTCAATGTTTATTTCAAGAGACTTGGCATACTGATCTTGAAATTCTACATAAATTATATTGGTGTAAACATCTGCAGCTTGCTCCATCATCTTCACTTTTATATTCACCTTTGGCAACTTTTGGCATAGAGCATATTCGGTTTGTAACTCTTTGTACCTCTTCTCACAAAGAACTTGATCAAAATGCATAAAAAATTGCATTAAGTTATGATCAGATTGAATGAAATCCTTTAAGAGAGCATTAAAGGATTTACTAAGTTGGGTGCTACTTATGCCTGCACCCCATGCATTTCTAACATATGGCCAACCCCATTTTTTCTTGACCCCAAATGTTAACTTCAACCAATAATTATCTCGTACTTCATAATTATCAAACATTTCCTCCAATTTTAACATATACTTTTCTTCATCCTTAATGTCGTACATAAATTTGGATAAAACACTCTTCATCCCCTTATCCTTGACCTTCTTATCCTTGAAGATAGAATTTGCATGCCTTAATGCATTTTGCATCAAATGCCAAGTGCAAAGGTGGTGGTTTGTGTTAGGCATGACAACAGGTATGGCCTTAGCCATTGCAGCATCCTGATTCGTAAAAATTATTTTCGGAGCCTTACTTGACATCGCCTCCAAGAATCTTTCAAAAAGCCATATAAAAGAATCGACGGTCTTATCATATATTAAAGCTATGCCAAATATAACAATTTTCCGATGATGGTTAAATCCAACGAAAGACGCAAATAGTCTATGTACACTATTTAACTTATAAGTAGTGTTGAAAGTCACAACATCACCAAATTGCCCATAATCCATGATCATATAAGCATCGACCCAAAATATGTTTGTAATATGCTCCTTGTTATCTAATTAGACCGAGTAAAAAAAAGATGGATTATCCAATGTTTTCTCACGAAAATATTGCAAAATGCTACCTGTCTCCCCATATTCTAAACTCTTTTGCCTATTCATTTTCAAATAATTTTTTTGGTCCAGTTTTGGGAACCCAAACGACTCCCTTCTACCAGCTTCATTACCCATGAGCTCAAATGCAGCATTGAGACGGATTCCAGATTTTTCGACTAAATCTATTTTGGTTGCTTGTAAAGCAGATATCTTCCTTTGAGATGGTAACATATGCGTACATTATGTTGGTATTGGAATAATCATCTGTGTACAATAAATAAATTGAAACAAAATTAAACAAATAAAATAAATAACGTACCGAATTTATTTTACCGAACTAAATGAATAATAAAACGATCAAGTCGAGTGTGTGACACTTTGTCCTTAAGACATATTTGCCCTACTATGATACTTACGGTTAAGTGGCATCTATCTCCTAGGATACAATGATCCTCACAAATTGTAGTAGCACTCCAAATAATTTGTTGGGCGAACAAAACATGTGTTCTAAACTCTCTGAATTTTTTCCTAAAATTAAAATGAAGAATAATGCAAACAGATAAAAATCTAGATAGCAAGAAAATAAATTTTTCAGACTGTTTTTCCCGAATTGAATATTGCTGGAAAATGCTGGTATATATAAGCAAACTACAAACCCGAACAGGTACATAAAAGAAGTAAACATGTGCATATTCAAACTGTACATATGCAGTTTAAAATTCAAGCAGATCTGCAAAATGTTTGGCAGTTTTAAACTGCTCGGAATTGCTGGCAATTTAATACTGTAAAAACAGTTGAATATATTAGGAAATTTTGGACTGAAGGAGATAATAATGGACAGAAAATTAATTCAATTTTTTGCACAAAATTTGAATTTGATTTCATTAAAAATTCAAATAAATTTTGTCAAAAAAATTACCTGGCCCAGAACCCACACGGCTCGGCCGCGTGTGTGGTGGTTTTGGGCTAAGGTTTCATTTGTCCATAATTCCTCCCTTCTACAAACTTGAGGTGCCCCTTGGGTCCCAACCCGAAAAAATTGAGTACAATCTTGTGAATGTCCGGTACATGCAGCACATTATTGAGAGTGAGTTCCTTTCCAGATGTCATCTTAAATACAATCTTTCCTTATCCTTCAACTTTGGAAGTTAAGGAGTTGCTCATAAAAAGTTGTTTACCGTTGTCCACTAAAGAGTAAGATGTGAACATCTTTTTGTCGGTACAGACGTGGCGAGTACCACCAGTGTCCACCCACCACTCTTTAGAATTTCTGACAAAGTTTGCCTCGGAAACAACTGCAAAAAGATTTATGACATCTACACCATTAAAAATTGTATCTATTTTGGTCATATTGAATTTAACAACCTTCTTACTTGATCTTCCTTTGCCTTTGCAAAAATAAGTTCCTAAGAACTTCTTTGACTTTTTATTATGATTCACTGGCACAGTCCCAACATAAGGAGGGGTTGGCACAATGGCAATCACTATATCAGTACTGGTTTGAACATTAGTTTGACCAGTTTTTATAACCATGAATTCTAAATTATAAAATAAAATTAGAATTAGAATTTTATACTACACAGAAAATTAAACCATAAACACAGAATTTTAAATTCTGTAAAAATAAAAGTAATAAGAATTGTAATTTTTATTTCCAATTAATTTGAAAATAAAATAAAATTTTATTTAAACAAATTTATTACACACAGAAAATTAAATTCTGTAAAATAAAAGAAACAAGAATTGTAACTTTCATTTTTTCAATTAATTTGAAAATAAAATAAAATTTTATTTAACCAAATTAATTCCACACAGAAAATTAAATTTCTGTAATACTTCAATAATTAAAATACTGAAACAAAATTTTAATCAATGAACACTCAGAAATAATTTCTGAAAACCAAAATTAATTTCTGACAAAATTTCACAAATAAATATTCTGAATTGTTAATGACACCAGTATATTACTACTAGTTGTCAAAGAAAATAGACAACATATTATTACTATCTGTCAAACAGTATATTGCTACTATTTGTTTTCCAACTAGAATATTATTTTGTAAAATCACAGAAAATAATTTCTGTAAGAAGAAGAAAGAGAAAGGAAAACAAACGAAAAATTTTGTAAACAGAATAATTCAATCTGTCTTAAGATTGTTGGAATAATCTTCTATGTACAATAAATAAATTGAAACAAAATCAAACAAATAAAATAAATAACGTACTGAATTTATTTTATCAAACCAAATAAATAATAAAAAGATCAAGTCGAGTGTGTGACACTCTGTTCTTAAGACAGAATCGCCCGCTACGGTACTTACAGTTAAGTGGCGTCTATCTCTCAAGATACAATGATACTTACAACTTGTAATAGCACTCCTAACAATTTGTTCGGCGAACAAAACCTGTGTTCTAAACTCTCTTAATTTTTTTCTAAAATTAAAATGAAGAATAATGCAAACAGATAAAAATCTAGACAGTAAGAAAATATATTTTTTTTGACTGTTTTTCAGGAACAGAATACTGTTGGAAAATGCTGGTATATATAGGCAAACTGCAAACCCGAACAGGGACATAAAAGAAGTGAATAGGTGCATATTCAAACTGTACAAATGTAGTTTAAAATTCAAACAGATCTGTAAACTGTTTGGCAGTTTTAAACTGCTCGAAATTGTTGGCAGTTTAATACTGTAAAAATAGTTGAATCTGTTAGGAAATTTTGGATTGAAGGAGATAACAATGGACAGAAAATTAATTCAATTTTTTGCACAAAATTTGAATTTGATTTCATTAAAAATTTAAATAAATTTTGTCCAAAAAATTAATATAAGAACTGACCTGACCCAGAACCCACATGGCTCAGCCGCGTGTGTGGTGGTTTTGGGCTAAGATTTCATTTGTCCATAACTCCTCCTTTCTACAAACTTGAGATGCTCCTTGAGGCCCAACCCAAGTTAGTACACTAAGAGCTTATATACTCACAAAAGCTCTCTTAAAGTTTCAATGTGGGACAACCCATTTTAAGGAAACCCACATTTAATTCTTTAATTGTCCATTTCACAAACTCGAAAACGACGTCAACTTTCCATTCACTCATAAATGGTTTTGACGAACCATCTTCACCATGTGACTTGCCATACGGCAAAAAACACGTCACCTCTTCGGACCCACCCCAAAAGACATTTGGGCCCACTCAATTTTGGACTCAAAGTTGACCCAAAATAAGCCTATAAAAACCATTATTTCCAACAGCTGGTACAAAGATATGGTTATGTTGTTCAACAAAATCACCAACAAAAAATTTCTCAATAGTCCTATCTCACTTAATGATAAGTCGGGCTTGACAACCAATCCTCATTTCCTGCTTGGAATTTTTTGTTAACGGATCTCGCTTGTCGACAACCCGAAACCCTTCCATATTACAAATAAATTGCGTTGAAGTGATTTGCACATCCTTGCTCTTGTTTAGATAACCCCTTCTAATGCTAAAGCCCAACCTTCTTCCACAAGTATTGTAGAAATTATATGCTTCTTGTTCTGTATCAAATGTCATGCAAACTCTAGGCTTCCAATTACAATCACCCTCGTCTTTCTCAACATTGTTTGGTTCCATTTCAATGTGCCAAATCACTTAAAAAATAAATAAGTAGTCAATATTAGCATAAAAACACTAAATTGTGTTTCAAAAATAATATAAACTGAATAAAAATATTATAAGAGTTGACTCATATTAGATTATATAAATAAAGGAGAACAAATATGGGCTCTGTTTTTGTACCAATAAGCTTTTACTATATGATTACTCTCAAAACAGTTTAGTTCCTCAAAATTCATGCTTCTACTCCAAGTATTTTGATGACTTTTGAAAGCAAAATTGGTCATGACACTTAGATTTTCGCTATAAAATACAAATGTAGTAATTTGTTTTTAATATATCAGTCAGTTCATACACAGTTTTATTGCAAAAACAGTACATTTCAAAACAAAATAAAAAACAAAACAAATCAAAACCCTAAAAATAGATTTTTAAAATATCATGTATGAATCTCTCAATCGATGCATTCAAGAACCAACAAACTTGTATTACCATTAATATTATTAAAAAAAAAAAAAAGGTCGAATTTTTCAAATCAAAACCCAAATATTGGAGATTTTTTTAGGAATAAAAACTTGTATTTTTCTTGAATCGGTTGCGGCAAGCCGGCGGCGACAGGGCATCGAGAGAGAGGGAGCGTTGTTGTCGTGTCTCTCTTCTTCTCTCTTTCTCACTCTGTTTTTATATATCTGTAGCGTGTATACAGGGCCGGCTCTGGCCTAAGGCCAGTAAGGCCTGGGCCTTAGGCCCCAAAATTTTGGCCCAAAAATAGGGCCTCCAAATTTGGTAAAATATTATAGGCTCAATGTTTTTTTTTTTTGGTTTTAGGATCAATTTAAAGGGTCCCAAAATATTTTATTGGGTCCATGTATGGTTTAGCTCATATTTATTTATAAGTGTAGTTTTTTTGCTTATATTCATTAAAATGAAAATATATATATATATATAAAATGTTTGGGCCCAAGAAAAACAATACATACAATATATGGGCCCCATTTTTTTTTTTTTTTTTTAACCTTCTTTATCTATTAGATTTTAGTAGAATAAATAATTTTGCCCAAATTTTTTTACCTAGGTCTTTATCAGTTTTAATTGAATAATTTTTTCTTAATTTTTTTGTCCTAATTTTGTTTCATTAAATTATTTTGTTTATAATTTTAATGATTATATGTGCAAGTAAATTTTTTTGTGGCTACAAATAAATAAAAAAGTTATAACTTATCGTTTTATTCATGAAATTTTTTTTTTTCAATGTAAGAGAGGCCCCCATTTTCAAAGTTCGCCTTAGGCCCCTTAAATCTCAAGGCCGGCCCTGCGTGTATACCAGGCAGCTATGAGGGAATTTTGAAATCTAAATTATTATTATTTTTTTTTAATTTATTTATCAAAATAACATCATTTTAGTGAGTTTAAATTCTAATCTTTAAAAACTAAATGAGACACGTGTTAACTATTCATAGATCATTGTAGGAGTTTAGTATGGGAATTTTACTCTAGGATCTTAACGCGTACATGTGGGGTTGTAAATAATTATTAATTTGAACAAATAATAATGATAGAGGTAATTAATTTTGAAATTCTAAAAAGATTATTAATAATATTACACTCAATAAACAAAAATATAACTTCAAAGATCAAAAAATCAAATCATTCAAATTTTTTCTTTCATTGTAAGCAGTAGACAATGACAACGTGATTGACAGACCCAGTGATGATAAGACTAGAGGGACAATTCAGGGTGGTAGTGGTGGAGGAATATTAATCTTTGGATTAGAATTGGAAGGATGAGAAGCTGCAAATAAAAGCAGTTAATTAATGAACACAATAGTCAAATAACTTATCAATAACGGTCGGTCTAGATTACTTGATGGGTATCGGATTCTCTTTGTGTTTAGCGCTAAAATATAAGAGAGTTATAGCGTGAGAATTGATAATAAAGAGATTAAGTAAAATTATATTTATTTTGATAATAATTATTAATATAAAAATTATTAAATTATTGTTATATAAAATAAATATAAAATAATAAAGTAAATAAAAAAATACAAAAATATTAAATATTAATATTAAAAAAATACTTAACATGTAAAAAATTAAAAAAACAATTAAAATTTTCTATAAAAAAAAATAAAACAATGATTTTTATTTAACAAAAATAAAAAAATTAAACATTAATATTCAAAAAAAATACTCAACATGTAAAAAATAAATAAATAAAATAAAACAATTATAGTCTAGTAGACTATTTTTTTAATACCACATCCACCTCCTCCATCTCAATCTCCCCTCTAAGACCTAACCTAATCTCCTCTTCCATCTCAATCCCTTCTCCAAATCTACAGACAAATACAACATTAAACGGGTCGCACCTCTATCCCAATCTCATCCCTACTTCTATACCTCAAAACAAACGGGGCCTCAGAATGGTAAAGTTGATAGACCGATTTTGGGGTGGGGCAGTTTAACAAAAATACTAAAAATATCAAATAAATTATTAAATATCATTCATATATATATTATTAAAAGTAAGATTGTTTTTAATATTTAAGTGACACATTACAAGGATTTATTTTTTGATAAGAGAATTACGTCAACATGTATTTTATTAATTACATATAGAGTTCTACACAAATTCAAATTTAATTTAAATTACACTAATTTTACATATTTTATATGGACTCTATTTGACAAATATTCTTTTTTTCATGTATTTTTTATGATAAATTGAGATAATTCACAAATCTAATACCAATTTTACATTTCACGTTTTTCTTCTTAATTATTTCAAGGATATTAGATTATCTTTTTTTTTAATGCTAAATTACATTTTTTTTTCTTCTTATTTTCCCGTGTATTATTCTATACCGAATATCAATTCAATATTATTTTAAATTATGGATTTGTCTTTTAAATTTTACAGTGATTCTATATATAAAATTATATTTCATTTCTTACATTATTTTATATAATTACAACTCATAGAAGGAAAAACTTACACAACAATAATACTCTCGATGAATCTCTGAAGTTTGGATTTACTGTTTGAGTTACTTTTTTAATTATTGAACAATAATTTTTTTTTTAAAAAAATATTTTCACATCATATTAAAAATAAGTAATCACTTCACACACTGAGATGTATCCATTATTTGAATGTTTTTATTATTTTGTTTTTTTGGGTTTAAATGTTGTTATGTGATTCTTTCTTGATTAGTTATTGTTGAATTTCTTTTATATAGTTGATATTTTAATTTAATTAAGAGTGTTTATTTTATAATCTTATAATTTAATATATATATATATAGATCATGTAAAATCATTATATGATAATTCAATTACAACATATTCATATTTAAGTTTTTAAAATAAATTTTATATAATTTCTATTTCTACATATTTTTATTTTCCAAATGAAAAAACAAATTAAATAGTTAGAATTACTTTTAATTTTATGTTACTAATCCTTCTTATAATTTAATTATTATTTTTAATATCAAAATGAGTATTTATTTTAATATTTTATAATTTAATATATATATCATGCAAAATTATTATATGATAATTACACTTTTATAATACGACAAAACTAAAATTATTAAAATACACAAATAATTTAACTAAAATTAATACATATAAGTATTCAAGTAATAATTTTATAAAACGATAGCGAAAATATTATCAAAATAAATAATTAAAATCATACTTTAATTTAAAATTAAAATTAAAATTAAAATTATTCTTTTATAACACACATTGTACTATCAAATATTTTTTTGACAAAAAATAGGACGTGTATTGCACTAGTCAACTGTTAGTTTTACATAATATTTACATGAGTGTGATATGTAAAGTTAAAACTAAAATATAACTCTTTAAAGAATAACAAACAGGTTTATAATTTTTTAGTTTAACTCTTAAAATCAAATAAATTCAAAAGTACACCATAATTTTTCTAACATATATTAATAAATTAGATTAAGTTGGCTTAATTTTTAAATTTAAAAGACTTACATAAGAAAAAATAGAAGTTTAAGGGCCACATTAAATTTACCAAAAAGTTTGAGGATTTTAATAGAATGACAAAATTTTCTTTTTTAGGTACAACGGAAATAAAAAAGGAAACACGGGCCTAGACCTTTTCACAAGACATGCCAATCATGTCTGCAACTAGAAACTCCCTAATAACAACTGGTGGTTCATTAACCACTAAAATCTCTTCTGGTTAAGTAGCACCAAATTTAATCAGAACATCAGCACAAAGTTGCCTTCTTTATACACATGCCGCACAGCCCCTTGTTACGACCAAAAGTTGTTTGAAGTTGATATTTAAACCTAGACCAAAAATCTTAAGATTGATAATTTACCCTTTATTTTTTATATTAAAATGTTAGTGCGTGTTTATTAAATTGATGCGCTATGCTTTTGAGGTCGTCTGTGCTTTTTCTTCATTTAGCTGTTGTCATTACTCCACAAGGACGGCACACAACAATGATGTTTTTTTCCTATCTTTAAAAAAACACAATGATGGTTTTCATTTTTAATTTTGCACTTTTTTTTTAAGAAAAGTTGAATAAATAAACTGTATGGATAATTTTGTTTTGAGCTATAACAAATATTAATGAGTTTGGTTTCTTTTAGGTTTAAATATGAATTTGAGAGAATTTGATGAGATGTCTATTACAGATTCATTTTAATAATTTAAATCGCTCATTTCATAAGGTCCTCGTATATATCACTTATAAAAAAATGAGATCGATCTGATAATGGTATTTTTTTTTTTTTTTTATCTTCAAATAAATGAATCATCTAATTTCAAAAATATGCTTCTCATCTATTTTTTTTGAAAATAAATATGATAAAATAAAAAAATTATAATATAATCGAATTTATTTAATTTTTTTTATATACAATATACATTAAAAAAATTTAAAAGAAATTTGTCACATCTAGAAAAAGAAGTCACATTCATATAAATATTATGTAAATTTTTTAATAATATATATATATATATTTTGTGAGATCTCTAACCTTTGTGATGTGATATCGGCATTAATTAGTTGAGTAAGAGATGAGAACTAAAATTAGATGCGTACGTAACCATACACAACTAGTTTATAAATTGAAGCATACCTCTACAATGATGTAACATTTCATAAATTAAAAGGAAAAAATTCCACTTCAGTGTAATCTTTAAAAAAATATATATTATAAATAAATAATAAATTATATATATATATATTAATTATTAAAATTATAAATTATTTCATGAATGTGTACTGATTTTTTAATTGTACCGCTGTTTCATAATTTTTCTTAAATTAAATGATATATATTTTTCGGACTTTGTTAAAAACCCCCAGTGGGGGTCGACTCTCAGTGACGTGACGTAGTGACGTGACGCACTGGAGTTGGCTGAAAAAAAAAAAAAAAAAAAAAAATTTTTTTTTGGTCCAATAGGAGCCGACCCCCAGCTGGAAGTCTAAGTCATTTTCCTATATTTGTCAATGAAGAGTAGTCATTTCATTGATTTTGTTGTGATTATTGAGAGATGGTTTGAGATGATCTAATAAATAAGTGTATTTTTTGACTTTTTATGAAATATGATTTGAGTATGGGTTAGGTTTGAAGTGAAGTAATAAAGAGGTGATATAACTTAAATAAGATGATATAACTTAAATAGGATAGTGACTTTTAATTTTTTGACTTTTTTAAATTATGACAAATAAAGCCTAAGTCTCGGGCACAATATTTGTAGAAACTAATGCTACCAACAAATTCTATAAAATTACACGTCAATAAATTCATATCTATCAACAATTATATGTTGTATCACCCTTTTTATATGTCCATATGAAATAAGATTTCGGCATATGAAAAATGTTTTGGAGTTTTAATGTTTAAGTTATAAAGGTAATTTTAATGAGTTGACAGTGAACTCTATCTACACTGATGTGATACTTTAGTCTTGATTTGTTTTTATTTTTATTTATTTTTTATTCATCATCATGTTATTAATATTTTATTAAAACACTAAAATTAATGGTCTAAATCATTATCGGCAGGCATATATTGTATCGTTGATGTCGATAGGTATGATAAAATAATTATTTAAAAATGAGTAGTGGTGTGATGTGGATTCTCCAGTAGGCTATAAAAAAACAGCTAGCCACAAGCACCACATGCAAGAAGAGAGAGAGAGAGAGAGATGGGTTCAAGGTCAACAGAGAGGCCAAGCCCTCCCCATGCAGTGTGTATTCCTTTCCCAGCACAAGGCCACATAAACCCAATGCTAAAACTAGCAAAGCTACTCAACCACAAGGGCTTCCACATCACCTTCATCAACACCGAATTCAACCACCGTCGCCTCCTCAAATCCCGGGGCCCCAACTCCCTCGCCGGCACCCCCTCCTTCCGCTTTGAAACCATCCCCGATGGCCTCCCTCCCACCGACAACGCCCCTGACGCCACCCAAGATGTCCCCTCCCTCTGTGACTCCACCAGAAAGAACTGCCTAGTTCCTTTCAGAGACCTAATTGCTAAAATCAACCACTCGGCTTCCTCGAAAGTGCCTCCGGTGAGTTGCATAGTTTCTGATGGAATCATGAGCTTCACTGTGTCAGTTGCTCAAGAATTGGGAATCCCATATGTTCTTTTCTGGACGACAAGTGCTTGTGGCTTCATGGGTTACGCACAATATCCTCAACTGATTGAAAAAGATCTTACACCACTCAAAGGTATTACATTATCTAAACAGTACGAATCTATAGTTAAATTAAACAATACAAATCCATAATCAATCGTCCCCCGATTGAAACAAATCTTACACCACTCAAAGGTATTACATTATCTAAACAGTTTAAACAGTACAAATCATAATTAATTTGAGTGGATGATACTGTTAAAACCACTAGTAGTGGCTGAGTAGTTTTTATTTGATTTTAATCCATTTATATTTTGGGGGGTTTGGAAAGTTGTTATTTTAATTTTTGAATATTTTAGTAGGTTAAAATTTTTGTGTTTGAAAAAATAGTTAAATTTTTTTGTAGTTAAATGTGATGTTTGTGAGAAAAAAAATGAAATGATTATGAATTTGATGTGATATTTGTTTGGGAACTTGATTTTTGAGTTTTTTTTTTTTCAACTTTGATTGGTAGCTCGAAATTTTCTCTCTCGAATCCCCCTAATTTCCATTTTAAGTAAACTGTTTTTTTTTTTTTTTTTTTTTTTACTTGCCTTGCATTTTTTTTTTTTACCCGAAATAGCAATTTCGGGGGATTCGGGGGCACCCCCCTCGAGCTCCCCCGCTTTTCCCTTTTTTTTTTTTCACTACAAGACAAATGTTTTACAAAATAAAAAAAAATAAATTCAAATAAAATATCATATCAAACCTTATAATTATTTTATTTTTTCTCTCACAAATATCACATCCAACTACAAAAAAAACCTAACTATCTTCCTAAATACAAAGAAATTTCTCCAATAATATTCTACAACTAAAAAACAACTAAAAAAACTCACTTTCCAAACACTTACTTTGTCTTATTAACTATTTTAGTCTTTTTTTTTTTTTTTTTTTTTGTTGAATTTTAGCCTAAAATAGGCTAAAATAGCTCTTGCCAAACACTACTATCAACTGTTCAACAATTTCAAAAAATAAAGTGAAATTATTTATATGGTGTTCTATATTAATTATGTAGTAAAAATTTTACTGTCGAACATGTTGATTAACATTTGTTAAATAGTTAAAAAATAAAACAAGAGTCAATCGGTATTGTGGTTTCTCACCTGATATTTCAAAAATGACTAATAATTTTTGAGTTTACACCGTCTAAAATTAAATTTTGGAGATAAAAAAGTTACACTTAGATGGGCGTTTTCTAACTTAAAAAATTATTTTATTTTTATTTTTTTGCTTTTAGTGAATTTTTTTTTTAAAATTATGTTAAAAAAAAATTCGTTTCGGATTTATCCTGTGTAGAAGAATTTAAAAAATAAAAATAAAAAACAAAAAACTAATTGTTTTTTACTTTGTATAAAAAATTTCAATAAAGTACAAAATAATTCAATAAAAAAAGTTATCAACACTACAATATATAAGAGTTTTAGAGACTAAATTTTTTGGTCTCTAAAAGTGAAAATTTTATTGCAAAAAACATGTAGGGACCAATTTAAATGTCGTCCCAAAAAATAAAAAATAAGGCTATTAGCAACAAAAATTTGAGAATATCACTAATAAATACACTTTTAGAGACAAAATAATTTGGTCTCAAAATAGTTTTTTTTTTTAGACAAAAAATTTGATCTCAAAGAGATAATAATTCATCACTAATGTTTAATTTTCGTTGCTAAAAATATAATAATTACACTTTTCGTAACAAAAATATTATCTCTAAAAAATAATTTTATTCCTAAATTTTGAATAATGAAACTTTTATTTTTTATAGTGCAACCCCGGCCAGTCAGTTAGTAAATGAAATGTTAATATAAGATATAAATCTGCGAATGAATGTGTTCTTAAATTTGTAAAATATAAATTTTAATTTAAAAAAATATATTTGTTAGATCAAAGATATTAAAAAGTTCAAGTCTCATCCACCTTTTATAGCCTATTGTAATAGGTCACCATATATGGTAGTATATCTCAACCACCATCACCATATATGATAGTATATCTCAACCACCCCGCCCCCACACCACACAAACACACACAAACCACCCCCCCATCACCATATATGATAGTATATCTCAACCACCCCGTCCCCACACCACACAAACACACACAAACCCCCCCTCCCCCCACCCCCATCACCATATATGATAGTACAACAATGATTCATCTCACTAAAAACACCACCACTAATAGCACTAATGCATTAAAAAAGTAAAAAAATAAAATAAAATACAACTTCAAGACCAAAACATCACATCATTACTGACGGGATCCACTACCACCTAATTAGTGAGAGCACTAATTAGTGCTCCCAAGCATTTTTCATGATAGTATATCTCAACCACCCCGCCCCCACACCACACAAACACACACAAACCCCCCCCCCCCCCTTTTCTTTTTCTTTTTTTCTGAATTTGAAATATTTAAAATAAAACAAATAATTAAATTTCGTAAAGACCAAAAAAAAAAAAATTATAAAATTCTTTTTTTTTTAAGTGTACCTTTCTAAAAAATTATTTTTAGTTTTTTTAGGATAGTTTAGTTCAAACCAACCTAAAGAGTAAAAATAAGAATTGACCATTACTTAAGTAAAGATGCAAAAATAAAAATAAAAAGTTGGCTTAAAGCCTCTGAGCCACGTAAATGAAATGCTCATTATTAAGCATGATATCCACACTAGGATCTATACCTATTTGTAAAAACTTAACTAGCTTATAGATGTAATTTTAAGTCTATGTTTGATACTAACTAAATCTTTTGTGAAATACAGATGAGAGTTATTTAACAAATGGACATTTAGATACAATTGTAGATTGGATACCAGGCATGAATGCTATGCGTTTGAAGGACATCCCAAGCTTCATAAGAACCACTGACCCCAATGATATTATGGTTGATTTTGCAATGGGTGAAGTTGAGAGAGCTCACAAAGCTTCAGCCATCATATTAAATACATTTGATGCCCTGGAGCATGATGTTGTTGATGCACTATCAACCATATATCCCCCAATATACACCATTGGTCCTCTTCAGTTCCTCCTCAAACATATCCCAGAAAATTACTTGGAATCTATTGGATCAAATCTATGGAAAGAAGAACATGAGTGTCTTCCATGGTTGGACTCGAAAGAACCTAACTCTGTTGTTTATGTCAACTTTGGCAGTGTCACTGTCATGACACCCCAACAGCTGATTGAGTTTGCTTGGGGACTTGCTAATAGCAAGCAAACATTCTTATGGATCATTAGGCCTGATTTGGTTGTTGGTGACTCGGCGATTCTTCCACCAGAGTTTGTGACTGAGACTGAAGAAAGGGGTTTATTGGCTAGTTGGTGTCCTCAAGAACAAGTCCTGAGTCACCCATCAGTTGGAGGGTTTTTGACACACTGTGGATGGAATTCAACTCTTGAAAGTATTTGCAGTGGAGTCCCTATGTTGTGTTGGCCATTTTTCGCAGCAAACGACGAACTGTTGATGCTGTTGCAACCAGTGGGGTATAGGGATGGAGATTAACAGTGATGTGAAGAGAGAGGAGGTTGAGAGCTTGGTTAGAGAGTTGATGGGTGTAGACAAAGGGAAAGAGATGAAGAAAAAGGCCATGGAGTGGAAGAAGTTGGGTGAAGATGCCACAATTTGTTATGTTGGATCATCTTTTTTGAATTTTGAGAAATTGGTCAAGTCTGTGCTCATGGGATGAATATTGGTACGGCTAGGCATAGGATTATCCAATCAGTGAAAACCACATAACCCTAGCCGCCCGTACTTATTTGGACGGTTTCGTAATATTGTTAAAATCGGGTGTGAGTTAGAATTTTTCTATTTTTTGGGGTTGCGGGTGAGTCGTGAGTTTTATCCGCACCCATAATCACTTGTCTGCATCTTTATATATATATTTAAATCTGGACCGTTAAATTTTTTGTAAGTCTTATAGAAGGAAAAAATCGATAGAAAGTTGATGACAGATTTTTATCTCAGAATCTTTCTCAGCATTTGAGTTTTTCGTTGTCTCTAGACAAAGTTTTAAGGTTTGTTTTTGAAGAAGTTATCACAGCATCAACATCATCTACATCACAGCAGCTATCACCTACACCTTCAGCATTTGTGTCTGTTCTAGATTCTCCATCACAACTCTGTAAAGCTAATGTTCCACTGCCATGTTATCAGGGCATTAGTTGTGGTGGTTAGATATTTTGTTATTCAGTTAGTTTGTTAGTTTGTTAATTTTGTTACAGAATCAGTTTAGATATTTAGATATTTTGATAGTTAGGTTCAACCTCTCTGTATATAACAAGATGTAAGCCATAGTTTTCTTTAATGAAAAATCAGTATTCAAGATTCTCAATATGGTATTAGAGCTGTGAGCTCTCGTGAGCAAGATCCTTAGTCTTTCAATGGCAGATACTTCGTTACCTTCAAATCTCAGTTTACTAATTTCAAATTTCAGTTCTCTCATCACCGTGAAGCTGGAGTCAAACAATTTCATCATATGGAAATCACAGATGACAAATGTGCTTCGAGCATCTGGCTTTCTTGATCATGTCAATGGCTCTCATCCATGTCCATCCTCAAAAATCATTGATGATTCTGGAAAAACTGTTCCAAATTCGAGTTATGCAAAATGGCAGATGATCGATGCACATCTGCTCACCTTTCTGACTGCAACTTTATCTTCATCCATTTATTCCTCTGTTCTTCATCTAACTCAAAGTGATCAGGTATGGCAATTCTTAGAGAAGCAATTTACTTCAGTCTCACGTTCTCATGTTCATCAGCTCAAAACCAAACTTCAAACACTCTGTAAGAAGTCCTCTTCAATGGAGGCATACCTGTCTCAAATTAAAGATATAGCTACACAGCTTGCTTTGGCTTCTGCAAAGGTTGATGATGAAGATCTGGTATTTCTAACCTTGAATGGTTTACCAGAGGAATATGATGCCTTCAAAACCTCTATTCGCACTCGATCTGACCCTGTCAAAATGGACCAGTTGTGTGCATTATTATGTTCCGAATCCATTCACATTGAACAAAAACTTAAACAGTCTACTAGCACAGATCTTCATGTTGCCTACTCTGCCTCACGAGGATCTTCCTCTTCCTCTCCGACTGGCTATGATTCTTCACATGCTTTCAATCGAGGTTTTCATTCTCCAAGAAGCAGATCTTCATATCGTGGTTCTAGAGGAGGTAGATATAATAACTTTAGAGGAGGCAGATTCAATAACAGGTATAATAATCATAGATCCAGAGGCACTTTTTCTTCTACCTCTGGCTGTCAGATTTGTGGTGGTTTAAGTCATAATGCCTTTGACTGTTGGCATAGACTGGATCCTAATTTTCAACCTTTCACTAACAGCACCTCTTCTCAGTCTTCTCTGCTAAAAGCCTACACTGCTTCAGTACCACAGTTTGAACAGTCTTCTGCTAATCCTCTCATACCTCCTTGGTATGTTGATTCTGCTGCTACCAATCATTTAACAAATGATTTGGCTAATTTTCAACAATTTCAGCCTTATCAAGGTCAGGAGCAGGTTCAAATTGGTAATGGTTCTGCCTTGCAAATCAGTCATACTGGTAAAGGTATCTTGCCTACACCACATCATTCTTTTCAGCTCTCAAATCTTCTCCATGTTCCTGTCATTTCTTCAAATCTTTTATCTGTCCACCAACTAATGCCCTGATAACAT
The DNA here is from genome assembly GCA_022316695.1 of Camellia oleifera. Classification (NCBI taxonomy): domain Eukaryota; kingdom Viridiplantae; phylum Streptophyta; class Magnoliopsida; order Ericales; family Theaceae; genus Camellia; species Camellia oleifera. Next base: position 35,327,962 of record CM039307.1, on the reverse strand, counting down.
GGCAGTGGAACATTAGCTTTACAGAGCTGTGATGGAGAATCTAGAACAGACACAAATGCTGAAGGTGTAGGTGATAGCTGCTGTGATGTAGATGATGTTGATGCTATGATAACTTCTTCAATATCCTTAGTCTTTCAATGGCAGATACTTCGTTACCTTCAAATCTCAGTTTGCTAATTTCAAATTTCAGTTCTCTCATCACCGTGAAGCTGGAATCAAACAATTTCATCATATGGAAATCACAGATGACAAATGTGTTTCGAGCATCTGGCTTTCTTGATCATGTCAATGGCTCTCATCCATGTCCATCCTCAGAAATCATTGATGATTTTGGAAAAACTGTTCCAAATCCGAGTTATGCAAAATGGCAGATGATCGATGCACATATGCTCACCTTTCTGACTGCAACTATATCTTCATCCATTTATTCCTCTGTCCATCAACTTACCAAAGACCACAATTGTTTGGTTATTTTTTATGCTAATACTTTTGTCATTCAGGTGTTAATATCAATGGTCTCTACCAATTCATTCCATCATCTCAGCCATTCTCTTCTCCTCAAGTTTTTCAGTCTAGTACTACTGCTCCTGTGTCTGCTAGCAGTCCAACTCCTGTGTCTGAAATGCTTTGGCATCAAAGACTAGGCCATCCATCTTCCTTAAAGCTTCAACATATGGCTGGCTTCTTACCAGATTCAAATAAAATGATTTTGAATAAGGCCTTGTCTTGCCTGGATTGTAATGTGTCTAAATCTCATAGACTTCCTTTTACTTTGTCTAATGCTTCTGTTAATTGTCCTTTTGCCTTAGTTCATAGTGGTGTTTGGGGGCCCTTTACAGTGGATAATGCCCCATTTCGGTTCTATGTTTTGTTTGTAGATGATTACAGTAGATTTACTTGGGTGTATCCTTTGGCTTACAAGAGTGAGGTGTATGATAAATTGCTTGTATTCAAAGCCTATGTTGACACTCAATTTCAGACTTCTCTTAAAATTCTTAGGACTGATTGTGGGACTGAATTTGTAAATAAAAGAGTTAACACTTTGTTGTCTTCTCATGGCATTGTTCATCAAAGTAGTTGTCCATATACTCAAGCTCAAAATGGCATAGCTGAACGTAAACACAGACATATTATTGAAACTGCCATTACCTTGCTTCATCAATCCTTTGAAATGTTGTTTCATCTCATACTTGATTACTCTCTTTTTAAAGTTTTTGGTTGTCAATGCTTCCCTTGGTTAAAGCCTTATGCTTCTCACAAGCTAGCACCAAAATCTATCTCTTGTGTTTTTCTAGGCTATCATCCTACCATTAAAGGTTATCGATGTCTTGAGCCTATGTCTGGAAAAATCTACATTTCTAGGCATGTCATTTTTAATGAAACCTCTTTTCCTTTTTCTCAAAAGCAAGCATCTGTGTCTGCTTCTTCCTCTTCAGATTTGTCTAATCTTATTTCATTTTTCTAGCCTTCTTCTTTTAGCACTGCCTCTCTGAACACATCTGTGCCTTCAGCACCTTCACTATCTGTTCCATTAACTCCTTCTTCTGAGCCTTCTTCTTCTTCTTCTTTTCCTCCTCCTACTCTTCCATCAAATGCACATCCTATTCCTATTTCTTCTATTACCATTGATTTACCTCCGCCTTCTCATCCTACTTCTTTTGTTGGCAACACACATCCCATGATTACTAGGTCCAAACATAAACTTCCTCAGTGTTTTTCTGCTCCTGTTTCTCTTCTTGAAACTGAGCCTACCACTGTACAAGCTGCACTTCAATCTCCAGTGTGGCTTCAAGCTATGAAGGAGGAATATCAAGCTCTTCAACAACGGGGCACTTGGGATCTTGTTGTCCTTCCTCCTCATAAGCTTGCCATTGGGTGCAAATGGGTTTTTCGCATAAAAAGGGATTCAAATGGTACCATTGCCCGTTATAAAGCTAGATTGGTGGCCAAGGGGTTTTTGCAGCAAGAAGGCATTGATTTCCATGAGACCTTTAGTCCAGTGGCAAAACAACCTACCATTAGAATTTTCTTAAGTGTTGCTCTTCAATCTCAATGGTCTATAAAACAACTTGATATTTCAAATGCATTCCTTCATGGTACTCTTCAAGAGGAAGTGTATATGTTGCAGCCTCCAGGGTTTGAACAGTCTTCTTCTCATGTTTGCAAACTCAAGAAGGCCTTGTATGGTCTCAAGCAAGCCCCTAGGGCTTGGTACTCCACCTTTTCTACTTTCTTACTTTCTCAAGGATTCACCAACAGCCTCTCTGATGCCTCTCTTTTTATCAGAAACACTGCTACTAGTATTACTTTGTTGTTGGTGTATGTGGATGACATCTTACTAACTAGAAATGATGCTGCTTTTATTGCTCTGCTTCTTCAGCACATGCACAAGGCATTTTCCATGAAAGAACTTGGTTCTTTATCTTATTTTCTGGGAATTTCTGTCCAGTCTGCTGAGCATGGTTATTTTTTATCCCAAGCCAAATATGCTGCTGCCTTATTACATAAAGCTGGATTGGCAGACTGTAAGCCTTGTCCATCTCCTATGGTTATTAAACCTATGTGTTCTGCCCCTGCTTCACTGCCATTTGCTCAGCCCTCACTCTATCGCAGTTTAGTTGGTGGACTGCAATATTTGACTATCACTAGACCAGATATCTCCTATGCTGTTAATCAAGCTTGTCAGTTTATGCATTGTCCCACCAATGCTCATTTTCAGGCTGTTAAAAGACTCCTTCGATATGTCAAAGGAACTCTGCATCATGGTCTTTCTTTCACACCAGGTCCTTATGATCTTTCTGCCTTCTCAGATTCAAACTGGGCCAGTGATAGTCTTGATCGCAAATCAACCTCTGGCTATTGCGTGTATCTTGGTTCAAACTTGATTTCTTGGTCAGCTAAAAAGCAAGCCACTGTTGCTAGATCATCCACTGAAGCTGAGTATCGAGCCTTAGCTCATACCACAGCTGAGCTCACTTGGATTCAACAGTTGCTTAAGGATTTCTGTTTCTCTTCATCTCATATTCCTGTCATCTGGTGTGACAGTTTATCTGCCATGGCCTTAGCATCAAATCCTGCTTTTCATTCTAGATCCAAACATATAGATATCGACTGTCATTTTATTCGGGAAAAAGTGGTTGCCAAGCAGATTGAACTTAAGTATATTCCTACTATGGATCAAGTGCCTGATATTTTCACTAAGCCCCTATCTCCGTCCAGGTTTCATTATCTACGAGACAAGCTGTTAGTGTCTGCTGGCCCTATCAGCTTGAGGGGGGCTGAGGAAGTTATCACAGCATCAACATCATCTACATCACAGCAGCTATCACCTACACCTTCAGCATTTGTGTCTGTTCTAGATTCTCCATCACAGCTCTGTAAAGCTAATGTTCCACTGCCATGTTATCAAGGCATTAGTTGTGGTGGTTAGATATTTTGTTATTCAGTTAGTTTGTTAGTTTGTTAATTTTGTTACAGAATCAGTTTAGATATTTAGATATTTTGATAGTTATGTTCAGCCTCTCTGTATATAACAAGATGTAAACCATAGTTTTCTTTAATGAAAAATCAGTATTCAAGATTCTCAATAGTTTTACTAATTATTAGGGAATGTCACGTGTTTTCTGGACCACAAAGTTTCAAGGTTTGTTTTACTCATTATGAGTAATGTCTGGATTGTTAGGAAAGTTGTTTTTTTAGTGATTTGTTAATTTTATTTATTTATTTATTTTAAATATGAGTTGAAAAGAATTAAAGAATTTAGGATAAATTATAAACACATTTCTTAAAATTTACTAAAATTACAAATTATTCTTTGTGATTTTAGAAATTACATTATGCCCCTTAAAATTTTTTATTTTTTAATAAATAGGTTCTTTTATTAATAAATTATCAAGTTAATTAATAGTTTTTAATAATGTTAAACTTTTATTTCAATTAATAATTCAGATAATTTTATTATTGTATAGGTAAACAGTTAGAAATTTTACTTTTTCAATTAATTTTGTTAAATGAAAAATTCTAACATGGAGGTATTTGTAATTTTTTAAATTACATGGAGTAATTCGTATTTTAAGCAAACCTCAAGGGGTGTATTTATAATTTATCCAAAAATTTAGTAATGATATTTTAATTTTTTATGAGGAAAAAAATGTACAAAAAGAAATAGAGTTTTGCAAAAGAATTTTTGAGTTTTTTATTTAACTTTTTAAATACTTTTTAACTAATTTAAACTATTGACAAAGATCCCCAAATATAATTAGAAAAATTACACCACAGCAACGTCAACAAAATCTAATTACAAATAAAAAGTAAACATTATAAATATTAATAATTAAAATTATAAACTTTATCATATATTTATAGTAATTTTTTACTGACACCATTGAACAGTGATATTCCGAATATAATTATCATTTATTTGTCTCACTGTAATAATACAATAGACCACACCACCTTGTAATTAACACACATATAGGAAGCCAAATAATAATGTGAAATGTTAAGTATATCAAAATTTCTATTAAATATTTTATCAAATGTCTCATATGGAGTGAGTCCCATATAAGTGTGGGGCCTACATCCATATGAGACATTTGATAAAATATTTGATAAAAATTTTAGGACCACTAACATTTTTCAATAATTATTACCGTGACTTATCCATCATATACTCATTTTCAAATCTAGCTAAAGCCCCTCTCCAATTGTATAAGGAATTTCATTTGTCTAATGTTTTCAACAAGAAAAATGATATGTAAGTTTATTTTTTAGATTTAATGATGTACAAATAAGATAGTAGGTTGATGATTAGAGAAAATAAGACAAAGAAAAAAAGATATCTTAGATATTCTAATTGATTGCGAAATCGATAGATTTAAAAAGTGAATAGTATAATTTTTAGGAAAACTTACGTGTATATCTTACTAAGTGAATTTATTGTTCAATAAACTTTATAATAATTAATAACATTTTTCTTTATACACTATTAAAAAACGTCACTAATTGTTAATTTTCATTGATAGTTTGAAATTTTTGCCACAAAAATATTACTAATTATAAGTTTTAGTGATAGTTTAAAAAATTATCACAAAAAAGTTACTAATTTTTAACTTTCAACAACAGTTTGAAAAATTCGTCACAAAAAAAAATCACTAATTGTAAGTTTTTATGACAATTTATAAAACCGTGACACAAAAAAAAAATCACTAATTGTCAATTTTTAGCGACATATATAAAAAAAATGTCACAAAAAAATATTCCTAGTGATGATTGTACTGGAGGTTATTTTTAATAGGAGTTGATACGAATTAAGTCCAACTATTAAAATTTATTGATAATTTATCCTAATTTTATGTTAGAATAATAATGCACTTTTAAGGAGGGATTTTTATTGATAAATACTATTTAAGAGTGTTCTAACCCAAGAAGTTGATGAAGGAAATTTATAACTCACTTAGTCCCATGTCACTACAAGAAAAAACACTTTTGGCGACCACCTATTTTTTTTTGTCGCAAATAGTCCACTTTCTGCGACTAAAATTTAACTTTTGACGACCACAATTTTTTTGTCGCAGAAAATCACTTTTTGGCAACAAAAAAAAAAGTTGGTCGCGGAAAGTATACCTATTGGCTACCAAAGGCTTTTTTGGTCGCGAAAGATCACCTTTTGGCGACCAAAAAAAAAAAAAGTTGGTCGCGGAAAGTATACCCTTTGGCGACCAAAGGCTTTTTTGGTCGCGGAAAGTATACATTTTGGCAACCAAAGACTTTTTTGGTCGCGGAAAGTATATCCTTTGGCGACCAAAAAAAAAGTTGGTCGCGGAAAGTATACCTATTAGCGACGAAAGGCTTTTTTGGTTGCGGAAGATTATCTTTTGGCAACCAAAAAAAAAAAAGTTGGTCGCGGAAAGTATACCTATTGGCGACTAAAGGCTTTTTTGGTTACGGAAGATTACCTTTTGGCGACAAAAAAAAAAAAGTTGGTCGCGAAAAGTTATGGCGAGATAAATTTTTTAAAAAAGGATACTACCGTAATTACATGCTATTTTTCTATTTAGGCATTAAAAGTTTTATAAAATAATATATAACCCAATTTTTATGGGTTATATATTTTTTCTGGCAAATATAAACAAGAAGCATGTTATTAACAGAGTGGATTGGGTGCATGGTGGCTCCTTGGTCAAGAGTTCAAGTCCTAGGCATCACAAAAGAATTATTTTTTTTTTTGTCAAGGCGCTGACTTTTGGTGACCAACTTATCTTTGGTCGCTAAAAGTTCCCTTTTGGCTAATATGAATTGGACTTTCTGCGACCAAAAAAGTTGGTCGCGAATGGTCACTTTTAGCGACCAAAGGCTTTTTTGGTCGCAAAAAACTATCTGTCACAAGGCTTTAGCGACCAACTCGCGACCAACATATTTTGGTTGCGAAAAGGTTTGAGCGACCAAATATGGTACTTTTCGCGACCAAAATGTTGGTCACGGAAAGTGTTTTTTCTTGTAGTGTGTATTTATACTTTTATTCCAGAAGGTCCTTTTTCTTGATTTACACTATTTTCTCAGACTCTTATGCCGTTATATTTAAAGTTGATATATATTACAAACAAAAAATTAAACATGGTTCTTTATTGATTGTCATTCTGTTTTGGTAGCTCCTATGCATTAAGATGTTGACTGTCATTATATTCACATTAATTTGAAATAAAATTTTGTCATTGTATTGTTAATTGGTATCAATATTATTCATAGACCGATATAATATTGAATGGTGAATACGTTTTCACTGTATTCACTATCATTGTGATAAAAGTGATGTTAAGATTTATATCAACATTGTATCAAATTATACAACCACAACCCTCAGCTTTCATTTTGAATGTAAACATGATGTGAATGTTCACACCAAAACATATGAATGTAAATGTTCACATGAATTCTGAAATATAGATAAAAACACTATGATCATGGTGACATGTGTGAAAATTCACATTGGGGTAAAAAAATAGATAATATTAAGTAAGAATGGATACTTTTCAATGGTAATCTTCATATTATATCCACGTACAAATGTTAATGTTTATAATGTTATATCAATATGATCATGGTGACTGATGGGTCGTTGAACACACCAAAAATAAACCCTAAACTACGCCAAATTCTTTTAGAATAATGACAAGTCCAGGTATCGATCCACAAGGAAAATTGTGAAATTAAATTAATTTAATTGTTAAATTCCTAAATTAATTTTGATAAAAAGATTGATTGTTTATAGCCTAATTTAATAACAAATAAATTAAACTAAGGAATTAAATTATTAATAATAAATGAAATTGAGTTTACTGAATTGAGAGAAAAACTAGGGCAAAGAGTCCACCACTAGCCACGTAATTAGGGTTTCCAATTGAAATCAATTATGCTATGGTTTGAACGGATTAATGCTTCGCAACTACAAGCTCAAAATATTTAACAAGAAGATCATCACATTCAATGTACGAGCACGAACCATCTCAAGTAATACGAATCGTTCACTCTAAACTAAGGTAGTGATACAACTCGTTCCTCGTAGTATGGTTCGTCTCATACCTTGAATGTGAAGGAATAGAAAACTCTTGTATAGATAACATTCAATAATCACAGAAAGTCAAATATTCGAAGAAATAATGAAAAATATATAAAAGAAACTTCTAAATCACCATACAAATATTCAAACCTTTACATAATTAAAAATCAAAAAGAAAAACTAATTACATGGCTAGGGTTTCATCAAAACCCTAGAAAAAGAGACTAGTCACTCATGGAGGAGTGGAAGGAGTAGATGGAGAAGAAACCACCATGGGAGACATCCTTGGAGCTTCAAGTTTCTTCTCCCTTTCAAACCCTAGCCTCTCTCTTTAGGTCAAAACAACTTCAGAACCCTAATCCAGCCTTTTCCTTGCCTTTTTATACTTTTGATCCCTTCCAAACAGGTTTAAAACGTTAGGCACAGTTTTTCAGAAAAAATCAATGCACGTGCGGCTCAGTCAACTCTCTCCAAATTCTATCTTTTTGCCCATTTTATGCTCCAACTATATACAACCTGATTGACATTCAACACACAGAATGTATACGGTTTGGCCAACAAGTGAAGTTAAAAGATTCTAATTAACGGCCTCAGTGATGTACAATTCGGCCTTAATCACATCCCCAAACTTACGACTTGCTAGTCCTCAAGCAAGTAATAAAAATAAAATAAAATCAAACAAAATCTAGCTAGTTCTTCTTTTGTAGGAAAACGGTTACATTTAGCATATGCAGCAAGCCTTTAAACCACAAAGTTACCCCAAGTGGACGAGTAAAGTCTCGTGAGGGTTTCCAGAAATGATACCCACAAACATTAACATATTCATGTATACTCAACAACAATTGACCATACGACCCCACCTAACAATCAACTTATGTGCCACTACAGTGTGATACTGAGACATAATGAGTTATTAAAGGCACAGTGGACAAGCATGAAGGAACTTATTGAGTCAAAACTACAATTCAGTTAATACAAAAGTGAAGTTCCCTGTGCTTGTGCATGCTAGTAGACAAGTCATGAGTACCCTTGATGTAAAGTGCAATCTCCATATTAGTTAATTGTCCACTATAATAGCCCAGTGTAACTCATAATAACACCCAACATATATAGAAAAACTAACATGTTGCAACCAAGATTCTCAAAAGTTTTTTTTTTTTTTTTTTGATGACTGTGCAATGTCTTGATCCATTAAGCTTTCTAATCAACCCATGTAACAAGCATTGGGCCAATGACTCCCAAACCAGACGGTTTTAGGGCACCAGGTGTAAAGACACCCCTACGGGCTTAATAACTCGAGTTGAAAAGGCTACGAATCCGAATAAGTCATTCTTCTTATTTTTCCTTAACTGTGCAATGTCCAAGTCCCTTAAGCTTTCTAATTAACCCATATAGCAAGTTTTGGGGCAATGACTTCCAAACTAGACGGTTTTAGGGCATTAGGTGTAGAGACACCCCTACGGGCTTAATAACTCGAGTTAAAAAGGTTACGAACCCAAACTAGTCAAGTGATTTTTTTTTTTTTTTTTTTTGGTTTGTTTTTTTCAAAGAATCTTGGTTCTTCATTTATTCTTTTCTACAACTCTAGCTATTATCAATGATGTACACCAGGGATTATAATAAAAAGATCACCGCTATGATAGTGTGTTCATGTGAACTAATACCACAAACACAGACAACTCTCCTCGTGCAAACATCGCATGCAAGTATCTACCCAATAAACCCTTTTCATACAAGTCTACTATGTTCTCCAATAAACATATGCAAATATCATCACCCTACTAGCAAAAAGTCACATCAAGTGAAGTAATGCAATCAAGTGAAACATGTATAAGCATGAATTATGAGCCAAATAGAAATGCACAAAAGAAAATATAACCCTCATCCCCTAACTTGAATATGACATTGTCCTCAATGGAAAAGTAAAGAGAATTGAGAGAATATTACCAGAATTGTAGGTGCACATCCAGGTAGGCAGAGAGTAACATATATACACTTCCAATTTTTTTTTTTTTGGTTTTGTGTTTTTGTTTTTTTGTTTTGAAGAAAAGAAAGAACTAAAAAAAAATAAAAATAAAAGAGACAAAGCAATATGCAGGCGGTACTACGGGGAAGCCGGTGGTGGTGGCGGTGGTGGTAGAAAATGCTGGGCAAACAAGGCTTGCATCAAAGAGCGCGTCTTAAAGGCCTCATCCTAAACCTGTTGCTGAATGGCGAGGTTGTTGGCGTGTAGCTGGTCGAAATTCGCCTGAGAATAGTCTCGATGTGCCTGAAAATTCGTGCGCAACTCCAGGAGACTCTGGTGGTGATCACGAAGAGTACTGTGGACCTGATCCACAGAGTGCTGAAGCTGTAAGTACTCCTCACGAGTCATATAGAATGGGTCCCCTTGGGGAGGCACGGGGGGAATAGGATAAGGTAGGTGGTCATGTACGAGGTCCTGGGCCTCGTCAACTGGGGCACCAACCGGCTGTGGGATACGAGATATGCTATGCTGCCATTCTCGCTAGCCGAAAGTCTGATGCCCTTTATCAATCTCCTCATCCTCAGCAATGAGGAGGTGGTTCAGCTCAAACACAACTGTCAACAAATTGGCAAATGGTAGTGGCCAAATCAGGTTCTGCATAGGATCAGGCCAAACTGTCTCTCGTAGAAATTTCTGCAAATGCACCCAGATGGTATACGCAAGCGGGACCTGATAGCCATACTAATACCCATGTAAAACCCGAACAAACTCCAAACGGCGCTCAGCTCGATGCCCAAGTAGAAGGACATTCTTATGGATCACAGAATCAATGAATAGCAAACGGCTAGGCATCTTGCTCCGCCGCAAGCATGTGAAACTGAGGTCACCATGGGCCCCCGGGAAGTATTGCTGGATAAGGCTATGTATGGGCTGTCGATCCTCAACTTCCGAGAAGGGCTGATATTCTGGCTTGGCGAAAAACCCTAACACTGTGGCAATTATGGATGAGGTGATGTGGACAATATGGCCATCAATGATAAAGAGCAGTCCATCCTCAGTGGGTGACTCATACAGGTTCTGGTAGAAGAGTCATACCAGACGAGGATGAGTTGACGTTGTCACAGTGCAAACGCCCAACTGTTGCCAGAGTCAGAGCTGCTCAACGGCCCAAGTAGTGTCCGTGTCATGCTGAAAAAATGGCATGTTGAACTGCGTGAGCTTGTGAAGAGGGCGTGAAGCCCACTCTGGCCGTAGTAAGTCACCCGGTGGTGGTAGCGAGGATGGTGGTGACAGTGGCGGTGGTGGCGCTGAAAAGGTGGAACCTCTGGCCTTCTTGGAGGCCCGAGCAGATACACGTCGACTCATATCCTACACACACCAAAAGCAAATAGACACAAACCCGTGGAACCAATCATGAGAATAAAATAAAATATAAAAGCACAAGTTTGCCCACTAATGTACCACATGCAATTCCCACCATTTTTTTAAATATATATATATATATATATATGAAAAAAAATGAAATTAATTAAATAAATGAATAAAAATGACATTAAATTAAATTAACTAAACTATAAAACAAATTAAACTAAACTAAACTAAACTATAAAAGAGACTAAAGTATAGAATAAAATAACCTAAACTAAATATTTTTTTTTATTTTTTATTTTTTATTTTTATTGTTTTTTTTAATTAATAGAAGAGAAGAAAATAAAATAAAATAAAATAAAAACTAAACTACTTAATAATTAAATGAACAATTACATCATAGAATAGAAAAAATAAAAATAACATCAATAACTAAACAAATAAAATTAAAAATAAAACAATCCACAAACTAATTGAACCAATGAGAATCAGTAACGAAACAATTTAAACTAAACAAATATAGCAAATAAAAAAAATAAATTAGAATTATTGTTAGCAACTTTATTTCGGAGATTTTTTTTGGTTTGGTTTGGCCTAGACTGCACGTGCGGCTCTCATCTTCTTCCTGCACAAGTTTTTGTTCTGATTTTGGTTTTTTTTTTTAATATATAAAAAATAGAAAATAGGAAATAAAAATAAATAAAATATGATTTTTATTATTATTATTATTTTAAAATATATATATATAATTATAGATAAAATAATTGTATATTTATTTATTTATTTTTAAAATTTAGTTATGTATTTATTTAAAATTTATTTACTTCAATAAATTAAAAATGAAATTAAAAAAATAATAATAAAACAAAACCAAACTTTTTTTTTTTTTTTCAAAATTCTTCTGCACCAACCCACGCACCTGCTTATTAAGCAATGTGCAATAGCGCCATTCACCAAATTTCCCGCACGTACGGGGTCAAGGCCGCACGTGCGGCGATTTCAACCCTTCGCGTTTTTTTTTTTGAATTGTCATCCCGCACGTGCGGGAGTCAAGCTGCACGTGGGGCTTGGTCAACGCACTTGGTTTCGCACCTGCTTTTAAAGCAGTGTGCAACATTTTAGGATGGCAATTGTGCCATACGTGCTTGGGTTTTCTCACACGTGCAGGGAAATATATTTTTTTTTAAACAAGTACAACACATTTTTTATTATTATTATTTTTTATTTTAAAAATGAACCAGTATAACCCCCCCTCCTTTTTTTTAAACAAAGTTCTAAGCATTTTGAATGTGGTTGAATACTTGATTTCTCATAAACCACAAAGCAGAAATCAAGGTCTTACCCAGGCTAAGGAGGGTTGCTTCCACCCACACGCATGCAATGATATTTTTCTGCTACATTGTAACAGCATAGTTTAACAAAAACAAGAAGCACTCGCAAGCGTACATGCTTCAAAAAAATGGAAAACTAACTCCCAGCACCTAACAAAAGGCACCAGAGTTATGGCATAAAGTTGCCACTTTAGAATCCCCTAGGTAATAAAACCCAGCGTAGTTTATAGCCTTCAGGCTAGTACAACCCAAAGTATACCTAACCATTTCTACCTTCAATTGACATCTGAAATAAATATAGTAGATAAGAAAATAACAGAATGCCCACTAAAGGTATAATCTTCACGCGAAAACCACGGGTACTACTTTTCTCCCTAACTGTGTTTTTAACTTTCCCTATTCTCCAACAAGGTGACAGACTAGGTTGATTCGGTATCCAGAATCGAGGCACATAAAGCTACTTCAACCTATGGGACTGCCATATAGAGTTCAAGCCGAGGTAGTTTTGAAACAATCTCCACACCCCTGGATATTTAAACCATACTCTAGTCTCGGAAATCCCAAACCTTTGTGTTTTAGGCTTTGCCATTCAAACTCTAGTTTCCATCGTCTCAGTTGGTCTCCTAGGAACTCACTACAAACACGGTTAGGTGGCTATACCAGACCGTCAGATGCCATTCAGGCATGGCTAACACCAAAGGAATTACACTTTTAGAGGATTTAAAGTCTCCTAGACGCAAATAAAGCATAATGAGAACCAAAAAAAAAAAAAAAACAGAATAGCATAGAAGTGAAAGAAAAGAGAATAAGAAATCAATCTGTCAATCAAAGTAAAATGGGTCCATCAAAGCAATGGACTCAATCATATCCCCATTCCCAATCCCCTTTATATATGGTTTCAATCTTTGGCCATTCACTTTGAAAGTGTAGCCAGTCTTTGGATCTCGCACCTCCACGGCACCATGAATAAATGCCTCAACAATCTCAAAGGGGCCATCCCATCTTAATCTTAGCTTACCCAGAAAGAGTCTCAATTTTGAATTAAAAAGCCACACTTTTTCGCCGGGTTCAAAGGATTTTCTATTAATGTGCTTGTCATGAAATTCTTTAGTCCGAGCTTTAAAAACTCTCGAACTCTCATATGCATCATTCCGGATTTCCTTCAGCTCATTGAGTTGCAATTTCCGGTTGAGCCCAGTCGTGGCCATATCGAAGTTAAACTTCTTTATGGTCCACAATGCTCGGTGCTCAAGTTCAACCGGGAGATGACAAGCTTTGCCAAACACCGCTCTATATGGTGACATCCCAATGGGTGTCTTATAAGCAGTGCAGTAAGCCTATAATGCATCAATTAACCGTTGTGACCAATCTTTCCTATCCGGCCTCACTGTTTTCTCAATTATGTGCTTTACCTCCCTATTTGAGACTTCCACTTGGCCACTAGTTTGAGGGTGGTATGGAGTGCCAACTTTATGAGTGATAAAGTATTTCTTAACTGCCGACTAAAAGAACCGGTTACAAAAATGTGTACCCTGATCACTTATTATGGCTCTAGGAAACCCAAAACGACTAAAGATGTTTTCATGCAAGAATTTGATTACAACTCTATGATCGTTTGTTCGGGTAGCTATCGCCTCTACCCACTTAGACACATAATCTACTGCCAAGAGAATGTACTCAAACCCGAATGACGACGGGAAAGGGCCCATAAAATCAATCCCCCAAACATCAAATATTTCTACTACAAGAATAGCGAACATTGGCATCATGTCACGCCGAGACATCGAACCCATTTGCTGACAACGTAAACAAGTTCTACAAAATTGATGGGCATCTTTAAAAATTGTGGGCCAATAAAACCCACTTTGTAAAATCTTGGCAGGTGTTTTATGCCCACTAAAATGACCGCCACATGCAGAAGAATGACAAAATGTAAGAATGTTATGCACCTCACTCTCCGGCACACAACGTCAGATCACTTAGTCGGAGCAATATTTAAACAACTCTGGATCCTCCCAAAAGTAATACCTGACCTGCAAAAAGAATCAGTCTTTGTCTTACTTAGACCAATTCTGCGGAATTTGCCCAATGGCCAAGTAATTCACAATATGTGCAAACCATAGGGGGGCTCGCTTGTGATAGCTCAAAGAGTTGTTCGTCCGGAAACGAATCATGCAAAATAAGAAGGTCACTAGTATACTCAACGAGGATTCGGAAGAGATGATCCGCCACCACATTCTCAGATCCTTTCTTATCACGGATCTCTAGATCAAATTCCTGAAGCAACAAAATCCATCTAATCAACCTGGGTTTGGTCTCTTTCTTAGATAGTAAATACCACAAAGCGGCATGATCAGTGAAGACTATGACCTTGGAACCTAGGAGATAAGACTGGAATTTGTCTAAGGCAAAGACCATAGCTAGCAACTTTTTCTCGGTGGTAGTCTAATTCAATTGTGCATCCGAGAGAGTGCGACTAGCATAGTATATAGCAAATGGTACCTTATTGACCCTTTGGCCCAACACAGCCCCGACAGCATAATTAGAGGCATCACACATGATTTCAAAGGGAAGCGACCAATCTGGTGATTTCATGATTGAGGCAGTGGTCAAGGCTATTCTTAGTGTTTCAAATGCCTTTAAGCATGCCTCATCAAAGACAAAAGGCGTGTCCTTAACCAATAAACTACACAAAGGACGTGATATCTTACTAAAGTCTTTGATGAACCTATGGTAAAAACCTACATGCCCTAAGAAAGACCTAATTTGACGCACGGAATTGGGTGGAGGAAGGCCTGCAATGAGGTCAACCTTAGCCTTGTCAACCTCTATACCTCGAGGGGACATAATGTGTCCCAACACTATACCCTCACGAACCATAAAATGGCTCTTTTCCTACCTCAAGATTAGGTTTGCCTCAGTACATCGTTCTAACACTCTAGTCAAGTTCCTAAGCCATTCCTCAAAAGACGGTCCAAACACTGAAAAGACATCCATAAAAACCTCTAAGAATTTCTCTACCATATCGGAGAAAATGCCATCACACACCGTTGAAAAGTTGTCGGTGCATTACATAGTCCAAAGGGCATGCGCCTATAAGCAAAAGTGCCAAAAAGGCATGTGAATGTAGTCTTTTCCTGATCAGCGGGGTACACCGGGGCTTGATTATATCCCGAGTAACCATCAAGAAAACAATAGAAACCCTGCCCCGCTAACCACTCTAGGATTTGGTCAATGAAAGGTAAGGGAAAATGATCCTTCCTAGTCGAGGAATTTAGTCTCCTATAATCAATGCACACTCGTCACCGAATAGTGGTTCGTGTGAGGACTAACTCTTCTCCCTTATTCTCAACAACGGTGATGCCCGATTTCTTGGGCACCACTTGTGTGGGACTCACCCACTTGCTATCTGAGATGGGGTATATGATACCTGCATCCAACAATTTCAGTACCTCCTTTTTCACCACCTCTTTCATATTAGGATTCAGTCTCCGTTACATTTCGCGAGAAGGTTTGGTATCCTCCTCTAGGTGTATACAATGCATACACACGGAGGGATCTATCCCTTTCAAATTATCCACTGACCACCCTATAGCACTCCGATGTGCCACAAGAACACTCATTAACTGACTCTCCTGCTCTATAGTCAAGTCAGATGCAATGATGACCGATAAATTATCTTGGGGCCCTAAAAATGCATACTTGAGTGTGGCCGGGAGTGGCTTCAACTCAAGTGTAGATGGTATGACCAAAGATGGAATGACAGGCTCTCTCGATAGAGAAAGAAGTGACTCAAACCAAGCTTTCCATAGAGGAAAATCCGGTGTAGAAGAATAATTAAGCAAGACATTCACCTCCTCAACTGACCCATCAATATCAAAATTTTCAAACCCAAAATGAGCTAGACAAGCCTCTAAAGGGTCCTCTACAAGAATGGAGGGCAAAGCCTCCTCCACAATCTCATCCACAACATCCACCAATAAGCACTCATCTCTCTCATGAGGTTGTTGGGATGCTTAGAAAACATTAAGTTTCACTTGCATGTTACCAAATGAAACTTCCATAACCCCGGTCCGACAATTAATGCATGCATTGGCCGTAGCCAAGAAAGGTCGACCCAAGACCACCGGGATTTGTTTCCTAGAACTGGCTACCGGTTCCATATCTAAAACCAAAAAGTTAACAGGAAAGTAAAACCTATCGACCTTCACTAGCACATCCTCAATCATGCCACGTGGCACTTTGAGAGACCGGTCAGCCAACTGAAGAGTAACAGTAGTGGGCTTCAACTCGCCAAGCTCAAATTCCTCATACACAGAGTACGGCAACAAATTGACACTAGCTCCTAAATCTAATAAGGCCCTATCAATGAAATGGTCCCCTATAATGCATACAATGGTTGGGGCACCTGGGTCCTTAAGCTTAGGAGGTGTGTCATTCATCAAGATGGAGCTTACTTGCTCTGTGAGTAGGACCTTTTAGGACACATGTGTCCTAGATTTACGCTTTTGCGTACAAAGGTCCTTCAGAAATTTGGCAGATGATGGTACTTGCTTAATCGCCTCCAACAGGGGGAGGTTGATTTTTGCCTGTTTAAAGACCTCCATCATTGCCTCCATAGATGCCGCCTTCTTATTAAAAGGGGACGATGTGTCAAAGCACTGCGGAAAGGGTGCCTTAGACTCATGTGAAGTGTTAGGGCCTAAGTCATCCCTCTTAAGTGTTTCCCCCTCACCCTTGCTCTCATTGAGTGTACCACCGTGGTCACCCTTCCTAACTCTAGTTATATTAGACACAACTGATTGAGGCTCTAACTCCCTACCACTTCTCAAAGCAACCACCGCTTGCACTTGCTCATGTTGCTTTCCATTCCCACCCGAACTCTCTGCCCCGTATTGTCCCTTAGGGTTGGCCACAGTTTGACTTGGTAATTTTCCCTCCTCTCTCTAATTCATGTTGTTAGCCATTTGACCCAATTGGGTCTCTAGCTTGGCAATAGAGTGAGTGTGGGAGTGAACTACCGGTGCTAACCCCTTAAGTTCTGAGAGAACTTCGAACACCTGAGTCTCAAAGGCAGAGTTTCCCTGAGGAACAGGCGGGGGTTGTGGTTGCCGGTACGGTTATGGGGGTCTATAAGGTTGCGGTGGTCGGTAAGACGATTGGTTGGCAAAATTATTGAAATTTTGCCTTGGTGGTGGAGGATTGTAAGAAGTGCCTTGTGAATGGGGTCTCCATGAGAAATTAGGGTGATTTCTCCATCCCAGATTGTATGTGTTGGAGTATGGATCATTACCCGGGTTGGAGAATCCTTGAGCCGCATTCACATACTCTTGGACTAACTCCGGAAATTGTGATGTCGAAGGGCACTCACTTAAGTCATGAGCAGGGCTCGCACAAATAACACATGCCTCGTGAAATTGAAGCTGATCTTGCTGGGTAGGGGCATGTCCCGTAGCTAATAATTGGTCCATCTTGCGGGACAGTGCCTCTGCTTGTTGGGCTAACTCTAGGTTTTGCCTAACCTCATAAATGCCCCCTCTTTTCGGGGCTCCAACTACTGGTTGCCGGACTTGCCGGCTGCGGAGGCATGGTGAAAGGAATTATCACTTAAGTTCTCAAACAATTGCCATGCCTCGGCATCATTTTTAGATATGAATGACCCACCACAGGATGAATCTACCATTTGGCGGTGCGGCTCAGTTAAGCCATAATAGAATGTTTGAACAAGTTGCCAATCAGGCACTTGGTGGTGGGGACACTATTGGAGAAGGCCTCGAAGTTTTTCTCACGTCTCATGGAATTGCTCACCATCCATTTGAGCAAAGTTTGTGATGGCTCACCTAAGTTGGTTGGTCCTATGGGAAAGTACTTCTCCAAGAACCGTTGCTGTAATTGGTCCCAAGTTGTGATTGAATTAGCAGGTAAAGAATTTAGCCAGTGTTTGGCTTTATCCTTTAACGAGAATGGAAATAATCGCAACATTAAGGCCTCATTTGTGAAATTCTGGATCCTCACTGTCGAGCAAATCTCTAGAAATTCATTCAAATGCTTATAATGATCATCATGAGTTAGTCCATGGAATGATGGGAGCATTTGTATGGTGCTGGACTTAATCTCATAATGAGCAGCAGTGGTGTTGGGTAATTGGATGCATGATGGTGTTGTATATGCAGTGGGTGTAAAATAATCCTTAAGGGTCCGGTTAGGCACATTCGGGACATCAGGATTTGCCATCTCTAATGGCTCAATGTATGAATATGAATACTCAAGCCTAGGAACGCGGGCAGAGGCCCTAAATCTCCTAAGAGTCCTTTCTAGTTCAAGGTCCAAACTCCACAATTCAGAGCGACAAGAACGGCGCCCGTGCATACACTACCTACACACACACACATAAAGTTCGACTCGGTGCACTAAGTTACGAAAGCATAATGCTAAAGGAGAAATACTCACAGCGATTCAACGAAAACGCTTTACTCATCTTGTAGATGCTTGATGTGTAAACGTTGTCTCCAACCTCTATTTGAGCTTTGACTTTCGTTTTAGCACTTTGGTGCTTTGCTTGTGAGTGTTTGCTTCTGTTTACTCACTTTAGTGCTGCGGGTTTTTTTTTTTTTTTTTTTTTTTTTTTTTTAAAGCTCAGCTGCGCGCCGCTTGCACTTCGTTGATAGCTCCAATTTCAAACGCTCTGCACACTTAGCAACACAAAAGCATAAAATCATAAATTAAAAATTAAAATAAAAATGTAACTTTAAATTAACTAATTTCGCTAGAAGTCCCCGGCAACGGTGCCAAAATTTGATGAGTCGTTGAACACACCAAAAATAAACTCTAAACTACGCCAAATTCTTTTAGAATAATGGCAAGTCCAGGTATTGATCCACAGGGAAAATTGTGAAATTAAACAAATTTAATTATTAAATTCCTAAATTAATTTTGATAAAAAGATTGATTGTTCATAGCCTAATTTAATAACAAATAAATTAAACTAAGGAATTAAATTATCAATAATAAATGAAATTGGGTTTACTGAATTGGGGGAAAAACTAGGGCAAAGAGTCCACCACTAGCCACGTAATTAGGGTTTCCAATTGAAATCAATTAGGCTATGGTTTGAACGGATTAATGCTTCCTAACTACAAGCTCAAAGCATTTAACAAGAAGATCATCACATTCAATGTACGAGCACGAACCATCTCAAGTAATACGAATCGTTCACTCTAAACTAAGGTAGTGATACGACTCATTCCTCGTAGTATGGTTCGTCTTATACCTTGAATGTGAAGGAATAGAAAACTCTTGTATGGATAACATTCAACAATCACAGAAAGTCAAATATTCGAAGAAATAATGAAAAATATATAAAAGAAACTTCTAAATCACCATACAAATGTTCAAACCTTTACATAATTAAAAATCAAAAAGAGAAACTAATTACATGGCTAGGGTTTCATCAAAACCCTAGAAAAGGAGACTAGCCACTCATGAAGGAGTGAAAGGAGGTAGATGGAGAAGAAACCACCATGGGAGACATCCTTAGAGCTTCAAGTTTCTCCTCCCTTTCAAACCCTAGCCTCTCTCTTTAGGTCAAAACAACTTCAGAACCCTAATCCAGCCTTTTCCTTGCCTTTTTATACTTCTGATCCCTTCCAAACAGGTTTAAAACGTCGGGCACAGTTTCCCAAAAAAAGTCAACGCACATGCGGGAAAAGTCAACACACGTGTAGCTCGGTCAACTCTCTCCAAATTCTGTCTTTTTTGCCCATTTTATGCTTCGACTATGTACAACCTGATTGACATTTAACAGATATAAAGTATATGGTTTGGCCAGCAAGTGAAGTTAAAAGATTCTAATTAACGGCCTCAATGATGTACAATTCGGCCTTAATCAGTGACATGTGTGAAAGTTCGCACTAGGGCAAAAAAATGGACAATATTAAGTAGGAATAGATACTTTTCAATAGTAATTTTCATATTATATCCACATAGAAATGTTAATGTTTATAATGTTAATGTCAAGGTTCACATTAACAACCCTTGTTTTGAATATAAGAATGATGTTAAAGTTTAAATTGTAACTTACAAAGTATAAAACATGACAACATCAACAATGCATTAACTACACACCACTATTTTTTTTGGTATCAAACATGATGTGAATAAGAATATGAAGATAATGTGAATGTTCACATCACAACACTAGCTACACACATAGATAATAATATATCAAACCACTATTTTAGTATTTTTTTTTTTAAAAAAAAAAACAAAAAAAGTAAAGAGTTCATATCCTTTTAACACCATCAACACCAACAATAACAACAATCACAAATAGAGAAAAAGTAACATATTATCACTGCTTGAAAATAAGAATGTTCACATATTATGAACATTCACATCACTACACTATTAACACACATGGACAATATCTCAGGCCACAATTTCAATATTTTTTTTGAAAAAAAAGCAAAAAATAGGGGGCTCATATCTTTGAACACTATCAACAATACCACCAACAACAACAATCACAAATGAAGGAAAATAATAACAACAATATGAATAACATAGACCATAATATATCAAACCACTATTTCATTATTTTTTGAAAAAAAAACAAAAAAACAAAGGGTTCATATCCTTTGAACACCATCAACACCACCAATAACAACAATCACAAAAATGGAAAAAGTAACATATTATCACTGCTTAAAAATAAACATTCACATCACTACACTATTTACACACATGGACAATATATCAGGCCACAATTTCATCATTTTATGGAAAAAAACAAAAAAAAAACAAAAAGGCTCATATCTTTGAACACCATCAACAACACCAACGATAACAACAATCACAAATAAAGGAAAATAACAACAACTGTCATGACTCAAACCCGCCCCATAGATTAGAGTCATAACCAATCAGTAATCATGAGATTATCCACGGCCTTAGGCAGTATTTAATGATAGGGGGCCAAATTACAGAAGAAAAATTTTCAAAGATTGTCGATTGAGCTGTGCATACATGGCTTAACCAAACATCCTTATATTCACATAACAACTCACACCATATGCATATTCACATTAAGTGTGTCATACATACATCCAAGATTATTCAAAACCAGTGTTAACAAAAATTCAGATTATACACAAGGATGGTCAAGGTTGGTCATACATGATCACAAAAGGTTCAAAAGAGCAGTAAAGCAAAAGCAAGGCCTCTTGCGTGAGGCGACTCTGGTTAATCTCTCAAACATGGTTTCTCATCACTCACTGTGGCTGGGCTGCACATCCCGTTGTTCACCTACATACATAAATATAAACAGTAAGCTAATGCCCAATGAATAATACCAGAGTAAAGAGGTTAATGAATCAGATTCGTTTATGAATAAGTCATACTTATAATTTAAACATTTGAACTACTATTCCCATTCATATCAGATTTATAGACCATAACGAACGAAACGACCTCGGGTCCAACACATCATATTCTTGTACAAAACGACCTCAGGTCTATTGCACACAAAACAACCTTGGGTCCATCTATACAAAATGACCTCGGGTCCAATACTCATTCATAGACCAACTTCAGGTCTAATGGATCCATGTACCAATAACCATCGGTCCTTCATATTATAATACTAAACGACCTTGGGTCCAACATTCTCATATTTATAGCTATGTGCATATAATTATGGTCACATCTGTATTCATACTCAAAACGACCTTTGGTCCAATCAATTCTTTATTCAAAATGACCTTTGGTCCATTTATCAATCATACAAAACGACCTTTGGTCAAATTCATATATAAGATAACTTTTAGCTTGTCTTGTAAAACATTCCGAACGGCCTTAGGCCTAATCCGTATCCTCGTCAAATATACCAAACGGCCTTAGGCCCAATCTGTGTCCTTGTCAAATATACCGAACGGCCTAAGACCCATTTCATATGTTTACATCAATCACTTTACAGATTCTATTACGAATCGAACAGATAGAATACTCATTCATAGTACAAATTCATAAGTTCAAAGACTTACCACGTAAGTAACATTTAGAAAATAATGCATATACAAAAATATCTTTACTAAGATATTACTCACAATGTTCCTGTTCTTGATTCGTCCTTGCACTTGGCCCTATATAATTCATAACACATTGGGTCATAATACAATTCATTCCGTTCTTTAATTTGCATAATATTCTTAAGCTTCCCCCATGCTTTTTAATTCATTTAGTGTACTCAATTTATGCCTAAGAGTGCTTAGAAGTAAAAGAGAACAGAAAACAAAACATAAAATGCCTTTACAAAATGTCTGAAACAGGGCCCTCAGCTCGAGCGTAGCTTCCTTCGCTCGAGTGGGGATTCAAAATAAGGGAAGTCGCTCGAGCATGATTTCCGACGCTCGAGCGGTCTGCAAAAGTACTGGTTGCATGAATTTCTCGTTCGACGGTCGCTCGAGCGGAAGACTACGTAAAAAGGGTCCTCGCTCGAGCGATCTGTAAGATTTTGTAAAACTTCTAAGAGTTCAATTTCCACGCTCGAGCAACACTTTCCTCGCTGGAGCGAACAAGCCAAATTCTGGGTTTTGCAGAACTGTGTTTAAAGCTCAAAACATGTTTTCAAACGTTCAAAACTCATATTTTTTATACAAAAACATGGAAAACCATTGTATGACATGAGAACATGGATAATTGTGACCAATTACTCAAAATCATGAACTAATTCTCCAAATTATTTCTCATTCTTCTTGGTATGGCTATAGTTTGTGCATTCAAACTTTATACACATTTCATAACTTCATGAATCCTTCATGCATGTTAATCATTGACCCCAATCCCACTTCAAATGGTATAAATGATACTCAAAATCATGAAGCTCATTAAATTTATGCATGCATGTATGATTTGATACTCAATTTTTGATAATTAACATGCTACATGCTAGATTATGCAAATTCATGGCAATTTCCTACGTGCATGGTTACATTGACTTCAAATTCATCAAATTCAACTCAATTCATGTGCTTGATTACAATTTATCCTTGAATTCATATAATTACAACTCAAATTCATAATTTCATGTCTAACTACTCACCTAGAGGCTCCAATCTTCCAATTTCTAACTAGTTCTTCGGCTTAGCCTTTAAATCTTGAATTCTCTTGCAAAAATCTACAAGGATGGCTTCTCTCTCTCTCTCTCTCTCCCTCTCTCTAAACTGGCCCTCTCTCTCTCTCTTTCTCTAGAATGTGCTTTTAGCCAAGGTGAGTTCAAAAAGGAGGAATTGAGCGTATATAGGCCTATTTATAGGCTTGGCTAATCAAATTCATTAGGCTAAGTAACAATGCTCTAATTTAATCATTCTGAATCTAATTATTCCGATCCGAATCAATTCCTAATTAAATTTTACCGTAAGCTCTAAAAATCATGTCAACTACAATAATACAGTCAATTTCAATTTTTAAAACCTCTACAGTCTCCAATTTAAATTCTATAATAGAAAGTTAAATAGATTTGTCTACAACCAACATATAGGCATCCAAAAATTACATAGGACACATAATTAGCATTCAGATTCATATTAGGCATATAAACACATATATAATTAACGAATTAAAAGCTTAATACATAATAGGGTTGTCACAACAATAATATGAACAACATGTTCGACTGATGGTTAATGTTCATAGTGTTGATTCTTTACTTTGAAGTAAGGTTCCAAATGATCAACAATGGTGATTCCAGCAAAAACGAAGAACCATGGAAGAACGAACCACACTCCTTCTGATGTAAACCTTCGCAGCGGTAAGATGAAGAAAAATAGCAGTGGTCGACGACAATGGGTGGTGGAGGATAACGGTGGTGACACAATGTGAAATCTAGGGTTACAATTTGGGAGTTTTTGGAGCCAACGATGGGTTTTTTTTTTAGGGAGTAAGTGTTTTGTGGAGTGAAGATATGGGGAATAGGAATGGTTTTGTTTTCAAAATGGAGATAGGGTACTTTGGTTTTACTACGTTAAATGAGACCTAATAGGTAATAACAAATGATTTGGGTTTTATGGTATAAAAGTGTTAGAAACGGGATTTATGAAAAAAGCTCCGTTTTAAGAATGTTCGTGAGCCAGAAAAAGTTACCCTTATTTTTCAGTATTGTTAAGGAAGGTAATTCCTTGTACGTATTTGGATTTGCACTTATTTTATAAAGAGGTACTTACTTGTAGGTCATAATAGGTAAATTTATTATTTAATAGGTCTCATGATAATTAATGATATTTTTTATCAAATACTATTAAAAAAAATCACTAATTGTTAATTTTTAGTGACAGTTTGAAAATTGTCACAAAAAATTACTAATTATAATTTTTAGCAACAATTTTAAAAAATCATTACAAAAAAGTTACTAATTTTTAGCTTTCAGCGACAGAAAAATATCACTAATTGTAAGTTTTAATGACAATTTACAAAAATTGTGACAAAAATTTATTTTTATCCATGATTTTACTAAAACTAATATTCAATAGAAGTTAATGAGAATTAAATTCAATTATTAGGATCTATTGGTAATTTATTATAAAAAAATAAATCTAATTTTTTGTCTGGAGTACCATCACCTTTAAATAAATAAAAAAAATTGTGCACAAGTGGATTTGTGTTAGTTTTTTTTTTTTTTTAATTTAAAAAACCATCACTTGATTATAAGGGTGCAATTCGGGCAGGTTGAGAGGTTATCTAATCCTTACCAGAGTTGTGTTGAGAGTTACTTAGACTTGTCCAAGTTTAAATTGCAACATGAGATTGTTTGTACAAATCCAACCCCGAGTTAGACCCGAATTGCATACAAATTTGATTTTTTTTTTTTTTTTTGTACAACTAAATTAATGAATCTGTTAAAATTATACTATATTTACATTTTTTATTTTTATAAGGCACTTAGACCAAAAGTCCAAAATTATATTTTCTTTATTCACAAATCCAAGAGTTGATTTTCTTTGCCCATAAGGATAAGTTCTTGTAAAATGACTAAATTACCCAAGTATATATGTGTGTGCGCACTATACGGTAGGAAAACCTCGGTAGTGATTGGTAGAGTTTTAAAATTATGATTTGATAATAGAGTTGTATTTTGAGTTTTTGAGTTTTGGAATTATGATTTGAAAAGAGAAAATTCGTTTGGTTATGAGTTTTGAAAGAGTTTTGAATTTTTGATATAACATATGAAATAAGAAAAGTTGTTTGGTTATGAGTTTTGAAAAGAGTATTCAAAACTTAATTGAAAAACTTATAACTCATAATCAAACACACAACTCAAAACTCTATTGAAAATTCTATTCAAAATTCATAACCAAGTTCTTTTTAAAATTCAATTCAAAAAAATAATTTATCATTTTGGTCTTAAAAAAATAATTTCTATATTTAAAAAATATCAAAAACGAATATAATATTTTTTTTTTCCAAATAAAGGTGGCGATTAGAAATTGCAAAATAAAAAAAATATCTATTGTTTCGGTCAACCGGCCGGACATCCGAGAGAATGTTTGGGTGGACGATTGGGTAGGCCAAAAATTTAAAAATTGTTTGATTTATCAAATATGTTTTCAAAATGTGTTTTAAAATTGATTTAAAATTATGATTTAAAAACTTCAACCAAACATAACATTAGAATACAAGGGTGAAATTAATTTTAAAAAGTTGCTCCAAACACCACCATCATTTTTACTTTCTCAAATCCAAACCTCTCTCTCCTCTCTTCTCTCTCCTCTCTCCTCTCACTTCGATCTGTCGCCGATTTGAACAAGTCGTGAAAGAGAGGATCGTGAGAGAGATGATATAATATTCCTAACATTCATCTAGAGCCAAACACACTCCTAAATTAAACTCCATTTAGGATATCAAAACCCAACTCCAAACTTGATAGTAGGTGTGACCAAACACCCCATTTCAACTATAAAAAAAAAAAAGGAGTGCAGATTTTTTTTACTTCATTGTCTCCATTCTTCTCTCTCTAACCTCTCTTTACATTCTCTCTCATTTTCCTTTACTTTCTTGGTGGCCAAACACCTTACCTTTGCTCCACCCTTACACCACCACCTTAACCCACCATTTCCACCACTACCGACCATCTTATCTTGCCGGAAAAAAGGTCTGGTCAGCCACTCCATTACTCTATCCAAAAATAGCACAATAGAAGTACCAACTCTAGATTTTTCTTAATCTTTTGAAGAATCAAAGCTTGGGGTTTATTTTGTTGATGGATTAGAGGCTTTTAATTGGTAAGAATCTTTCTCTAAAAAGTTTAGTTTAAGATTTTACATATTTTGAGTTAGAGATGATGAATTTTTTCTATTTTAGATCTATTATGATTTGGGGTTTGATTGTTGAGTTTTATACTCTCAATTAGTTTCTATGAATGTTTTACATATAGAAAAATGATCAATTTGGTGGTTTTTTTGGAGATTGTTAATGTAGGTTTGAATGTGATGTAAAAATTAGGAATTTTGGTGTTAGGAAATTTATATATTAAAATTGATTTGATAAATGGTGGATTAGGTATCTTTATGTTCTATAAACAATTTTGGAGGAATTTTATTAATGATTGAAGTGGTTTTACCTAAGTTGTTGAGTTTATGAAAATGTTGATTTTTTACTTTTGTGGTTTAATTGATGGTGGTATTGTGCATATAAATTGGTTGGATATTTAAAAAAAGTAAATAACTCAAAAATGTACAAAGTTTGGGTGTTGTGGAGTTTGGATAAGTTGTTTGTTTGGGTGACTTGAAGTTGGAGGAGTTCTTTAGCTTGGTTTTAGCTCTCATTCCATAGCATGTCTTACTTACGATCAATTTTGTAGATGATCAATTTTGTAGATGTTGTAATTTCATTGAAAGCTTTCCCCTAATTTTAGATCTTATTTACTAATTGTTAAGATTGGAGGAAGGCGTCTCTACACCTCTTGGGAATTAACTCGTAGGGTTTTAAATCTACGCTTTTGCTATTTTGGCAGTGAGTATACTTACCATGGAAATTTACAAAATCTTTATCTTTAATACAAAGTTTGAAATATTTTTGAATTAAAGGAAGTAACACATTTCATCATGATAAAATTATTTTTACCCTCCCAAAAGATAAAATTATATAAAAATGATGTGTTTTTAATTATTTTCACCAATTTAAGTTTTAGTTTCTTAGAAAAAAGTTTTAAAAACCAAACCAAACAAAACTTTATATCAAAAAAAGTTTCAATATTATTTATTTTTAAAAAAATGCCATTATATTTCAAACAACATATAAGTTAATCAACAGAAGATAAATTGTGTGATGACTTTGCCCTTTAAATGGAACAATAATATCTTTAATTGTCTTTATTTGAAATAAGATTTAAATTTTAGAGTCAAATATATCACAACTAAAAAATCACAAACTAAAACAATACAAGTTACAAACTATAAAGATTCTTAACGTGATTAGCTCTTTAATATATCATGTTTGGACAACTATCATGTTGTAAATGTCATATTTTGATTAATGTGTCGTGTTATTTGACAAGCCAATTGATTCATTTGTCATTCACAGGAGTTAATTTATCGCCATTTGAGAAGAGGATGATGAGTGAATCTTTCAAATATAAGGACAGTATAAGAAATAAAAGAGGATTTCTATAACATTATTTATTTTATATTTTTGATTATATTATAAACAAATTTTAATTTATAAATTTAATTTTTATAAAATTGATATTATTAAAAAGAGTGAAACTATACCTTTAAAATGAGTATAATACTAAATATATTTAAAAAATTAAAAATTAAAAATTTATTTATGAACAAAATTATTCAATTTTTGATAAAAATATTTTGGAAGAAAATTTTTAGAGAAGAAAATGAAAATTGTAGTTGGAGTTTGAGTTTGAGTGAATATTAGGAAACTATATATTCTGTTTTTGAATAAAAAAAATTATATATTTTTTCATCCTCTAATTGAGAGTGTTGGCTTGAAGATGCTCTAACAGTTATTCAACGCATTCAAAAGATGCTTTGTGATTGTGGGGTCACCTATTATGCCGAGAAGCATCGAATAATTTTAGTCCCTTCTTTGATTTTGATTGATTTTTTAAAAATTTTGTTTTTTTAATTTTTCATGTTTTTTTTTTTTTAGTAATTTTTTTAATATTTTAGCTATTTTTTTATTTTATAGACGCGTCTAACCTAGATATACCTAAAAAGTAAAAATACTTATGAAAAATATTTTAAAAAGAAAATTGGTGATCATAAGCCTAATTTAGCCAGTATCTAAGGCAATGTGTCTAGTGAATATTTTTTAAAGTTAATTATCTAAAAGTCCTATTTACAAATGTTATGGTAGCTCATGTCTTATCTAAGATTTTTTGAACCACTAAGTCCTATTTAGTAAAATTAAGAATATTATCAGTTTTTTTTAATTTTTAAAACTAAGAATATTATCAATTTTGCATAGTAATATTCCACATAATTATTTCATTAACTGATTGGAAAAATTTGAGTACGAGATTAAGCATTTTGCCATTCTACTTATTAGTTTGATTCAACCATCTAATAAAATCGAGAATATTATCAACTTTTTTTAGTTTTAAAATTGAGAACATTATCAATTTTTTTCATTTTTATTTTTTTTAAAAAAAATTTGCAAATCAATGTTTCATCATGTTTTAAAGTTTTGAAAATCAAAAATAAATGTCAAATCATCATTTCTTTTATAAATAATCATAAATGATGAACAATCATTACTTTGAGGGTAATTTTGACTATTAAAAATTTAATGGAATTTGAAAGTCTAAAAAATCTTAGTTAGGACTTAATGGAGTATAAGTTCATAAATTAAGGCTTATGTGTGCCTCTATTTTTTTTATTGGTGATAGGTCCACTTTTTATGAAATAGTTTGGTGAGAAATCTTTTTATTGATTTTGAATAACATTTTGTTTCCAATTTTACCCATGTTAACTTTTTTATCTGTTGACTTTCGTTGTCTATCTGTTAAAAAAAAAATTTACCTGTTCAAAAAAGTTTCTTGATTGTTCAATTTTTTTCTTATCTATTCAATTTTTTTCCTATATGTTCAATGTTTATCTGTTGAAGTTTTTAATCTTTTCAACTATTTATACAAATTATTTTTTATCTGTTTAAATTTATATCTATTTGTTTAAAATTATTTTCTGTCTGTTCATTTTCTTATTTGTTCAAATTTTCTTGTTTATATGTTATAATGTTTTCCCTATCTGTTCAAGTTTATTTCACCTACCTGTTTAATATTAACAAAGCAAGAAAAAAATTCGAAATAAACCAAAATAATCCAAACCAAAATGATGATCTGTTTAATATGTTTCACCATTACCATCATCATTAACAACAATCTTCAATAACAAAATTTATCATAAACAACAACTGCACAAAATAAATAAATAAATCTAGCACAGATCTTTAGTTAATTATCTATTTCTCAAAATAATTACAAAGGGTTTTAGCATAAGGTTAATTTATGCAATTGTATGTAATATTTGCATTGCAACAAAAATTATTTTTATGCAAGAAAGAAGAAGAAGATAGTATGAACAAATGCACATACTAAGCTTCAATTACAACAAATTATACTAGTAATATCTGGAAGAGCGAGAAACCAAGTAATTACTAACTCAACATAAGCTCAAATTTGTTTAACAGATAGATGAAAGCACAACAATAATAATCAACAACAACAACAACTAAAAAAACAGCAAATGTCAAAAAAAAAAAAATTTATTTGTTCAAATTTTTTTTATCTATTACAATCATCATCATCAACAATAACAACATCTTTTTATCACTCTTCATCTCTCTCTTTCTCACTCTATCTGTAGGAGAGAGAGAGAGAGAGAGAGAGAGAGAGAGAGAGAGAGAGAATAAGCACTATCTATTTCTCTTCATTCTCATTATCATTATCAATAGCAACAACAATAATAAACAACTAAAAAAAAAGTAGAAATTTGTTTAATAGATCGGTGAAAACACAACAACAATAATCAACAACAACAACGACTAAAAAAAATAAAACACTGTTTGATGATACTGCGGGTTCCAGACAGAACGGATCGGACTGATCCACGCGTCCCAAACTGGTGTTCGAGTGACCAAGCCCACAGAGGAACCTACACAAGAGTTCAACAGGGAACGGGGAGTCCCCCAACGAACCCTCCGACGAGCAAGTTAGAGAGAGAGGTGAAATGTAGAGATAGATTAGAGTTAGAAAGCTTAACCTTCTTCTTGTCTTCAACGTCTGCTTATATCCTCTGGTAATCATTTCGTTATCCCTTCCAACCTATCACCTTGGCCAAAAGTCTATGCTCTAGCTTACTTTGTTTATGGTGAAGGCGTTCTGTCCCGACGGAAATGGATTATCGCGATAAATGCTGTAAAGGGCTTCATTAATGGCGATGTGTGGTGGCAATAACTTTGCAGATCTTTGTCTGCTTGTGTGACTTGTCCTTCTCTTGTCATATGTCTTGATGTCATTGGTTCTTATTGCTACGTGGGGCTTCAGCAATGCTGGGCCTTAGTATTTGAGTTATGTATTGGGCCCTAAATGGTGGGCTATAATCTTTATGGGCTTACCCATGTCAGTAGTCCCCCATTCCCAAGTACAGCTTTAGTCCAACGAAGGGAATAATGAAGAAAATGAGTGTTATGAGAGACCGGCAGGGTGAAGGTCGACCGAGAGGGGTGACCCACCATAAGAAGGGCTAACTGCGAAAGGTGGTCGAGTGGAGGAACCGACCGTGAGGAAGGACGACCGTGAAGGGTGGCCGAGTGGAGGGACCGGCCGTGAGGAGGGCTAACCGCGAAGGGTGGCCGAGTAGAGGGACCAACCGCAAAGAGGGCCGACCGCCAAGGGTGGTTAGTGTGGCGTGGGGCTCGAGAAGCGGCGAGGCACATATTGAATTGAAATGGAAAAGACAGGAAAAGGGAAAGGGGCAGTGGATCGTGGTCGTACACGTGGCAGAATCTCGTAGTGGGGAAGGTTAGGCGTTGGGCAAGAAGTGAAATGATAGGTCATTATAAGGTGTTGAAAAGACAGTTTTGGCGAATTTTTGAAAATTTTCAAACTGGCGAAATTTAATTATGACCCTTGGAATATAGGCAAACCTTGGGCTTTTGGTATTATCCGTTTTACGTATCTTTTTGCAAACAACCAAAATATTCCAAGTGTAAACTCCTTCGTCGCTAGTGATACACCCCTGTAATACTTTGTGAATTTTCTTGTGCCAGCATTCGAAGCTATCCGCAGACACACGAGAGAGATGGCCCAAGAGAAAGCAACGACCGTGAGGGTTGATCCATTAGGCGACGACGATACGGTGGGTTTGGCAGAACAATACCATACGGAGCGTAGGGAGGGGGAGTGAGCAAGTCAGACTATGCGGGCTTGCCCCAGGACAATAATCTCGGCCGCGAGGCCTATTAGTCAGTGGAGCCAGACCATTGGCACATCAAACCGGATAGGTCCATACTGACAGCAGAGGAGTTGGAGAGAATAAGGAAGAAGTATCAAATTCCCTCGGAGATAGGGCTAAGACTGCCCACACCCAATGAAAGGGCGTCGGATGTGCGGCCGGGTGAGTTCAGCTTGTACGAGGAGGCATTGTGAGGAGGTTTGAGGCTACCTCTTCCCCAAGTGGTGGTGAATGTGTTGAACAAGTTAGAGGCGGCGCCAGGGGCAGCTGATGCCGAACACCTGGAAGATAGTAATGGCCTGCGCAAGTGCCTGGCTCCAGGCAACCGGAGGGGCGACAATGACAGTAGAGGAGTTCCTTCTCCTGTTACAAGGCCTCCGGTCAGTAGGAGACTTGGGTCACTCTGCAAGTGGTGGCGAGGCGAGGGATGGTGGCGAGCCTTCCATCGTCGGTGAAGGGATGGAGGCCAAGATAGTTTTTTGTAACGGCGAACGGTGGGGTAGGAGTTCGCGCAATGTGGAGGGTGCCCACCAAATCGGTCGAGCCCAAGTTGGACAAGGCGGCGGAGGATCGAGTGAAAAGGGTGAGGGAATGGAGGGAAGAGAAGGGAGTGAGGTAGGACGAGCTTGTCCTGCTTGCAACATTGTTTGCCCTAAACTTGGGGCCGTAACCGTTGGAAGAGGATCCGACAAGGGAGGAGTTAGAAAGGCAACAGAAGGCGGAGGAGGAAAGGAGGAGGAAAGGAGGTTGCTCGCCCAAGCAAACAAATACAAGAGACCCAACTGGGGCCTGCTCTGAAGCCGATCGCAAGGGAGCGAATCCGACCGCGTCCCAAGCCGTTGGGGGAGAAGGATCTTGTGGGCTTTGAGCGACGACCGCCCCCAGTGGATCTTCTGAAGGAGAGGAACAGAAGGAGATGGAGGCTTTGAAGAAGAAAAAGAGAGTGAGGGAGAATGAGAAGGAGCCCGCCTTGAAGAGGAAGAATGAGGTGACGGTGGAGGCATCAAAAGAGGAGGCGGTGCAGGCATTAAAAGAGATGATGAGTGGGGCGACAGGCCTTGAAAAACAAGTTGAAGATAGGGTGACGGGGCCTAAAGAGAGGGCAGAGCAGCAGCCCATGGGGGGTCCTGCGCCCCAAGGAAAAGAAGAGAGGGCTGGGTTGAAGACCACCCTCTACCACGTCCCAGCGGTGTCCGGACAAGTGGAAGGAGAAGGAAGAGAAGCCAGGGGGGCTGTAGATCATCTTTTGGGAGTGGTGGAAGACACAGTCGTGCCCTCGGTGGCCGGTTTCACTGAGGCTGAGCTGCTAAAAAGGTTATGCGCTGCCCAGATTGAGGTGACTGCCTTGGTATGAGCCCTACTGAGAAAGGCTACAGCTGCCAAAGGCGAAATGGCGCCATTGAAGGTAAAGTTTGAGGAAGCGAAGGTCCAACTTGAAAGTTTGAGGAGAGAAATTACCGAATGGAGGAAGACTGCGCGAAGCGTGTGCGCGAGGGGGCTAGAAGAGGCCCAAAAGGCCAAGAAGATGGAAGTGTTAGCGATAGTACAGGGCTATTCAGCCGATCAAGCCAATGCTGAGCTCCTCGCGACCAAGTTAGAGCTAGAGGCGGAACGCCGCAAGGTGGTGTCACTCGAGTTTCAACTAGTTTGTGAGCAGAAGAAACTGGAAGATGCCCAAAAAGCCTGCACTGTCGCCAACGATCGGTTTGAAGAGGCCATGACCAGCAATGAAGATCTGCGCGCTCAGTGGGTCAAAGAAAAGAAAGAGGCAAACCTGAAGATCGCTGAGTTGGAACGGGATCTGGCAGACGAGCGCGCCAAGGCAGCGGCAGAGAAGGCGGGGTTGGAGAAGAAGTTGGAGGAAGAAAAGACCAAGTCAGCCTCTGAGAGGGTAGCATACCCCGACTTATGCGTCGCAGCAGTAGAGCAGTTCAAGGGTTCTGCTGACTTCCAGATGGCTATCGATGCCGCGATCGCCCGCAACTTGGCAAGAGAGGGGTCTGGGGGGCCTGGCCCGTCAGGAGCGACCGTTGGGAGCAGGAGTGAAGAAGAAGTGATCCAGAGCTTCCAGCGGTCAGACTTCTACAAACATGAGATGGCCAAGTTCTGGGACAGCGGCTGGAAGATGTTCAAACGCAAAACAGAAGAGTTGTTCCTAGACTTGGACTTCAACATTGTTAGAATAGAGGAAGATGATGTGGCCCAGACCCCTTTAGACGAAGGTGTGAACGAAAAAGACCTTGCTTCGAGCGAGGAAGATTGATTAAATGTAAATTTTGGCACTTTGCTTATAAATGGAATTTCTCTTGGTGTTTTGAGTGTTTTTGTTATTTTTTTTTTTTTTTTTTGAGAGTGTAATTTCTGTAGTAAACTTATGTATAAGTTTGTGAATAAATAAAATTCTGAGTTGTGTTTGTCACACTATGGCCTTTATTTTTGCAAATTTGAGAAGAATGAGAATGGTTATGCAAATAAGATTGCTGTATAAATCGCAGTGAAAATTGAGAAGTAGGGAAACATTCTGACTTGTAAGAAAACCACAATGCAGAGTGGAGTTTAAAATGTGAGAATGTCAAAAAATTTAAAGTTTCAAATCACGACCCAAAAGGGAGTCAGTTTGGCTTGTAAGGGTCCCAAAAAGTGAAGTTTTAAATCACGTTGTAAGGGTGTTGACAAATGAAAGGTTAGGTTGGGAAATGAAAGTTAAAAAATGTAAAAAGTGTTAAGAGGCGTAAAAACATGGACCTGAAATTTGACTAAGTATGGCAACTAAGCCACAATCATGAAGTTCCAAGGATGGCCTTGGCCGATTGCTTCATTCGTGCTCAGTTCAGTTTGAGCCATGATTAACTCGGTCGGGCTGTCTCTTCAAGTAACTCAATCTGGTTGAGCTATTCATGCTCAGTCTGGCTGAGCTCTTCATGCTCAGTCTGACTGAGGCTTTAAGTGACTCAGTCTGGCTAAGCTCTTCATGCTCAATCTGGCTGGGGCTTGTCATGCTCAGTCTGGATGAGGCTGTTCACGCTCAGTCTGGCTGAGGCTTTAAGAGACTTAGTCTGGCTGAGCTTTTCATGCTCAATCTGGCTGAGACTTTAAGTGAATCAGTCTAACTGAGCTCTTCATGTTCAGTCCGGCTGAGGCTTTAAGTGACTTAGTCTGGCTGAGCTCTTCATGCTCAGTCTGGCTGAGGCTTGTAACTGAGTGTTGCAATTAGGACGTTATTGAGGTATCACACAGATAATTGAGATATAAGATTGTTGTCATGTAAAGTGTAGCCCATTTGATCAAAAATTTACATCATGTGAGAGAAGAAGAAGAACATTCAAGTGTGTAGATTGCCAAAAAAAAAATACAATAACTGATCAATACAAGAATAGGGATTTATTGAAAATAACGCTTCAAGTGTTCGGCGTTCCACGGATGGGGGAGATCTTAACCTTCCATGTCCTGAAGTCGGTAAGTACCCAGACGAGGTCTAGCTTTAACAACATAAGGTCCTTCCAACTTGGCTACTAGTTTGCCATTGGACGAATTTTTGGTGGCAAGGGTTACTTCGCGCAAAACAAGGTCCCCCACGGCGAACTCCCTCGGTCGGACTTTGCGGTTGTAATGTGTTCTCATTTTCTGTTGGTATGAGGCCCGTCTAACAGTAGTGGTTTCTTGGAGCTCTTCGATTAGGTCTAGGTCTGTCCGACGCAATTTCTCAATTAGTTCTGGATTCAGATGTAGAATTCTTGGGGTAGGCAGACCGATTTCCACTAGGATGACCGCCTCAGCACCGTATGTTAAGTGAAAGGGGGTCTCCCCAGTAGGGGTTCGAGCGGTAGTGCGGTAGGCCCAGAGTACATTCGGTAATTCCTCAGCCCAAAGTCCCTTAGCAGTTTTCAACTTAGTTTTGATGATCTTGAGAAGAGAACGGTTAATAACCTCAACTTGGCCATTGGCTTGAGGATGACCTGGGGAAGAGAAACATGGCTGGATTTGAAGTTCTGCACAGAATTTCCTGAACTTCGCATTGTCGAATTGTTTGCCATTGTTGGAGACGATGGCTTGTGGGATGCTAAATCTGCATACGATCGAATGCCAGATGAATTTGGTTATGTTCCGCTCGGTAATTGTGGCAAGGGGTTCTGCTTCCACCCATTTAGTGAAGTAATCAATGTCGACAATGGTGAATTTGGTTTGGCCTCGGCCAGTGGGCAATGGGCTAACTAGGTCGATTTCCCATTTGGCGAATAGGTAGGGACTGCAAAGTGACATCAATTCTGTAGGAAGAGCATGGGGAATGATGACAAAACACTGGCACTTATCACATTTGAGCATGAAGTCTGTCGCATCTTGATTGAGAGTAGGCCAGAAATAACCAGTGCGAAGTATTTTGTAGGCTAGGGCCCAGGCACCCGAATGATTACCACAGATACCCTCATGGACTTCTTTCGTCACGTAGATTGCTTGAGCAGGATTGAGGCACCGCAGGTATGGGCGTAAAAAACCTCATTTGTACAAGAGGGTGCTGACAAGAATGTAGTTGGACGACCGGGCCCTGACTTTGGCGGCCTGCTATTTGTAGGCTGGCAGTTCCTCCGTTGTCAGAAATAAAAAGATGTTGGACACCCATGGAATACTTTCATTTTGGAGGAAGTAGACTTGCTGCTGAGTTAGGGAAATAGCAGGGTGGTCCAGGTACTCGAGGCGGATACCGTGGCAGAGGTCTGACTAGTCTGCCGAAGCTAACTGAGCCATTTCATCTGCTTTGGAGTTTTCCGTCCGAGGGATGTGCTTGATGTGGAAATTATTGAAGAGGTGAGCGAGAGGGAGTATTATATCCCTATAAGCCCGCATTGTGTCTTCCTTAGCATCAAATTCCCCCGTGAGTTGTTCGACAATGAGTTGGGAATCACTGAACACTTGGATGTGGCTGACACCAATGTCTCTGGCGAGGCAAAGACCTGCGATCAAGGCTTCTTATTCAGCCTTATTATTGCTTGCGTTGAACAAGAAGCGAAGAGCACATTTGAAATAACCACCCTCAGGAGCGGTGAGGATGAGACCAGCCCCACTACTTTCTTTGCGAGATGATCCATCGACGTTGAGGGTCCAAGAGTGGGGGTCTTTTGGTTCGGTAGGGGTGGCAGGGGCGAAGGAGCTGTGGTTGGAGTGGGATTAGTAAATTCCATGATAAAATCGGCAACAGCCTGCCCTTTAATCGCCGTTCGAGGCCAGTAGGAGATGTCAGATTGGCTGAGCTTGACCAACCATTGCATAAGTCTGCTGGAAAGCTCTGGTTGTTGCATTATCTTCTTCAACGGTTGGTTAGTGAGGATCACTATGGAATGGGCTTGGAAGTAAGGACGGAGTCATCTGAAGGCAGTAACCAAAGCCAATGACATTTTTTCTAACAATGGGTAATTTTGTTCCGCGCCTCTGAGAGCCCGACTGATGTAGTAGACCGACCGTTGGATAGAGCTGTCTTCCCTAATGAGTCCTGCACTGACTGCGGTGTTTGACACGACTAAATAGAGGAAAAGGGGTTTGCCCGTGATTACCGAAGAAAGTATGGGGGGGCTGGCCATGCACTGTTTCAACTGCTGAAAGGCCTCTTCGGATTCTGTCGTCCAGTCAAAAGTTTGCCGAAGAACTTTGAAGAATAGGAGGCACTTGTCCGTTGCGCAGGAAATGAAACGGTTGAGGGCGGCAACTTGGCCAGTAAGCCTCTGAACCTCCTTAACCGTTCTAGGTGACTACATTTCAATTAAAGCCTTGATCTTTTCGGGCTTAGCTGCGATGCCCCGCTGACTGACCATGAAACCCAAGAACTTTCCAAATCCTACACCGAAGGCACATTTTTCTGGATTGAGCTTCATTTGATGCTTTCGTAGGGTGGTAAAGGTCTCTCGCAGGTCGACCAGATGATCAGTGGAGAGCTTGCTCTTGACTAGCATGTCGTCGACATATACTTCTATGTTCCGGCCTATCTGGTGATGAAAGACGGCATTGACCAACTGTTGGTAAGTGGCTCCAGTATTTTTCAACTCAAATGGCATCACACAGTAATGGTAGGTTCCCAGGTCAGTGATAAAGGAAGTGTGTTCCTGGTCAGACGGGTGAATCAGAATTTGGTTGTATCCAGAGAAGGCATCCATGAAACTAAGCATTTGATGGCCGGCCGTGGCGTCAACCAACAAATCTATGCGAAGAAGAGGATAGCTGTCTTTGGAGCAAGCTCGGTTGAGGTTTGAGTAGTCGACATAGAGAAGCCATTTACCATTGTTTTTACAAACTAGAACCACATTCGACAGCCATCTGGGGTAGTCCACATTTGTGATAAACTGTGCCTCAAAGAGCTTGTCTACTTTAGAAGCAATAAGGTTATTGCGCTCTGGGTGAAAGATGCGCTGCTTCTGGCGGATGGGTCGAAAATAAGGCTCAATGTTGATATGGTAGGTGATGAAGGATGGGTTAATACCTGGCATGTCGGAGTGGGTCCAGGAAAATACATCATTTTGCTCAATCAGGAGGACGGTGAGGTCGGCCTTGGCCTAGGAAGATAGTTGGCTGCCGATCTTGATAGTTTTTGCCGGGTTGGTGGGATCGATGAGGACCTTGACGAGCTCTTCTACTGGTTCCCCTCTGACCAGCTCGTCCTCGTCTTTAACATCAAGTCCTTCAATGATCATAGCCTCCTTAAGCTTGACTTCTTTAAATGAGGTGACATAACACTCTCTGGCTACGGTCTGCTCTCCCCTCACTGTGCCGACTCCAAGATCGGTGGGGAACTTGATGGTAAGATGGAAAGTAGATGTGATAACTTGGAAGGCATTGGGGGTGGTGCGGCCAAGGATGATATTGTAAGTAGAGGGGCAGTCAACAACAAGGAAGGTGAGTAACTTTGTGGACTGCAGCGGATATTCGCCGATTGTGATGGGAAGATCGATGGAGGTCACCCGGTCTCCAGTGAAACCGACCAACGGGGTTTGAAGAGGAGACAGACTTTCTTCCCCGATCTTGAGTTGGCGGAAAGCATTTAGGAAGATGATGTTTGAAGAACTGTCATTGTCGACGAGGACCCGTCTAACTTTGTAATTGGAGAGGAGGGTAGAAATGATGAGGGAGTCGTCATGGGGGTAACGGATGCCTGTGCAGTCGGCTTTCGTAAAGGTGATGGGCTCCATCCACTGCTTGGGCTATTTGGGAGGGCGGTCTAATGTAGCAACTTCTTTGTTTGATCCCTGTCTTATTTTTCTGAGTTCTGCCCTCTAAGCCGAGTGGGATGGACCTCCACAAGCATGCCCGTCGGCTATGACTCTGATTTCTCCGACAGGGGGGGGGGTTACCTTGTGCTCGGGGTTACAGTAGAGGGCAATCATGGCCAGGGTTAGGTTGTGCTAGTTGCCAAGGAGGAGTGCGCCGGCGGTTGTTTCTGATAGGTTTGGTCATTTGCTTTTGCTGAAGGTGGATTTCCGTGAACCGACTGAGACGTCCCTGACGTATCAAGTCCTCGACCTGATCTTTGAGGTTAATACAGTCCTTAGTATTATGACCGTGGTCTTGGTGAAAACGGCAATATTTGGACTGGTCTCGCCGATTGAAAGGAAACTGTGATGGTTGGGGCCATTTCAGGGGGTAGTCTCGTTGGATCTGATTGAGAACTTGTTCCATGGAAGAATTAAGGGGTGTGTACCGTTCGAACCGGCAGAGCGGTCGGGCTGGTGCCGATCAGTCGGCTCGGGAGGGTCGGTCGATATACTGAGGTGTTTGGTTATTGTACCGGGTGTTTCTGGTTTCTGAGTCCTTTCTCTTCTCTCTGGAGGTCGGGTTTTTGGCTGTAGGGTCTTGGCAAGCGGCTAGGGGATCTTCTGCGTTCATGTATTTTTGGGCTTTGGAAAGAAGGGTTGCCATGGAGGTCGAGAGGTTTTTAGAGAGAGAGAAAAGGAAATCAAATGATCTTAGACTGGCCATGAATGCCGTGAGGATGACCTTGTCATCGCTTTCCACCACCTATAGGGCTTCGGTGTTGAAGCGGGTGACAAAGCTGGGCAGCGACTCCCCCTCAGTCTGACGGATGTTGAGGAGCTGGGTTGTCGGACGCCGCTGGCGTTGGGCTCCAATGAAATGGCTGAGAAAGGAGTCACTGAGGTGCTGGAAAGTGAAGACAGAGTATATTGGCAGTTGACTAAACCAGAGTTGAGCCGACCCCTTGAGTGTCACAAGGAAAGCCTGATACATTATTTCATCGGGGAATGCATAGAGGATCATAAGGGTTCTGTAGGTCTCTAAGTGATCAACTGGATCTGTTGTACTGTCGAAAGAGTCGATCGTGGGCATTTTGAACTTAGAAGGTAGAGGTTTGTCCCTGATGGAGGCAACAAATGAGAAGTTGGCTGTAGTAGATGGTTTATGCTGTACGTTCTGGATGACCCCTTGGAGTTGGAGCTTCATGGCTTGGAGTTCTGCGTCCCAGAGAAGAATGTTGTCACCACCGGAAGATAGCGGGGTCTGGACGTTGCTGGCCTCTCCTTCAGGGATTGCTGCCGGGATCGATGGTTGTGGGCTCCACGGTGACAGGTTTATACCTGAGGGAGGAGGTTGCAAGCCTTCCAAGTAGGATGGATTAGGCTGCTAGATAGTATGGCTCGGGGCTTGTTCTTGGTTGGG
The DNA here is from genome assembly GCA_022316695.1 of Camellia oleifera. Classification (NCBI taxonomy): domain Eukaryota; kingdom Viridiplantae; phylum Streptophyta; class Magnoliopsida; order Ericales; family Theaceae; genus Camellia; species Camellia oleifera. Next base: position 35,287,624 of record CM039307.1, on the reverse strand, counting down.
TGAGATATCTGGAGGTGGTGGAGGAGGCATATGAAGGTTTCTTTGGAGTAGAGCATTAATTAAGGCTTGGTTTTGCTCGGCTAAGCGATTAATGCTGTTGGTGAGCTCGGTGAAATACTGTGGTGGGTTATTTGGATTGGGAGGGTCGGCTTGATGATCGGCAACATTGGGATGAGAAGTCATGGATCTAGTTGTGACTATCCACCTTCACAGGTGGTAGGAGGGGGTTATGGGGAGAGGGTCTCCAGCGACAATAAGCATAACTGGTGCGCGGAACAAAAACTTTTCCACAGACGGCGCCAACTGATGATATTGCGGGTTCCAAACAGAACGGGTCGGACTGATCCACGCTTCCCAAACCGGTGTCCAAGTGACCAAGCCCACAGAGAAACCTACACAAGAGTTCAACGGGGAATGGGGAGTCCTCCAGCGAACCCTCCGATGAGCAAGTTAAAGAGAGAGGTGGAATGTAGAGATAGATTAGAGTTAGAAAGCTTAACCTTCTTCTTGTCTTCGACGTCTGCTTATATCCTCTAGTAATCATTTCGTTGTCCCTTCCGATCTATCACCTTGGCTAAAAGTCTATGCTCTAACTTACCTTGTTCATAGTGAAGGCGTTCTGTCCCGACGGAGAGGGCTTATCGCAATAAATGCTATAAGGGGCTTTATTAATGGCGATGTGTGGTGGCAATAACTTTGCAGATCTTTTTCTGCTTATGTGGCTTGCCCTTCTCTTGCCATGTGTCTTGATGTCATTGGTTCTTATTGCTACGTGGGGCTTCAGCAATGCTGGGCTTTAGTATTTGAGTTATGTATTGGGCCCTAAATGGTGGGCTATAATCTTTATGGGCTTACCCATGTCAACTGATGATACTGCGGGTTCCAAACGGAACGGGTCGGACTGATCCACGCTTCCCAAATCGGTGTCCAAGTGACCAAGCCCACAGAGAAACCTACACAAGAGTTCAACGGGGAATGGGGAGTCCTCCAGCGAACCCTCCGATGAGCAAGTTAAAGAGAGAGGTGGAATGTAGAGATAGATTAGAGTTAGAAAGCTTAACCTTCTTCTTGTCTTCGACGTCTGCTTATATCCTCTAGTAATCATTTCGTTGTCCCTTCCGACCTATCACATTGGCCAAAAGTCTATGCTCTAACTTACCTTGTTCATGGTGAAGGCGTTCTGTCCCGACGGAGAGGGCTTATCGCAATAAATGCTGTAAGGGGCTTCATTAATGGCGATGTATGGTGGCAATAACTTTGCAGATCTTTTTCTGCTTATGTGGCTTGCCCTTCTCTTGCCATGTGTCTTGATGTCTTTGGTTCTTATTGCTACGTGGGGCTTCAGCAATGCTGGGCTTTAGTATTTGAGTTATGTATTGGGCCCTAAATGGTGGGCTATAATCTTTATGGGCTTACCCATGTCAACTGATGATACTGCGGGTTCCAAACGGAACGGGTCGGACTGATCCACGCTTCCCAAACCGGTGTCCAAGTGACCAAGCCCACAGAGAAACCTACACAAGAGTTCAACGGGGAATGGGGAGTCCTCCAGCGAACCCTCCGATGAGCAAGTTAAAGAGAGAGGTGGAATGTAGAGATAGATTAGAGTTAGAAAGCTTAACCTTCTTCTTGTTTTCGACGTCTGCTTATATCCTCTAGTAATTATTTCGTTGTCCCTTCCGACCTATCACCTTGGCCAAAAGTCTATGCTCTAACTTACCTTGTTCATGGTGAAGGCGTTCTGTCCCGACGGAGAGGGCTTATCGCAATAAATGCTGTAAGGGGCTTCATTAATGGCGATGTATGGTGGCAATAACTTTGCAGATCTTTTTCTGCTTATGTGGCTTGCCCTTCTCTTGCCATGTGTCTTGATGTCATTGGTTCTTATTGCTACGTGGGGTTTCAGCAATGCTGGGCTTTAGTATTTGAGTTATGTATTGGGCCCTAAATGGTGGGCTATAATCTTTATGGGCTTATCTATGTCACTGTTAAAACAATCTGTTTATGTCAAAAAAAAAATTGTTGCAATCATTATCATCATCAACAAGAAGAAGAAAAACAAATCTCTCCATCTCCATTTTGAGATCTCTAAATCATAACAAACACCAAATCAAAGATATAGATATACATGTATAGCTAAAAAAAATGGATATAGATATAGATATATGCTGTTGTTCTTGTTTCTTATATCACCAATTTTCTCTTAAAAAAGCTCAATCGGAGATATCTACCAAAAGAACGCATTTAAACTTGGGTATCGTAAATAACAGATCAATAGCTTGTCAAATCAAGTTCAAATCACCATAAATTCTAATCAAATCGATGAAATGAACTCGGTAGTGGGTTACTTCACTATTACTTTGTTTACTATTTCTCTCTTAGAAAGCAACACACTGAAGAAGAAGAAAAATGGGGGAAAAAAATGTGAAATGAGTAAACCCTAAGGGTATCATTAATCAAATTGAACAAAAGCAAATCAAAGCAAAGTAGAGTTGTCACGACCCAAACCCGCCCCTATAGGTTTAGCGACGTAACCGGCCAGTAATCCGTGGATTACCTACGGCCTCCAAATAGAATAACAAATATTAAGGGGCTGCGGAAGCAATAATGTAAAATAGACGAGGTCCAATGAGCTGTGGTGACATACATGGGACAGAAAATTCAAAACTTATTTATATACATAACCATGTGTAGACACCCCATTTTTGACCGATCTTAAGACTCAGACGTCACCGATTGAGCGCTTGGTGATGTTGCATACTGTGCTCGTTCAGAAGTCTCAGAGTTGCGGCCGTGCGCCTTGCCTCCGGACTTCCGAACCCTCTTCTGTGCCTTGTCTCGGTTTGCGAACCAGACTCATTTTTTTCTCTGTTTTCTTTCCCGAGGGAAGGGAGTGGTCCCGCAGACTATCTCCCAGTGGCCGTGAGCTATATTTTGTGGCCGTAGGCCATTTTGCCCATTTCGGAGCCCGGTACCCGGTTTTCGGGCCGTCAAGCCGTGTGCCTCGGTTCGGGACCACCCAACTATCTCCGATTTCTCCGGTTTTTGGCATGCACCCCTGTTTTATAGTTCCGAGGAACACTGGGGCCCCTGATGCCCACTTCGCAGCCGAACACCACTTCCGGTGCCCGGCGACCCATTTTCGGGACCCCGAACTGCGTGATTTGGGCCCCGAGCATTCATTTCGCATCCGCCTTCTCCGGTTTCTGGCAGGAACCTTTGTTTTATCATTTCGAGGAACCCTGGGGCCCCCGATGCCCACTTCGTGGCCGTATGCCACTTTCGGTGCCTGTAACCGGTTTTCGGGACCTCGAACCGCGCGGTTTTGGTCCCGAGCATTCATTTTGCATCAGTTTTCTCTGATTTTTGGCAGGAACCTCTTTTTTGTCATTCTGAGGGACACTGGAGTTGCAGATATCCACTTCGCTGCTGAACACCACTTCCGGCATCAGATGCTCATTTTCGGGATCCCGAATTGCTCGGTTTTGGCTCCGAGCGTTCATTTCTCATTAGTTTTTGTTCAAACTTGGCAGGTACCTCTGTTTCAACATCAGGAAGATCACTGGGGGGTGAGAAGCCAGCAATTATTCCAGATAGCCAGTTTCGCTCCTCCGGAGCCCGTTTTTCTCACTTCCGGGCCAATGTTGAACACCCTAGGGGTATTTTCTTCCAACCAAAGCTACATATCTGTGATCAGGGGACATGGGAGGACCCTAAAAGTTGGTGGTCGGCCAGAAAATTTGAGTTTCATTTTTGAGCCTCTCCTTCAAGCTCTATGTTGTGGCTCCTGCTTCAGTGTTGCCAATTTCCAACCCTAGAACCTTGTTCTACACATCTTGGAGGACCCTAAAAGTTGGTGGTCGGCCAGAAAATTTGAGTTTCATTTTTGAGCCTCTCCTTCAAGCTCTATGTTGTGGCTCCTGCTTCAGTGTTGCCAAATTCCAACCTTGGATCCTTGTTCTACACACCTTGGAGGACCCTAAAAGTTGGTGGTCGGCCACTAATTCAAAACTTCATTTTTTTCACCTGGCTGGCCGGCCATGTAGGGTGGCTGGCCGGCCATGGGGGGTGGCTGGCCGGCCACCTTGCAAAAAACTACCTGGCCGGCCAGCTTCTTACTTTCCAGCCTGTCCCAGCTGTCCGGATATCTTCCAACATATCCCGGGGCATCCGGGGGATATTTCGGGAGGGAAAGATTGGGTGCTTTCCCTCCCCTTTTACACCCTATTTCTTGTCTATTTAAAGGGCCCTCCTTCCCCTTTGCTGAGGTTGGAAAAAATTGTCTCAAGAGATCACTCTCCAAAATCCTCCATTTCATAGCTCAAAACCTCAAAAAGCTTCCAAGTCCCTAGGTCTTCTCTTCATCAACACCTAGCCTCACCATCCCTACTACCATTCCAGCAGCTAGGAAGTGAATTTCAGAGGTTGAGAAGCTACAAATCAAGCCAAGAATCAAAGAAAGACAAGTCTTCAAGGGTAAGTCTTCAAAACCAACTTTTAGGGCTTTTTCTTGATTCATTTCTATACTCCAATTGGTTGAGAATTGGGGCTCCGACCCCTACTGCTTTTGTGATTGTTTGAGCCCCTCTACAACTTTGTAGAAGGGCTCAACTTCATTTGATGCTCCTATGATATACTTGTTTCAATACCTAGCTTTTATGCCATTATCTTGCATGCTAGTTTAGGCCTATTTCCTTTTGTTTTCAGGGGTCCGACCCATACTGGTTTTGTGCTCATTTTGAGCCCCTCTACAACATTGCAGAAGGGCTCAACCTCATTTGGTCATTGTATATACCACCTCCTTCAAATTTCATCAAGTGTGCCATTTTTGCATGCAACTTTTGACCTATTTGTGTTTGTTTTTGGGACTTAGACCCCTACTGGTTTTGGTCTTATTTTCACCCCCTTTACACATTTCATGAAGAAAATTTTGTCATTTGGTGCTTTCTTTGCATGACTCTTGTTATAGCCTCTTTTGAGCTCCATTTTTGCATGGAATTGTTAGCATGATTTTATTCTGATTTTGAGGATGTCATCTTCTGCAATTGTGCCTATTTTTATCTCATCTCCAATATTGTAGAATAAAGTTTGTCCATTTGGGGTTTGCATATGTCACTTGTCTCAATACTCCTCTTTTGGCCACTAACTTTGCATGCTATTGTTGATCTATCTATGCTTGCATTTTGGCCATGTTTGTTACTGAAAAATGCCATATTTGGGACTGCCTTGCTACTGTTCTTGCTGCCATGATCATATTTTGCATGTATGGCATGGCTATAGGCCATTTCGGGGTTTAATTTCACACTTTCGGGATGAATGCATGCTTCGAGTGTCATTTCGAATTGTTTCGGGGCTGTTTTCCCCTTTATTTAGGTGCTGAAATTCCATTGCCATGCTTGCATATCATTTCCCATGCCATATGTATCATTTTTGCATTGCCTTGGTTTGCGTGCCAATGGGCACGCACTTCGAGGCACCTCATTCTTATCATTCCGGCAGCCTATGTGAGCGTGGCTGAGGCTATCTCATGTTGGCATAAGCCCAATTTGCATTTTCACGCTTCTACATCATTGCCCCGATTTGCGTGTCCGCGGACACGCGTTTCGAGGCAGCTTTGTTTTTATCCGACGGCCTCCTATGTGAGTGAGCCGAGGCTCTCCCATGTTGGTGTAAGCCCATCGTTGCATTCCGTACACCATCTCGTCTCATTTTATCATCGCCTCGGTTTGCGTGTCCGCGGGCACGCATTTCGAGGCACTTCGGTTTTATCCGATTTTTATTCTTTCATCATCGCCTCGATTTGCGCGCCTGTGGGCACGCGTTTCGAGGCACTTCGGTTTTATCCGATTTTCATTCTTTCATCATCGCCTCGATTTGCGCGCCTGTGGGCACGCGTTTCGAGGCACTTCGGTTTTATCCGTTTTCCTCATTTCATCATCGCCTCGATTTGCGCGCCTGTGGGCACGCGTTTCGAGGCACTTCGGTTTTATCCGATTTTTCATTCTTTCATCATCGCCTCGATTTGCGCGCCTGTGGGCACGCGTTTCGAGGCACTTCGGTCTTATCCGATTTTCTCATTTCATCATCGCCTCGGTTTGCGTGCCTGTGGGTGCGCGTTTCGAGGCACTTCGATTGTATCCGGTTTCCATTTTGTCATCGCCTCGGTTTGCGTGCCCGTGTGCACGCATTTCGAGGCACTCTGTTTTATCCGCTTTGCATTTCATGCCATCGCCTCGGTTTGCGTGCCCGCGCGCACGCTTTTCGAGGCGTTTCATTTTCATCTCATTTTCACAGCATTGTGCATACTAGGTTGTATCTTAGATTGCATTCATGCATTACCTCGGTTTGCGTGCCCGTGTGCACGCATTTCGAGGTTACTCATTTCATGGCATTGTGCATGCTATATTACATGTTAGTTGCATTCCATGCATACCTTGCATTTTGCACGGGAAACGAGGCACGTTTCATACTCCGAGTAACGGAACGAGTCTCAATTCCCAAGTCACCGACACTCCGGATTACCCATGATGGAGTTAGGTTTTGTTGTAGCATTCATATGCATTCATCCCATATTGAGTTGTGCAATTCGATTCCTCGGCCATCATGCATCGATGTGCGTGATTGGTGGCACGAGGATCGAGGCATGCATATATTTGTGAAATACATTGCTATGCCCTTTTCCTGCTCTCTGTTGCAGCAAAATCAACAATCAACAACTTTTCGGAGGCTGGCACGCATTTCGAGAAAATTGCAAACAGAGGCTAATCAGGGCATCCCAGTGGATTTCTGCGCCAAGCAGCCCAGCATACCATTCATCAGGAGCAAGGCAGTCCCTGGCTTGCATGCCAGTTTTACTTTTCTGTAATTAATTTGTTAATTAATTAGAAATCTGTATATTTATTCGGACTGTATATTCTTTTATTCGGACTGTATTATTATTTTATTCGGACCCTCTGCGCGAGGGCATAATTGTAATAAGGGTGTGTGAGTGTGATGTATGTCTTCCAACCCCCATTTCTTTCTCCCTTTTATTTATCCGCTTTGGATGGTTAGATATAGGGCATATTTCAATTAGCATACAGTATGACAGCATGTTTGCATCATTCATCTGTTTTGCACGCACCGGGCTCGGCGCATCATACAAACTGCATCTGTATTTCAATTCCAAGTTGAGTACTTGATAGCTGTTGCATCTCATATGCCATACTTAGAATAGCCGAGCCTGCTATAGTTGCATTTTGCATGTGTTGCACTAGGCATTACAGTATACTTAGGATCATGCATGATTTCTAATCAGTTTTCTGTTTTGGCTTGGAGTACTAGGTGAGTTTTATGCTTTAGCATCCTTGCATGCGTGTGAGTGTTGCCATGATAGCATGCTTACCATGAGGCTATGTGCTTATGTGATATAACTGCCTTGAATGCCTGTGGGTGGAGGTTGAGTTATTTGAATTGGGACAATTCATTGACTGTTTGTTTTAAGCCCACTAGATAGTGGCAAAATCATGTTTCCTAAGCCCACCTCGAGGGTGGCAAATCCGCATTTTAGCCTGCCTGCGGGCTAGCACCATCACATCATTTTCAAACAAACAAACATGAAATGTTTCGTTCCAATTCAGACGGCCCAGTCTATACTTGTTTGCTGCGAGCATCACATAGTAATCTAGGCTAATAACCGGAATAAGAACTCACAATGTTTTCAAAAACAGATATCATGGTTAGTAGAGGCCGGTCTTTGACCGGGCGAGAGGGGGTGCTCACGATGTGACCTTCCCTAATCGTACCCAAGTTCCCGAGCCAACTTTGGTGATGACGGACACGTGGCCTTTCGGCACCGAGTCAGGGTTTCCTAAATTTCCCATTTTAAAATATTTAGGTGGCGACTCTGTTATCTGGCAAAGCAGTCCATGTTTGGCACTTCTTTCAAAAATCTGTTTTCCTTCAAAACGATTTGCCGGATTTGGACTCTTTGGTTCAAGATTTAGAACCGCAACAAAAATCGAGTCCGAGCTGTAGCGAGGCCCCCCCCGCGGGCGTTGTTACAGTTTCTGGCGACTCTGCTGGGGATTTAGAGAACTTGACTCGAACTCATGATATCTGGTTTTGACTACACTTGTGTGTTTCTTTGCATTGCATTTGCATTGGTGCGCCTAGGACACCGTGTTTGCCATCTGCTATTCCTGAGCGGTTTGCCGGAGGCTTGTCTTGTCAAGGCATGTCCATAAGGCTGATCGGTTACGGGCTCTGCCAGTATGGGAACACAAACCCCGGTTTTACCGGGGCACCCTTTTTGACCATTCGACCTAGTGCATATTCGGATCCATAGTGACCATTCCAAACTAGGACAGGTTGCTTACCCGTTTATAGGTTGTTTGAAGCCGCTGCGTGCGTAGTGAAACCCTACTTCCTGACAAAATAGGACAGGGAAACCCTACCCCAACATAGGGGTGTTTTGGGCTCTCACTTATCTGTTATGTGTTTGTTAGAGTGTGCCTCTACAGGGAATGCATGTATCAGTTTATGAGTTTGAGCATCAGGCCCACGGGCACCAATTCAGTATTTTGGGTATCAGGCCTGCGGGCATCAGTATTTGGTGGAATCAGTTTTACCTGAGGGTATCAGTTTACAGGCAGAATTTTGGGCAGAATTCAGTAGAGAGCACACTCATTCAGCTTTGTTCGTATCTGTTCTGGTGAAATCAGGCTGATATGCTACATGTTTTCTCTTTTGCTAGGTAGTCCTGGAACCATAGCTTCAGAAGGCTCCACTATCCCCCAGGTACATTGGACTAGTGCTGATAGACTGGATTAGGTCAGAAATTCAATTCAAGGGAAACCAGTGTTCTTTCGCTGAGGCAAGGCAAAGAAAGGCCAGTCAGGGCTCTCCGGTTCATCTGATCCGTCAGTCACCAGTCACATCACCTTTGTTCGGACTCAACAGACCGTGATGGCACAAGGTTCGGAAGAATTTGTGGCCGTGGTAACAGCGTTGAATCAGGGAACTGCCATGCAGGTTGAGACCAGCATTGAAACGCAGCGCCCATCTGGGGCGTCTGCCTCACATCCAGCTTTGGGACCCCAACCGAACTTTGACCCAATTCCGCCAACTGAAAATTTGCAGTGTCCAAGTCCTCGAGAAGGGTTGACTCAAGCCCAAGTTTTCAGACCCTCGGTGCAGCCTAATAAGAGGCGTTATCCCCTTGATGCTAATGACCTCGATCTGACCGCAGTGAAAATTGCGAACCTTGAGAAGCAATTCAAAAGGGCACATGGCCTTAACTCCATTCCCGACATTGAGGATGGGCACACCGAGTCTGCTGTACAGCTCCCAGACGGATTCAAAATGCCATATATTGACCGTTTCGACGGGTCTGGGGATCCAATGATACATATCCGACTTTTCTTGGATGTCCTAAAGCCGATGGGTCTGACTAAGCCACAAAAACTCTCTCTGTATGGAAGAACCCTGTCGGGTGTAGCAGCCACTTGGTACACTAGGTTGGAGGACAAAGTGAAGCAAAACTGGGAAGAATTAGCTGAGGCCTTTGTCGATCAATATTCCTACAATACCCAGGTTGAAATGACCATCCAAGAGCTTGAAGCAACCCGCCAGAACCCAACAGAGTCTTTTGTGAAATTTGTTGCGAGATGGAGAGCAAAGGCAGCACAGATGACAGATCGCCGCCCTTCTGAGAGGGATCAAGTGCAGATGATGGTGCGGAACCTCGAGCATGATATGTTGCAGAAATTGATAGTCGCTCCGGTATTCACTTTCAAAAGTTTGCATGAACTGGGGGTTCAGGTCGAGAATGCGTTCAACAGTGGGATCATTCCCAGAACAAGTGAACCGACAAGGAGGGTGATTTCAAGGAGTACCAATGTCGGAAGTAGCACTATTCCCGAACGCACTGAAATCAATACAGTCACTGCAGCCAACCCTTTTGCCAATCCAAGCCCGCAAATAGCCGACCCAGCCCGAGCTCAGGGCAGAACTTTCACCCCTCTCCATATGAGCCTGACTAGCGCACTAAAAGTCCTAATGGAAAGAGGGCATCTCAAACCTCTCGATCCTCAACCTCTTCCTAACCCACTCCCAGCCAGACATAACCCCTCCAAATACTGTATGTACCATCAACAGCGCGGTCATGGCACCGACCGTTGCTACCGCCTTCGTCATGAGGTCCAAAATCTCATCGACAACCGGACGATAGCTCCACCTTCAGGCCCCAATGACCAAATATTTCCCACCTACCTCAATCTCATCCATACACTGCCATCCGCTTATGACCCCAGCATATACATCACCCTGGCCCATTTACCCAAGCCTGAGGTGTTTATTCCAGAAAGCATGGACCTATGCATGATGGGTGCACCTGAACCCCAATCATCTCAAACCCATGAACCCACTACTTCCGAGCTGATGAGGATGATTGAAGATCTTCAGAGAACAGTGGCGGATTTAGCCTTTGGAGTTTTGGCTCCATCATCAACCACATCGCCTACCAGGGAGTTCATGTCAAAAGGCTCCCCAAGCTTGGGGCGGGCTACATCTGAGGAAGGCCAATCCCGTGACAAAGTGGAAGCGAGTGGAAAAGGACAAGGTAAGGGTAGACATGGATCCCCATGAACATCTTCTGTTGGCTGTTAAGACTTTGAAATCCGAGGGACTGAACAAAGAACAAGTGCTCGCGATTGTCGCAAAAGCTGTGAATGACACTTTCGCTACTCAAGTTGGGGGTAGTTTGAATCAAGGGGCAAGCCGGGAGAAGGGCCGATATACCAGAAATGATCCTATTTGCTCTAATCCTGCACTTAGAAGAGATCAGCAAACCAGGCCAGCACCTGCCAATCCCTTTGCGGGTGCGCCCAGCAAAAATCTACAAACCCAGAAGTACCAACCCCGAGGTCAGAGGGTCTTCCATGCCCTCCACATGCCTTTATCCAAAGCTTTCTAAATCCTTGTCGGACAAGGCCATCTCAAACCCCTTGAGCCTCGGTCTCTCCCGAACCCTCTTCCGGCTACACATGATGCTACCCAGTACTGCGCGTACCATCAGCAAACTGGCCATGCTACCAACAACTGCTTCCGTCTTCGCCATAAAGTACAGGATCTATTTGACAACGGGGTCATCCTCCCGCCGAGCTCAGCAAAGTCTATCGGCACTAGGGTCAGTGAACTTGGGGGATAATGTTATATGAACGGGGGATGAACCACCTGCGGGCAGTGCTCGATCAACTCCAGACGTGGGAATGGCACGCACTGTTCTGAGCAATGTGTAAATACCAGTTTTTGTGCTTTCTGACTTGGGTATGGGGTCAGTTTTTGCTACTTTGTTTTGAGTCTGTCCTTTTGTTTTGAGTCAGTCTCTTTTATTTTGGGTCTGTCTTGTTGTGTCGAGTCAGTCCTGTTGTATAGGAGTCAGATGATTCCGTGGGGGGTGTTACCTCGGACATCACTGTTTTGTTTTCTGTTTGTCCTTTTGCTTTGTTTTGAGTCTGTTTCTGCCAGGGAGCCAGTTATGCCAACAGATCTTGAATGAAACAGCAGTGATTTCCATACTCTCGCATTTGTTTCTGCCGTGTGCTAGTTATGCCGGGATTTGAATGAAATGGCAGTGCATTCCACCTGCTCTCTTGTGCCTTGAAGTCATTGTATTGACCTGAGTTTTTCAAAACTTTTTGAACACTGCAGGTGAAAACAAAGAGGAAGGAATTCCTCGGGATTTGCAAAACTTTGATCAAATTGAGAGAAAGAGAGGCGTGCTAAGCCCTTAATGAATGAAATCATGCTTGTTAATGTGAGTACTGAGAAGGACCCTGGCTTTGATCCAGATTGATCCTACACTGTCTTCAGCGCGAGCGATTTGTCGCTTTCTTAAAAACTTTCAAAAAATGTTTTGCGCGGTCCTGCAAAGACATGTGTGGAATCGCTCTTGAGATTGTGCAGCTTAGGATCGCTCTCAGCCTCGAGACTCGACCCCCCTTGGCTTTCAAACCTTGAACTGGCATTCAGAATGTTCAACGGTTCGACCACGATGTAAGGCCTGTGTGGCCAGATTTGAAGCAGCCCTCGAACAAGAGGTACCAAAGCCAGATCAAGAAGATCAGACCTCGTCAGAAAGAAGCTTGCAAGCTAGATCAGAAGCACCTCTCGAACTAGGGGCAAAAAAATATCCGATGTGCTCGAAGAGCCAAAGGTGGATCCTTCTGTAAATCAATATAACAGCCACTCTTCTGGATATAGAGGGCTTCAATTTCAGAACCATTTGGCATGGACTGGCTACATTTTTACCCTTTGAGAGGCTCGCTGGGCCGAAAACCCGGAAGGGCGACCCAGGCAAAAGTTAGAGCAAAGAAAAAAGAAAAAAAAAAAAGAAGAAGAAAAAAATAAGAAAAGGAAAAAAGAAAAATAAAAGAAAAGAAAAGAAAAGAAGAAAAAAGAAGAAAAAAGAAGAAAAGAAATGAAAAGAAAGAAAAACAAAGCTCGCAAGGTCGAAAACCTGCAACAGGCGCCTTGGCAAAAGTTAGAGCATAAAAAGGAGAGGTTAAATACCCGAGTGTACCTTAACCCCGAACTACGTAAGGCTTGATTCCCATGTTTGGGATACGTAGGCAACTTCATTATGAAGTCCAGCCGTAAAACAATTCAAATTCAATTGTGTCCATGTGATAGTTTTGATCATCTTTGCCTCCTCTGTATCTGAGAGTCTGGTTGTGTTCATCGCTCCAAGGACTGACTACAATGTGCTGCGGCATCATCCAAACAAGGGGCAACTTTCCGTTGCCATTCAAAACGCCGCAATGTCATTTCAAACAAGGGGCAACTTTCCGTTGCCACGCAGTGTCCTTCAGACAAGGGGCAATTTTCTATTGCTATGGATCTGAGGTTGTGCATCTCAAGAGTAGGTTCCGCGCTTGTTGAGCATTGGCCGTTTGCAAAAATAGTTTTTGAGAATTTTTACTGAGGTTGACTAATTTTCTCGAAAATTGTTTCATTTTCCAAAACTGGACCATTTTCTTGGACCCAAAAAAGGAAAATTTTCAGTGCTCATAGCCTGAACTGCATGATTTCAAATCAAAAATCGAACAAACATGTTAATCTAACTCTCATTTTGGTCAAAATTTTTTTAGGAGAAAGCTCAAAAATAAAAAATGGTCAAAATGATGAACTAGGGGCACAGTTGGGTCAGGAGTTCTGTCTTTCCCCCTTTATCAACATACTCGCCAAGAAGGGCACTCTACTCGCCGGAAAGGGCACCGTATTCGCCAGGAAAGGAAACCGCAAATGGGCTGAAAGCTCTCTCACATCCTCCAAGCAACGAGGTATCAAGCCAAGTGCGAAGCACGAACTGGAATGGGGCAAGATATTCCACTCCTTCATCTGGACAGATCTGATCACGTCCAAACTCCCCAGCAAAGCATCATCAATCGATGTCAGCTGCAAATTTGCTACGCATCCTGTTGCAGCACAACCCCTCTGTGGGAGAAACTCATTAGCTGCATGCAGAAGAAGAAGGATCTAGCTGAATGCTAGGGGCCTGAGCCCACAACTTGCTGTTTATCCATCAACCACCCAGGGGAGGGATGAAAAATGAGAGATTAAAGAATAGAGAGATGTGCGATGAGAGAAAAAGTGAGAAAAGGGCTTTTTCAGAAAAACAGAGCTTGAGGGCCGAGTGATGTGAGAATCACAAATAAGAAAGGATGGGAAACATACCCGGTGAAACAGGCTCCCTGTGCACGTCTGAGTGTCGTGTCTTTTTGTTTTATCTCGATCCTTGTTTTGAGTCGTCTCGAGTGTTACTCGATGTGTCTAGGTTGTGTGCCTTTTATTTTCGTGTTGAGTCGTTTTGCTGTATTCAGTCGTAGGCTCAATACCCAGTTGAGAACTTATGCTCACTCTCAATTTCAAAAAATCATTTTGTGCTCCGAGTGCCGTGTCGTTCTCCACATTTGTGCAAAACAGAACTTGTTCTTTCATAAAACCGTAGAGTTCAACCCAGGTCATATGAGAACAGTGAAACCAGGACCTATCTGAAGCTATGAGTTTCGGGCTGCAAAGCAAAAGCAAAAGAGGAAAATGTCGAGCATCTGAGTTTGTTCCAACTTCAGTAAGTTCCGAGACTACACTCCGTGTGTACCTCTTCAGGTCTTGCCAATGCTCCGAAGTATGAGTGTGCCTCTACCTCAAGCTCAAGATCAAGTCTACTTCAAGCCAGAATGGCGATCAGACGTGCTCTCCTCGAGTACCGTTCCCTGCCAGAGGCATCCTGGCCGTGTTTGCGATGAGTTCCTAGGAGACCAACTGCGACGGTGGAAACTAGAGTTCGAATGGCCGTGGCCTAGAACGCAAAGATTCGGGATTTCCGAGACTAAAGTCTGGTTTAAATACCCAGAGGCGCGCCCTCGGCTTGAAATCTGTATGGAAGCCCCATAGGTTGAGATAGCATGTATGCACCTCAATTCTGGATACTGAACCAACCTAGTCTGTCACCCCGTTGGAGAATAGGGAAAGTTGTGAATATGATCAGGAAGACAAGTAGCAGCCGTAGCTCTTACATACAGATGATGTCCCTTGTCAGCATTCCAGAGCCTTTGTACTGTGAGTTGAAGGTAAGTGTTCGAAGAGCACAAGGGGAGATCCCCGTCAGAATAGAGCGGTTCACCGCCACTCACCTTATGAGGTGCTTTCTAAAGCGCCGCTTTGTCCATTTATTTGCTTTCCTTAAGCATCATGCCTTGTAATGCATCGTCCCTATCAAGTTTCTTTCTTAGTCATGCACGATATTGTATGTACGGTTCATTCAAAGAAGTTCCATTTGAGATCATTCATTCTGTGTATCAATCACACTTCATTCATTCTGTGTATCTATCACACACATTTTCACTTTTGTGTATCTATCACACACATTTTCATTTTCTATATCACATTTTGTGTATCCATCACGCACCTTTAGTATATCCATCATACTCGTTCACTTAGTGCATCTATCACATTTTGTGTTCACCTTTAGTATGTCTATCATACTCTGCTCATTTTGTGTATCAATCACACCATGCTCATTACTCGCATTGTCATGCACACTTCACCTGCACTGTCTTGTGCATTTCAAATCATTCGCGCTATTTTGCGCATCGCACTGTTTTGTGCAGTTAATCAATCGCGCTATTTTGCACACCTCAATCGCACTGTCTTGTGCATTTCAAATCATTCGCGCTATTTTGCGCATCGCACTGTTTTGTGCAGTTTATCAATCGCGCTATTTTGCGCACCTCAATCGCACTGTCTTGTGCATTTCAAATCGATCGCGCTGTTTTGCGTATCGCACTGTCTTGTGCATTTCAAATCGATCGCGCTGTTTTGCGTATCGCACTGTTTTGTGCAGTTTATCAATCGCGCTATTTTGCGCACCTCCATCACACTGTCTTGTGCATTTCAAATCGATCGCGCTGTTTTGCGTATCGCACTGTTTTGTGCAGTTTATCAATCGCGCTATTTTGCGCACCTCAATCGCACTGTCTTGTGCATTTCAAATCGATCGCGCTGTTTTGCGTATCGCACTGTCTTGTGCATTTCAAATCGATCGCGCTGTTTTGCGCATCGCACTGTTTTGTGCAGATAATCAATCGCGCTGTTTTGCGTATCGCACTGTCTTGTGCATTTCAAATCAATCGCGCTGTTTAGCGTATCGCACTATTTTGTGCACTGTATCATTCGACCGGACGAATCGCGCAGGTATCGTATCTTCTCCGTGTGAGACGCGACGAGAATTGAATGATTCTCCGCATTCCTAACCGCATGAAATGTAGTTGTTTGCTTTGCATTCTTGCTTAAAACTGTTGCATCTATTTGTCAATACTTGCTTCATTACAGCTCGTTGCACTTGCACAATCACTTGGCTCCGTGCCTATCATTTGCATTCTTGCCCCCCCTGCCTGCGGGCACGCATTTCTGTTTGTTTGTATGATTGTCTAAGTCTTCGGCCTTATCAAAAATGGGTCGTCTCTGGGCTTTGACATTCACTCACGTCACTTCTTGACTTCCGAGTTCTGTCAAAGAGGGGCAACTGTAGACACCCCATTTTTGACCGACCTTAAGACTCAGACGTCACCGATTGAGCGCTTGGTGATGTTGCATACTGTGCTCGTTCAGAAGTCTCAGAGTTGCGGCCGTGCGCCCTGCCTCCGGACTTCCGAACCCTCTTCTGTGCCTTGTCTCGGTTTGCGAACCAGACTCGTTTTTTCTCTGTTTTCTTTCCCGAGGGAAGGGAGTGGTCCCGTAGACTATCTCCCAGTGGCCGTGAGCTATATTTTGTGGCCGTAGGCCATTTTGCCCATTTCGGAGCCCGGTACCCGGTTTTCGGGCCGTCAAGCCGTGTGCCTCGGTTCGGGACCACCCAACTATCTCCGATTTCTCCGGTTTTTGGCATGCACCCCTGTTTTATAGTTCCGAGGAACACTGGGGCCCCTGATGCCCACTTCGCAGCCGAACACCACTTCCGGTGCCCGGCGACCCATTTTCGGGACCCCGAACTGCGTGATTTGGGCCCCGAGCATTCATTTCGCATCCGCCTTCTCCGGTTTCTGGCAGGAACCTCTGTTTTATCATTTCGAGGAACCCTGGGGCCCCCGATGCCCACTTCGTGGCCGTATGCCACTTTCGGTGCCTGTAACCGGTTTTCGGGACCTCGAACCGCGCGGTTTTGGTCCCGAGCATTCATTTTGCATCAGTTTTCTTTGATTTTTGGCAGGAACCTCTGTTTTGTCATTCTGAGGGACACTGGAGTTGCAGATATCCACTTCGCTGCTGAACACCACTTCCGGCATCAGATGCTCATTTTCGGGATCCCGAATTGCTCGGTTTTGGCTCCGAGCGTTCATTTCTCATTAGTTTTTGTTCAAACTTGGCAGGTACCTCTGTTTCAACATCAGGAAGATCACTGGGGGGTGAGAAGCCAGCAATTATTCCAGATAGCCAGTTTCGCTCCTCCGGAGCCCGTTTTTCTCACTTCCGGGCCAATGTTGAACACCCTAGGGGTATTTTCTTCCAACCAAAGCTACATATCTGTGATCAGGGGACATGGGAGGACCCTAAAAGTTGGTGGTCGGCCAGAAAATTTGAGTTTCATTTTTGAGCCTCTCCTTCAAGCTCTATGTTGTGGCTCCTGCTTCAGTGTTGCCAATTTCCAACCCTAGAACCTTGTTCTACACATCTTGGAGGACCCTAAAAGTTGGTGGTCGGCCAGAAAATTTGAGTTTCATTTTTGAGCCTCTCCTTCAAGCTCTATGTTGTGGCTCCTGCTTCAGTGTTGCCAAATTCCAACCTTGGATCCTTGTTCTACACACCTTGGAGGACCCTAAAAGTTGGTGGTCGGCCACTAATTCAAAACTTCATTTTTTTCACCTGGCTGGCCGGCCATGTAGGGTGGCTGGCCGGCCATGGGGGGTGGCTGGCCGGCCACCTTGCAAAAAACTACCTGGCCGGCCAGCTTCTTACTTTCCAGCCTGTCCCAGCTGTCCGGATATCTTCCAACATATCCCGGGGCATCCGGGGGATATTTCGGGAGGGAAAGATTGGGTGCTTTCCCTCCCCTTTTACACCCTATTTCTTGTCTATTTAAAGGGCCCTCCTTCCCCTTTGCTGAGGTTGGAAAAAAATTGTCTCAAGAGATCATCTTCAAATTCCTCCATTTTCATAGCTCAAAACCTCAAAAAGCTTCCAAGTCCCTAGGTCTTCTCTTCATCAACACCTAGCCTCACCATCCCTACTACCATTCCAGCAGCTAGGAAGTGAATTTCAGAGGTTGAGAAGCTACAAATCAAAGCCAAGAATCAAAGAAAGACAAGTCTTCAAGGGTAAGTCTTCAAAACCAACTTTTAGGGCTTTTTCTTGATTCATTTCTATACTCCAATTGGTTGAGAATTGGGGCTCCGACCCCTACTGCTTTTGTGATTGTTTTGAGCCCCTCTACAACTTTGTAGAAGGGCTCAACTTCATTTGATGCTCCTATGATATACTTGTTTCAATACCTAGCTTTTATGCCATTATCTTGCATGCTAGTTTAGGCCTATTTCCTTTTGTTTTCAGGGGTCCGACCCATACTGGTTTTGTGCTCATTTTGAGCCCCTCTACAACATTGCAGAAGGGCTCAACCTCATTTGGTCATTGTATATACCACCTCCTTCAAATTTCATCAAGTGTGCCATTTTTGCATGCAATTTTTGACCTATTTGTGTTTGTTTTTGGGACTTAGACCCCTACTGGTTTTGGTCTTATTTTCACCCCCTTTACACATTTCATGAAGAAAATTTTGTCATTTGGTGCTTTCTTTGCATGACTCTTGTTATAGCCTCTTTTGAGCTCCATTTTTGCATGGAATTGTTAGCATGATTTTATTCTGATTTTGAGGATGTCATCTTCTGCAATTGTGCCTATTTTTATCTCATCTCCAATATTGTAGAAGAAAGTTTGTCCATTTGGGGTTTGCATATGTCACTTGTCTCAATACTCCTCTTTTGGCCACTAACTTTGCATGCTATTGTTGATCTATCTATGCTTGCATTTTGGCCATGTTTGTTACTGAAAAATGCCATATTTGGGACTGCCTTGCTACTGTTCTTGCTTCCATGATCATATTTTGCATGTATGGCATGGCTATAGGCCATTTCGGGGTTTAATTTCACACTTTCGGGATGAATGCATGCTTCGAGTGTCATTTCGAATTGTTTCGGGGCTGTTTTCCCCTTTATTTAGGTGCTGAAATTCCATTGCCATGCTTGCATATCATTTCCCATGCCATATGTATCATTTTTGCATTGCCTTGGTTTGCGTGCCAATGGGCACGCACTTCGAGGCACCTCATTCTTATCATTCCGGCAGCCTATGTGAGCGTGGCTGAGGCTATCTCATGTTGGCATAAGCCCAATTTGCATTTTCACGCTTCTACATCATTGCCCCGATTTGCGTGTCCGCGGACACGCGTTTCGAGGCAGCTTTGTTTTTATCCGACGGCCTCCTATGTGAGTGAGCCGAGGCTCTCCCATGTTGGTGTAAGCCCATCGTTGCATTCCGTACACCATCTCGTCTCATTTTATCATCGCCTCGGTTTGCGTGTCCGCGGGCACGCATTTCGAGGCACTTCGGTTTTATCCGATTTTATTCTTTCATCATCGCCTCGATTTGCGCGCCTGTGGGCACGCGTTTCGAGGCACTTCGGTTTTATCCGATTTTCATTCTTTCATCATCGCCTCGATTTGCGCGCCTGTGGGCACGCGTTTCGAGGCACTTTGGTTTTATCCGTTTTCCTCATTTCATCATCGCCTCGATTTGCGCGCCTGTGGGCACGCGTTTCGAGGCACTTCAGTTTTATCCGATTTTTCATTCTTTCATCATCGCCTCGATTTGCGCGCCTGTGGGCACGCGTTTCGAGGCACTTCGGTCTTATCCGATTTTCTCATTTCATCATCGCCTCGGTTTGCGTGCCTGTGGGTGCGCGTTTCGAGGCACTTCGATTGTATCCGGTTTCCATTTTGTCATCGCCTCGGTTTGCGTGCCCGTGTGCACGCATTTCGAGGCACTCTGTTTTATCCGCTTTGCATTTCATGCCATCGCCTCGGTTTGCGTGCCCGCGCGCACGCTTTTCGAGGCGTTTCATTTTCATCTCATTTTCACAGCATTGTGCATACTAGGTTGTATCTTAGATTGCATTCATGCATTACCTCGGTTTGCGTGCCCGTGTGCACGCATTTCGAGGTTACTCATTTTCATGGCATTGTGCATGCTATATTACATGTTAGTTGCATTCCATGCATACCTTGCATTTTGCACGGGAAACGAGGCACGTTTCATACTCCGAGTAACGGAACGAGTCTCAATTCCCAAGTCACCGACACTCCGGATTACCCATGATGGAGTTAGGTTTTGTTGTAGCATTCATATGCATTCATCCCATATTGAGTTGTGCAATTCGATTCCTCGGCCATCATGCATCGATGTGCGTGATTGGTGGCACGAGGATCGAGGCATGCATATATTTGTGAAATACATTGCTATGCCCTTTTCCTGCTCTCTGTTGCAGCAAAATCAACAATCAACAACTTTTCGGAGGCTGGCACGCATTTCGAGAAAATTGCAAACAGAGGCTAATCAGGGCATCCCAGTGGATTTCTGCGCCAAGCAGCCCAGCATATACCATTCATCAGGAGCAAGGCAGTCCCTGGCTTGCATGCCAGTTTTACTTTTCTGTAATTAATTTGTTAATTAATTAGAAATCTGTATATTTATTCGGACTGTATATTCTTTTATTCGGACTGTATTATTATTTTATTCGGACCCTCTGCGCGAGGGCAAAATTATAATAAGGGTGTGTGAGTGTGATGTATGTCTTCCAACCCCCATTTCTTTCTCCCTTTTATTTATCCGCTTTGGATGGTTAGATATAGGGCATATTTCAATTAGCATACAGTATGACAGCATGTTTGCATCATTCATCTGTTTTGCACGCACCGGGCTCGGCGCATCATACAAACTGCATCTGTATTTCAATTCCAAGTTGAGTACTTGATAGCTGTTGCATCTCATATGCCATACTTAGAATAGCCGAGCCTGCTATAGTTGCATTTTGCATGTGTTGCATTAGGCATTACAGTATACTTAGGATCATGCATGATTTCTAATCAGTTTTCTGTTTTGGCTTGGAGTACTAGGTGAGTTTTATGCTTTAGCATCCTTGCATGCGTGTGAGTGTTGCCATGATAGCATGCTTACCATGAGGCTATGTGCTTATGTGATATAACTGCCTTGAATGCCTGTGGGTGGAGGTTGAGTTATTTGAATTGGGACAATTCATTGACTGTTTGTTTTAAGCCCACTAGATAGTGGCAAAATCATGTTTCCTAAGCCCACCCGAGGGTGGCAAATCCGCATTTTAGCCTGCCTGCGGGCAGCACCATCACATCATTTTCAAACAAACAAACATGAAATGTTTCGTTCCAATTCAGACGGCCCAGTCTATACTTGTTTGCTGCGAGCATCACATAGTAATCTAGGCTAATAACCGGAATAAGAACTCACAATGTTTTCAAAAACAGATATCATGGTTAGTAGAGGCCGGTCTTTGACCGGGCGAGAGGGGGTGCTCACGATGTGACCTTCCCTAATCGTACCCAAGTTCCCGAGCCAACTTTGGTGATGAAGGACACGTGGCCTTTCGGCACCGAGTCAGGGTTTCCTAAATTTCCCATTTTAAAATATTTAGGTGGCGACTCTGTTATCTGGCAAAGCAGTCCATGTTTGGCACTTCTTTCAAAAATCTGTTTTCCTTCAAAACGATTTGCCGGATTTGGACTCTTTGGTTCAAGATTTAGAACCGCAACAAAAATCGAGTCCGAGCTGTAGCGAGCCCCCCCCGCGGGCGTTGTTACACCATGCCAGTCAGATACACCGATATATACATAATATTTACATAAAGTACCCCCAAGATCCGATTTTTACAAAACACAACTACAGGCTAGCATGAAGCAAAAACAGCCTCGGTGTTAGGCTTTAACCGGAACTTCCTCAGGAGGCGCAACAGCTGGCTGACAAAAAGGAAACAAGAGGCCATCAACTCTGGTCAGGGTCTTGTGCCGGCTTACCTACATATATATAATAAACTGTGAACGAAGGCCCAGTGAATAATAACAGAGTAAAGGGGTTTAATGAATGATGTCCATCACAGAATTAGAAATCAAATTCTTATCAAAAGCAGAGTCTTACGCATATTCAGATTCCAAATCATTTCGTAATCATTTTCATAATCATTTCCATATTCAGATTTTACATATAATCATACGTGGTACATCCAATAGCATTCACAAATCTGATGACCCATAAAGGGACCTGATGACCCATAAAGGGACAGCCTTGAAGGCTTTCTGATGACTCATGTGCACAGAGACGTTCTGATGACCCATAAAGGGACCTGATGACCCATAAAGGGACCTGATGACCCATATAGGGACGCATATCATGTAGTGCTAAGGATGCCACGATTAACTTTCAGAATCTTGGACAATCATTCATTCATTTCCAACATATCATAGCTTTTCAAAGAATCAATCATTTCGTATCATAGTATACTAAAAATGCATAGCATTGAACATAACTTTACAAAGTTATTACTCACAGTGGGCATTGATACAAGTAGACGAAGTCAAAGGGTCAACGGATTGCGGCACGTGACCTACAACACATAACGGGCACACACTTTGAAACATACACTTCAATTGTACAAAACTCACATCCATGATTCTAAGTGTATATCTAACCCCTTACCCTTATTATGGAGCCTTAAACATGGCCTAGGAATGCCTAGGATGGAATGGGGGTGTAAAAATGTCTTAGAAAATGTTTTTCAAAAATTGCTGAAAACAGGGGTCTCGCTCGAGCGAGACTTCCTTCGCTCGAGCGAGATTTCAAAATCAAAGGCCTCGCTCGAGCGAGCCTTGCTTCGCTCAAGCGGTCTGATCAAACAGTAAAAATACTGGATGTTGAAATTTTACGCGCGATGGTCGCTCGATGCTCGCTCGAGCGAGCTCACCAAAATCAAAGTCTTCTGTAACAACGCCCGCGGGGGGGCTCGCTACAGCTCGGACTCGATTTTTGTTGCGGTTCTCAATCTTGAACCAAAGAGTCCAAATCCGGCAAATCGTTTTGAAGGAAAACAGATTTTTTTTTTGAAAAGAAGTGCCAAACATGGACTGCTTTGCCAGATAACAGAGTCGCCACCTAAATATTTTAAAATGGGAAATTTAGGAAACCTTGACTCGGTGCCGGAAGGCCACGTGTCCGTCATCACCAAAGTTGGCTCGGGAACTTGGGTACGATTAGGGAAGGTCACATCGTGAGCACCCCCTCTCGCCCGGTCAAAGACCGGCCTCTACTAACCATGATATCTGTTTTTGAAAACTTTGTGAGTTCTTATTCCGGTTATTAGCCTAGGTTACTATGTGATGCTCGCAGCAAACAAGTATAGACTGGGCCGTCTGAATTGGAACTGAACATCTCATGTTTGTTTGTTTGAAAATGGTGTGATGGTGCTACCTGTAGGTAGGCTAAAATGCGGATTTGCCACCCTCAGGTGGGCTTAGAAAAACATGATTTTGCCACTATCTAGTGGGCTTAAAACAAACAGTCAATGAATTGTCCCAATTCAAATAACTCAACCTCCACCCACAGGCATTCAAGGCAGTTATATCACATAAGCACATAGCCTCATGGTAAGCATGCTATCATGGCAACACTCACACGCATGCAAGGATGCTAAAGCATAAAACTCACCTAGTACTCCAAGCCAAAACAGAAAACTGATTAGAAATCATGCATGATCCTAAGTATACTGTAATGCCTAATGCAACACATGCAAAATGCAACTATAGCAGGCTCGGCTATTCTAAGTATGGCATATGAGATGCAACAGCTATCAAGTACTCAACTTGGAATTGAAATACAGATGCAGTTTGTATGATGCGCCGAGCCCGGTGCGTGCAAAAACAGATGAATGAATGCAAACATGCTATCATACTGTATGCTAATTGAAATATGCCCTATATCTAACCATTGTAAGCGGGTAAATAAAAGGGAGAAAGAAATGGGGGTTGGAAGACATACATCACACTCACACACCCTTATTACAACATTGCCCTCGCGCAGAGGGTCCGAATAAATAATACAGTCCGAATAAAAGAATATACAGTCCGAATAAACAGATTCTAATTAATTAACAAATTAATTATAAAAGAAGTAAAAACTGGCATGCAAGCCAGGGACTGCCTCGCTTCTGATAGATGATGTATGCTGGGCTGCTTGGCGCGGAAATCCACTGGGATGCCCTGATTAGCCTCTGTTTGCACTTTTCTCGAAATGCGCGCCGGATTCCGAAAAGTCGTTGGTCCTCGATTTTGCTGTGACAGAGAGCAGGAAAAGGGCATAGCAATGTATTTCACAAATATATGCATGCCTCGATCCTCGTGCCACCAATCACGCATACCGATGCATGATGGCCGAGGAGTCGAATTGCACAACTCAATGTAGGGATGAATGTAAGTGAATGCTACAACAAAACCGAACTCCATCATGGGTAATCCGGAGTGTCGGTGACTTGGGAATTGGGACCCGTTCCGTCACTCGGAGTACGAAACGTGCCTCGTTTCCCGTGCCCGGACTAACGCCTATCCCGAACACGATGCAATATGCATGGTATGCATGAAATGCAGCTAATATACAACCTAGCATGCTCAATGCTATGAAAATGAGATGCCTCGAAATGCGTGTCCACGGGCACGCAAACCGAGGCGATGCGGAATGACATGCGAAATGTAATGATGGACTTATACCAACATGGGAGAGCCTCAGCTCATTCACATAGGAGGCCGTCGGATAAAAACAAAGCTGCCTCGAAACGCGTGTCCGCGGACACGCAAATCGGGGCAATGGTGTAGAAGCGTGAAAATGCAAATTGGGCTTATGCCAACATGAGATAGCCTCAGCCACGCTCACATAGGCTGCCGGAATGATAAGAATGAGGTGCCTCGAAGTGCGTGCCCATTGGCACGCAAACCGAGGCAATGCAAAAATGATACATATGGCATGGGAAATAATATGCAAGCATGGCAATGGAATTTCAGCACCTAAATAAAGGGGAAAACAGCCCCGAAACAATTCGAAATGACACTCGAAGCATGCATTCATCCCGAAAGTGTGAAATTAAGCCCCGAAATGGCCTATAGCCATGCCATACATGCAAAATATGATCATGGAAGCAAGAACAGTAGCAAGGCAGTCCCAAATATGGCATTTTTCAGTAACAAACATGGCCAAAATGCAAGCATAGATAGATCAACAATAGCATGCAAAGTTAGTGGCCAAAAGAGGAGTATTGAGACAAGTGACATATGCAAACCCCAAATGGACAAACTTTCTTCTACAACATTGAAGATGAGCTAAAAATAGGCACAATTTCAGAAGATGACATCCTCAAAATCAGAATAAAATCATGCTAACAATTCCATGCAAAAATGGAGCTCAAAAGAGGCTATAACAAGAGTCATGCAAAGAAAGCACCAAATGACAAAATTTTCTTCATGAAATGTGTAAATAGGGTCAAAATAAGACCAAAGTCAGTAGGGGTCGAAGTCCCAAAAACAAATATAAATAGGTCAAAAGTTGCATACAAAAATGGGCACACTTGATGGAATTTGAAGGAAGTGGTGGATACAATGGCCAAATGAAGTTGAGCCCTTCTACAATGTTGTAGAGGGGCTCAAAATGAGCACAAAATCAGTAGGGGTCGGACCCCTGAAAACAAAAGGAAATAGGCCTAAACTAGCATGCAAGATAATGGCATAAAAGCTAAGTATTGAAACAATTATATCATAGAAGCCTCAAATGAAGTTGAGCCCTTCTACAAAGTTGTAGAGGGGCTCAATATGAGCACAAAACCAGTAGGGGTCGGAGCCCCAATTCTCAACCAAATAGAGTATAGAAATGAATCAAGAAAAAGCCCTAAAAGTTGGTTTTGAAGACTTACCCTTGAAGACTTGTCTTTCTTTGATTCTTGGCTCTGATTTGTTGCTTCTTGACCTCTGAAGAACACCTCCTTGCTGCTGAAATGGTAGTAGGGATGGTGAGGCTAGGTGTTGATGAAGAGAAGACCTAGGGACTTAGAAGCTTTTTTGAGGTTTTAAGCTAAGGAAATGGAGGTTTTTGGAGAAGTGTTCTTGAAGACAAATTTTCCAACCTCAGCAAAGGGGAAGGAGGGCCCTTTAAATAGACAAGAAATAGGGTGTAAAAGGGGAGGGAAAGCACCCAATCTTTCCCTCCCGAAATATCCCCCGGATGCCCCGGGATATGTTGGAAAATATCCGGACAGCTGGGACAGGCTGGAAAGCAGGAAGCTGGCCGGCCAGGTAAATTTGTGGGAGGTGGCCGGCCGGCCACCCCACCTGGTCGGCCAGCTACCCCTCCTGGCCGGCCGGCCATGGCACAAAATTGAAGTGAAGATTTTCTGGCCGACCACCATGCAGAAGTGTCCTCCCAAGTGTGTAGAATAAGGTCCCAGGGTCGGAATCTGGCAACGCTGAAGCAGAAGTCACAACATAGAGCTTGAAGAAGAGGCTCAAAAATGAAACCCTGAATTTCTGGCCGACCACCAACCCTTAGGGTCCTCCTAGATGCCCTCATCACAGATATGTAGCTTTGGTTGGAAGAAAATACCCCTAGGGTGTTCAACATTGGCCCGGAAGTGAGAAAAACGGGCTCCGGAGGAGCGAAACTGGTTATCTGGGATAATTGCTGGCTTCTCCCCCCACCCAGTGATCTTCCTGATGTTAAAACAGAGGTACCTGCCAAGTTTGAACAAAAACTAATGAGAAATGAACGCTCGGAGCCAAAACTGAGCAATTCGGGATCCCGAAAATGAGCTGCGGGTGCCGGAAGTGGTTTTCAACAGCGAAGTGGGTATCTGCGACCCCAGTGTCCCTCGGGATGACAAAACAGAGGTCCCTGCCAAAAATCAGAGAAAACCGATGCAAAATGAATGCTCGGGACCAAAACCGGGCAGTTTGGGGTCCCGAAAACCGGTTACAAGCACCGAAAGTGGCATACGGCCACGAAGTGGGCATCGGGGGCCCCAGGGTTCCTCGAAATGCTAAAACAGAGGTCTCCGCCAAAAACCGGAGAAAGCGGATGTGAAATGAATGCTCGGGGCCCAAATCACGCAGTTCGGGGTCCCGAAAATGGGTCGCCGGGCACCGGAAGTGGTGTTCGGCTGCGAAGTGGGCATCAGGGGCCCCAGTGTTCCTCGGAACATTAAAACAGAGGTCTCCGTCAAAAACCGGGGAAGTCGGAGATGGTTGGGCGGTCCCGAGCCGAGGCACACAGCCTGACGGCTCCGAAAACCGGGAACCGGGCTCCGAAATGGGCAAAATGGCCTACGGCCACGAAAAGTAGCTCACGGCCACCGGGAGATAATCTACGGGATCACTCCCTTCCCTCAGGAAAGAAAACAGAGAAAATCGAACCTGGTTCGCAAACCGAGACAAGGTAGAGAAGATGGTTCGGAAGTCCGGAGGCAGGGCACGCGGCCGCGACTATGAGACTTCTGAACGAGCACAGTATGCAACATCACCGAGCGCTCAACCGGTGACGTCTGAGTCTTAAGGTCGGTCAAAAATGGGGTGTCTACATCTTCGCTCGAGCGAACCTTCCTTCGCTCGAGCGGCCTGATGAAACAGTAAAAGTACTGGTTGCTGGAAATCTACGCGCGATGCTTGCTCGATGCTCGCTCGAGCGGAGCCCTGGACAAAAAGGTGCTCGCTCGAGCGAGGAAGCCAAATCTGGAATTTCTAGATTTGTCTCCCAAGTTCGAACCAAGTATTCAACAACCCAAAACTCAACCTCTTGGGCCCAAAACCTGGAGAAACACTTTAAACTCATAGTATATCAAGTTTCAAAAGCTAATTTATAAAATCATTGCCCAAGAGTGAGTCAATTTGAGCATCATTACCATAAATTTCCAAGAACCAAGTTTAAATACACATGCATGAGTTCAATTCCATTTCAAGACTTCAAATCATGGTCCAAGGCAACATTTAACTCAGAAATTTGTTGAACTCATAAGCTTTAGCAAAAATATGCACATGCATGTAGAAATTTAACACCCAACAACTTCAATTCCCATGAATGTGTACATGCATGTATGTTACACTACCCAATTTCAACAATTCAAGCTAATTCTAGACTCCAATCTTCAATATATCATGAAAACATGCAAGAGCTAGTTTAATTACTTGAATGAGGGAATGAATTCTCACCTTTAAGTCTAGAATGTCAAGCTTAGAGGCTCTAATTTGCACACCACCCTTCAATTCTCCAAGTTTTTAGCCAAAATTCTTGTTGGAGCTAAGTTTCTCTTCCCTCCCTCACTCTCTAGTCGTTTATGTTCAAGAGAAATGGGCTGAACAATTCTCTTTCTAAGCTTATTAGCATCAAGACTAAATAAGCCTAGCATTAACCACTAAATGGCAAAATCGTAATTAACTAGATTCATTATTAAAATGTTAGTTAATCAGATTTAAACATTCCAACTCGAATTTTAATTGAACCTACCATAAAATCACATAAAATCTAACGAGTCCAAAACACTAATCAATTTCAGAATCGGGCGCCGATAAGGCTTCCCATTTGCAGTTTAAAGTTTAAAATACGAACAGATGTTCCGACACCGAACAGATAAAAACACATAAGTCATGCAATGCACATACAAATAAATTCCAGATTTTTTCCTTAATTATTATTAGACATAATTAAGTCCCAATTAGCGCTAATCAGGGTCGGGGTTATTACACCCATATAAGTCAATAAGTTAAAAAGTGCACTTTTTTAGAACATCCCAAACCAATCCTAAATTTTATATGTGAAAATTGAAATAAATGAAAATTACCAAAAAAGAATAGTTGACGACATAAATGAAGAATTAAAATAAATTTTATATGTGAAACCAAAAAATTTGAATTTATCAAAAAATGAATGAATGGAGACCGAAAATCAATTAAAAAAAATTGAATTTAATAAATTGAAGCACAACACAATAAATAAATTGAATTTATCAAAAAATAAAAAAATAAATTACAAAAAAATAGTTGACAAATTAAATTTTAATTCGAATAAATGAACAATTAAAATAAATTATATATGTGCAAATTAAAATGAATGTTGACAAACAAATTATTTTTATTTTCTGGAGAAATAGTTGCAATTTTCAATTAAATAAAAAATATCATTAATTTTAATATGACAATTTTCAATGAAAAATATAAATTTTATTTTTAATATGAAAAATAGAATTTTCAATTGTTTGCATCTTGTGATGATTGCTTCGTAAATGTGGCCACGTGTTTTGGCAGATTTCCGTTTCTAATGTGAGAGGAATGGTGGCCACGTGGCCATTACCAAATATGTGCAATTAAATATTCAATAGGGGTAATTTGGTAAATTTATATTTCATTATCATTTTAAACATATTTTTCAATACAATAAACTCAAAAAAAATTCATCCCATCTTTCCAAACATACAAATAAACTATCCTACTAAAATATTCAAATCACATAAAAATTTCATAAAAACTCACTTCCCAAATACCCAGTTAGAAGCTAACTTAAATATTAAAAAAAATGGTCAAATGCTTGTATTCCTTGCTACAGACCTATTATTTGGGGAAAAAAGAAAAAGGAAAGAAAAACAAACTTCATGCTGAAAAGGTACAAATCATCTATATACCTACTTTAATTACCCAAAAAATTAAGAAGCCAAATTGGGGTTGGAACACCAAACAGGTTTTAGGTAAAAGCAAACCAAACTCATGCTTATCTACCCCCATCTCAAATTTTCTCTAGATGACAAAACTTTCTTCAAGTCCTCTTTTTCTTTTTTTATATCTTTTTGGCAATGTAAATAGTGATTAAAGTAGACAAAGCTGAGTGAGACTGGAAGGTGCATTATTAATTTTTTGATGACCCAACTGCTAGTCCTATTTTTTGACCATTTGTTTTGTGGATTTCTTAATGCTTAATCATTGTAGTGAGTCTATGAATATAGAATTGAACACCAAAAAAAAAAATAAAAAATTGAAGGATAGTTTTTTTTTTACAAAATGAACTTCATCAACAAATCTTGCACATTCATATACATTTTTTTAATATCCAATTTAGTGTTTGGTTTGTATAGCCTTTATTTGAACTCTACATAAATAATGATAAAAAATTATTTTATTGCATGAGCATGTTAATGTCACAAAAAAAGCACTAAATAATTGCTCTACAGACAAAATTGGAGTTCCCAGAGGTCTCGGCTATGCACCTTGCCTCAGGATCTCCGAACCCGACTATTTAGTGTCTGGTTTTGCACCAAACACTTGTGTTTAGTGTTTGGTTTTGCACCAAATGCCATGGCTAGAGGCCACCGGCTGGTGTTTTGTTGCCACCGGCAATGTATATTACCGGTCGGCACTCTTTGTTGCCGGTCGGCAGTCCATTTTGTCAAAATGGCAATTTTGAGCAGCCGACTACTGTTCATCTGCTTTTGCAGATATTTTAGGACAGCTGTGTGGCATTTGGTTCCCCTCCATACACGTGTATGGAGGGATGCCCTCCTTGTTAGCTTATTGAATAAGCTTTGCAAGATGGGTTGCCTATAAGAGAAGGGGTCTTCTCTTGGCATTAGGGTTAGACAAGTTGGAGAAGAGAGTTAGAGAGCTCTGGTTTTAGGGTTTAAGTTAGTGTATCTAACCTATATCTATATCTCTCCTTCTCTTGCCATTGTGTGTGTTTTAGGCTTAGTTTTGTGCACAAACACCTACCATCACACCATCCTCTTGGAACTGAGGATTTGAGGCTTGTTTTTGGAGCTTTGAAGCT
Source organism: Camellia oleifera (assembly GCA_022316695.1). Lineage (NCBI taxonomy): Eukaryota > Viridiplantae > Streptophyta > Magnoliopsida > Ericales > Theaceae > Camellia > Camellia oleifera. The sequence goes on along the minus strand of CM039307.1, from coordinate 35,257,171 downwards.
AGTTTGGAGCTCAAGGGGCTACAAGATCACCATTGTTGAAGGTAGTCTACAAGGGTAAGACACTAGTCTTTTTTTACCCCATTTTTGCATTGTATTTTTGACCATCTTAGAACTGTTTTCAAGCCTAGTGTTTAATACATAAAAGTTCTATTTTTGGGCCCTCTAAATAGTTTGTTTAGAGTGTTTTGTGGTTTGGAGGTGTTTGACCCCTCTTAAGCCTTGAGAGGCCCCATTTTGTGCTATTTTGAGTGAGCTCCGGGACTGTGGTGTTTGAGCCTCCTCACCACTGAAATCTTGAGGGATTTCAGTGGTGAGGATGGTGCTTTGAAGTCCCAAGAAGGAGAGGGCCACCCCCTCTCCTTGTTGTCCTTGAAAAGGGCACTTTTTGGCCTCTTGAGGGAGCATCATGTTTGAGTGTTTGTTGATCATGCCATAGCTGCTTTTTATGCTTATTATGCCATGATATAACATTTTTGTATGTTGGTTTTGGTACACCATGTTAGTTTAACATACCTACCTTGTAATGCCATGATTTGCCTCAATACATGCATAGCATTTAGACTATCATGCTTTTGTGTTTTGGCCAAGCTTTGTGAAGCTTATTTGCATGATTTGGTGTGCTAAGGGACTATTTTAAGTCGTTGGAGTCATTCATGCCTTGCTTTGTATAGCCACCATGCAATACCTCTTGTATGCCTTAAGCTTTAATCCCTCTAGCATGCCTTACTTGCATGACTTGTTTGATTGGGCACCTTTTCAAGCATGTTTCTAGTGTCTAACATGTTGGTTATATGTCCATATTTGTGCCTTTTAAGTGTGCTTAAAAGTTGCTTTAATATGCCTAAATGTTGGACCATAAATGCATGCACGTTTGCATGTCATTTTTCCTTCATGCTTGAGCTCATTAGCCACTGTTTTGGGCCTAATTAGAGCTGCCTAATTCATGTTTAAGTCCATCCGTTCATTGGTTGCATATGCTCCTTGTGTGTTGTAGCATATTGGTAAGTTGTTGCATGTTGGAATTTGCATAATTGAATGAAGTCACATGCTTGTTTGCATGCTTGAACATCCACATTACATCTTGCATGCTTGTTGGTTAACATTGATGTTTCATGTCTTGTATGCTTGTTAGCTTGTATGCTTATTTGCATGGCCATGGTTGCATACTAGTCAATGTGCCTAGAATTGCATTGCATCAATGCGCATGCTTGGCCTCTTGAAGTGAGTGTGATAGAGGTTGGCCCTTTTATGTGATTATGTGCATTGCATTCATTTGAAATTGAAATGTGCACACTTGGTTTTTGGGCCATCATGCATCGAAATGCTTGATTGGTGGTCCGAAAACCAAGGACCATGTCCCTTTGAGTTCTACACATGATGAGGGTTATGGTTAAGGCATACATGGTTTGAATTGCATTGCTATGCAAGTTCTGTCCTCTGCTGCTATAAGTTACAGGTTCTGCAGGCATTTTTGGACGACCGGCAACATATAGTGCCGACCGGCCATCCATTGGTGGCCGATGGATGAATCTTGTGCCGATAACCACACTCCAGTGCTGGTGGTAATTCTACTCAGCCAGCGGTGTTTCCCAGTATCCAGGGAATCAATTCAGAGACTTTGATAGTCTTCAGAGGGGCAGAACACGGAAAACAGAGGCAGTCTATGCATGGCAGTGCGCTTCCGAACAGGATCTGAGCATGCATTGCACTAGACTCTCCTCCCAAGGCGGTTTACTGTTTTTCGTAGCTTAGTTAGTTTGTTAACTAATTAGGTAATCTGTAATATTTAATTAGCTCGTAGTTAGTTAATCTGTATTATTCTTTTGGTCCCTCTGTGTGAGGGCATATTTGTAATAAGCGTGTGTGAGTGTGTGCATGTCTCCCAACCCCTACTTCTTTCTCCCTTTTACTTACCTACTTTTGATGGTTAGTATTAGGACATATTTAATTTAGCATCCTTATGCTATGCATGCGTGCATCCATTCATCTGTATTGCATGCACTGGGCTCAGCGCATCATGCTAACTGCATTTGTACTTCAATTCCAAATTGAATACGTGCATCAATTGATTGCATTTCACATGACATGTTTAGGTTAGCCTAGCCTACCCTAATTGCATCCTGTATGCGTTGCATTAGTCAATTTGATATGAACTAGGACCATGCATATCTGTTAACTAGTTTATTATTTTGGCACGGAGTACGATGTAAGTATTTTCATGCTTTAGCATACCGCATGCGTGTGAGTGCTATCATGACGGCATGCTTACCATGTGGCTAGATGCTTATGTGAGATAAACTGCCTGAATGCTTGTGGGTGAAGGCTGGATTGCCTGAGTTGGAACAACTCGTTGAAATCCGTGTTTTAGCCTACTTGCGAGTAGCAAATTCCAAAGTGTTTTTTTAAGACAAACGGATATGCAATGCTTATTTCCAAATTGGGCAATCTAGTCTATACTTGTTTGCTGTGCGCATAACATAGTAATTCTAAGTTAATAACTGGAATAAGAACACATAACGTTTTCAAAATTGGATATCACGGTTAGTAGAGGCCGGTCTTCGGACCGGGCGAGAGGGGGTGCTCATAGCTGACCTTCCCCAATCATACCCAAGCTCCCGAGCCGAGGCAACTTTGGTGATGACAGACACGTGGCCTTTGGCACCGAGTCAGGGTTTCCTAAATTTTCCAAAATAAAATATTTAGGTGGCGACTCTGTATCTGGCAAAGCAGTCCATGTTTGGCACTTCTTTCAAAATCTGTTTTTCTCAAAACGATTTGCCGAATTTGGACTCTTTAGTTCAGATTTAGAACCGTGACACAAAATCGAGTCCGAGCTGTAGCAAGGTCCCCCGCGGACTTGTTACACTTACTTGATTAATTTCTTCAAATAATAATCTGATCAAGTCTAGTGTTTGACACTGTGTCCTTAAGATAGATTCGTCATCTTCTCGGTGCTTTCAGAATATGGATGTCTATCTCCCAAGATGAAATGATCAACAACAAATAAATGCAGTACTACAATTTATTTGTTCAACGAACACACTTAGTGTATACACTCTTTCTCACAGAAAAATAATGGAATAAATGCGGCAAAATGCAGAGATGATTTGCAGCAAAAGATGGACGAAAATTGGAGTGAATCTGATCAAATAAGGGCTAGTTTATTTATAGAAGTAATGGCACCCTTTAATTTTGAATTGAACAGGTAGCATACCTGTTTGAATAGGTACTGTACTTGTTGGGTTTGAATTTGAACAGATAACTGAATCTGTTTGAATTTCAAATCTGTTCGGGTGGATTTAAATTTGAACCGAACAGATTCAGTTTTGGACAGATCCGAACCTGTAAAGAATTTCTGAAGAAGTGCAAATAAAATTTTGAATTCGAAAATTAAAATTAAAATTTGGACAGAATTTATTGGGCCAGACAAGCCCAACCCAACATTACACCACGCACCCAAGCCCAGCCCAATCCGCCCAGACGGACGGTGGCGGCGGCACGCGCGTAATGATTTTGGGGTCCAATGGGTCTAGCTCATAACCTCTCCATTCTACAAACTTGGGGTGTCCCTTGGGGCCCTCCCTAAGTTATAATTCCAAGCTATATAAACCCATCCAAAACTTTCCACCAAACCAATGTGGAACAAGTTTTATTCAAACTTTTAAGGATTTTCTACCAAAAACTCCATTTCCATGGAGCACACTTTGGCTTCAATTTTTCATTCACCCGATAATGGTTTTGAGCAACCAAATATACCACATGAATCACAATGCGACATAGAACGCGTTACCACTTTAACCCGCAAAAATCGACGCTCGGGTCCCATCTAAATAATAGACCAAAGTTAGAAAAAAAATTTTGGTTTTACCTAGAATTTTCCGACCATTTCCAACAGTTTATAAATACAGAAGGGTATGTTAGTCATTTTACATATGCTTGTCTTTATGGACAAAAAAAATCAACGCTTGGACCTTTGGATCAAGAAAATTTGAAAGTAGACTTTTCAATCGAGTGCCCTATTTAAAAAGATCAATAAATAAACAATAATATGAAAATGCTTTGAGTTTTTGTATTTTTGGTTGTTAGTGAATTTTTCTTTCAAAAAATTTACAAATATTATAATTTTTAAATGTATTCATATAAGGCCTATTTAAAAATTAAAAAAAATTATTTAACATATTAAAAAAATTCAATAAAAACAAAAATAATAAAAATAATAAAAGAGAAATAAACCAAACAACTAAAAAACTACTTTTAACCTCGGCTCCAAAAGAGGCCAACATCAAATGGACCCCCATGACTGTCTCTAAATAAGGTACACAAGCAAAAGGAAATCCAACGTTAATGAATGTGGTTGGAGACCCGTTGGGACAACCTGTTAAGATGAGCTGGGCTGAGGAGGTGGGTTAGGTGAAGTTATTTAGTGAGCTTGGGGCACGACAACCTGTTGTTTTAGATGTATTATAATTTGTGAAAAAAGTAAGGCTCTATTTGTTTGTATTTTCAAATTAGCTTTCAACAGGTGAACTCGCGCTTCACGTTTGGATAGGACACTCAAAATACAATTCCGCGTGTGAATTCAAATTGTAGTTTGAAAACCTGTTTGCCAGCTTGTATCTCTACTTTCAACGCTTTTGCATTCTTTCTCTTTTGATCTGAAAAGCTTCCATGTCCTTCTATGTCTTCTCCATCGTCTCTGAAATATTCCATCGTCTCTGAAATATTCACGTGAACCTCATCTCTGTATCAAACATCAGTACTTCATATTGATCACGGGTAGGCTTCTCTGTATCAAACATCACTACTTTAGATTCATCAGTACTTCAGATTCATCACGGGTATTTCAGATTCATCACGAGTGGGCTTCACAAAGAAGACTGATTTTATAAATAATGAATCCACCCAACCTGCTCTGTACTGGTATCATCCTTCACAAATCAACTGACTTACGATTTGTGCGTTGCGGAAGATTCTTATTACGGGCAACCAAACAACAACGATTGCGAGGTAAAATAACTCACAAATTTATTTACATATTTTGTTATACGGAAATGATTTGAAAAATTCATCCCTAATTTTATTTTATTTTTCTTTCAGGTCAAATTTATGAAATTTATTGTCGAATCCGACGAAGAAAGAGTGCCACATTAAGTCAGTATACACATTCCATCACCGGCGATAATTATTCAATTCCCACTAATCTAGTAAATATATCCTTCAACTCTGATGTGCAAATGATTTTAGACGAGTCGAAATCAGTTCTCAAATCTTTTCTGATAAGTGTAGGCGACTATTTTTTTTATTTTACGATGTTTTCTATTTTCCTGAACTGTTTCACCCTTTTGCCAAGAAGAATAGCAGTAAGCTGGTAAATCAATCTAAATCTGTTATGTATAAATAATTTTTGAGAAGTTAAAATCAGTTCCCAAATGGTTTCTCAGAATTTGTAGACGCGTATTTCTCATTTCAGATCGGTTGGTGTTTTCAATTCTGAACTGTTTAAACCTTTGCATGAAAAGAACTTGTGAACAACTTGAGTCGGCAGTACCTGGACACCCGACCGGTTGTCCCCGGGGTCATCCGGCCAGTCGACCTACCCATCCCTATTTTGTTTTCCTTCACCCTTCTTTTACTAGTTTTTTGAATGGTTTTCCTTACATTTTTTTTACTGGTTTTTTTCCTACCATTCAAAGATAATGTTACCTGATTTTTTTTATTAGTTGTGGTTATATTTCTGTTATTTAAATTCAAGTAATCTGTTACACTATTTTTTTTCCTTAAAATAATATCATCTGCTTTTTTTTTTATCTGTGTTATCATTGAAACCATTTTGCTATGTTATGCTCTGTTTGTCTTGTATATTTACCCCAAACTAGTTTAAATCTAATTTGTATGTTTATAGATGGATGAAAATAATTTCGATGACAACCAAGAAACAAAAATGTGGACGCCCAGGATTGAAATGAAATTAATAAATATATTGAGAGATGAGGTTAGAAAAAATCAAATAACTGGCCATACTACTTCGTGGACAATTAGGCATTGGAATCATTATGCAAATCAGTTGCATAATATGTATGGATTTCGGTATATAACAACGCAAGTGCGCCAAAAATATCAGCGATTGAAAGCTGATTATCAGACATATAAGCGACTCCAGGCACAGACTGGTCTGGGATGGGATCCAATTGTAGACACTGTTGTTGCACCTGATGAATTTTGAGATAAGGTTTTTCATTAATCTGTACTATTAAATAATTTTAATTTAAAGATTTCATGATACATACAGTGCTTAATTCTTTATTTGTATTTGTTGTAGGCCAACGGAAATGTGAAGAAGTTTAGGACAAAAGGATTTGAATATTTTCAAGAAATAGCAGAAATTGTTGAAAATTGTTGTGCCACAGGGGCCTTATCTCGTGCATCCACACAAGGAGCCCTTGACTCAGAAGAAGAAGATGACATGTTAAATAAATTTTGGAACCCTGATGTTGGTGGGAGTAATGCTGGTGGGAGTAATGCTGCTGAGGCAATTCCTGTTGACTTATTCAGGGATGAGTACATGGATCCAGCAAAGGGCAAAAGTCATAAGAGGGGCCCTACAACTAGCCAGACTGACAGTGGTCGTTCCAAAACGTCATGGTCAAGTGGGTTTGATGATGTGTGCGCAGCTTTCACATCCTATGTACAAGCAAAAACAAGACATTCACGTGCACGAGAAAATGAGACAGAGGTTGTAAGTGCAGGTGGTGATGATTACTCCCTTGATGCATATCAAGATGCATTACTAGAGCTTGGGGACATACCACCAATGCAGTACATTAGGGCACTGACACTGTTCAAGGATAAGGAATGGAGAAGGTTTTTTATGCGCACTCCTATCCATTTGCGCCTAGCCATGATCCTCGCTTTGCAGTGAAGTCAGAAGTTCTGTTTTGCTTGTGTTATCAAATCTCCCCGTCTGAACTGTTTGATGATTTCATTATTCCTTACTTGGTTTTTATTTTTTTTTCCTTCCATGATATCCTCTTTCCTTTTCTATCTTCGTATTTTTTTTTTTTTTTGTTGAACTTTTAAGTAATTTCAGTTTTCTTATCTATTATGTTGTGTTATTACAATATGAGCACGTATTAAATAAATTTTGTCTTTCTATGAATTTTAGTGTACACTGAAAAATAACTATGGCCGACTATTCATATACTTCCTTTTTAATTCTATTTCACCATTAATGGTATGTGTTACAGCATGAATAACATATTTTATAATTATGCTTTTACAGTGATGTAGACAAAACCATATGTCATCCGACAGAGAAAATAATTCAATGGAGATCTCATCAGAGGAGGATGAGGTTATTGATGATTTTATGGATTTTTTTATGATTGCTTGCATGCATGACCAAATCAACACGTCAAGTACTCGCCGACCGCAGCGAACGTGTCCATTCAAAGGTGATGATTACATCTTCGGCCTATTAACTGGCCATCCAGAAACAATGATGAACATTATGCGAATGGATGCACAAACATTCATTTTATTGAAAGACACTTTACTCCACAATGGCTTTATCGATATTGAGCATATGCATATAAGTGTTAAGGAATCGCTTGGAATTTTTTTATACACTTTTGCACAAAATAATCGCCATCGACTATTGGCAGATAGATTTCAGCACTCCACGGAAATAATTTGTCGGCATATAAAAATTATTATGCGGGCATTGTGCAAGCTTGCATCAACGGTTATCAGGCCACGTAACCAAGACGACATATCGGCAAAAATTTTAAATGACAGGAGGTTTTTTCCCCGGTTCAAGGTATGAACAATATGACTGTCCTGTAAGTTGTACATATCAATAACGTAATTGAAATAAATATTATTTTCTTTTTAATTATAAAAGTAATATCCAAGTTTGTTTCGCTTTTAATGTCAAACAAATATCTATCAATTAGGATTGTGTTGGTGCTATTGATGGCACATTGGTCGATGCATGAGTCCTTGCTTCAAGACAAAATACATTCCGCGGTCAGAAATCAACGGTATCGTAAAACGTACTCGCAGCTTGCGACTTCGATATGTTGTTCACATTTATTAATTCTAGATAGAAAGGTAGTGCTCACAACAACGCTATTTTGATTGACTCTATTACACGAGCTGATCTACAGTTCCTACACCCACCCAATGGTGACTGTCCGCAAATAACATACGGTACATTTTTTTTTTTTTTTTGCACATATCAATTGACAGAACTGTATATTCATTATTTACATGTAGGTAAGTACTATTTAGTTGATGCTGGTTTCAAAAACATGCCTCAATTTCTTGCCCCATTTCGGTCTCAACGATATCACTTGCAAGAGTTTCGTGGCCATCATTATTCAAGACCAAAGGAATTGTTTAACCATCGATATTCGTCGTTACGCAATGTCATAGAAAGAACATTTGGTGTTCTAAAGAAGCGCTTCCCAATATTGCGGTCCATGCCAAATTATAAGTCTACAAGACAAGGGCCTTTCGTGATTGCATGTTGTGTAGTGCACAATTGGATCCGTTTGCATGCAGCTATGAATCCATTATTTATGGAAGCTGATAATGAAATGGTCGCAGAAGCAGAAGCAGACGACCTTGTTGGAAACCAAGCTGACTATGTTGACATGTCACAACATGGGTTAACGTATCAATCAAACGTTCGGGATGCAATTGCTACTGTTATGTGGCAAAATCATGTTGGCCACGGATAGAAAAGGGATGTCAGCAAGGCAACTCAATATTGTACTGAGTAATGGTTTTAAATGTGTAATTATTTTATTAATTTCAGTCATTATGTAATGTGTAATAAGCAATTTTATAATATTATTAACTTAAATGTCTTCGTATTGGGTGGTGGTGGGTGGCGTTGGGTGGTAGGTGGGTGGTGGGTAGTGAGTGGTGGTGGGTGGAAGGTGGTGGTGGCAGGTGGCAGGTGGGTGGGTGGTGGATGGTGAGTGGTGGTGGGTGGTGGTGGGTGGATGATGGGTAGATGGTGGGTGGTGGTGACAGGTGGGTGGTGGTGGGTGGGTGGTGGCTGAAGTAATGTAATAAAGGTTTCATAATGACTAAAATTAATAAAATAATTATAATTTATTATTTTCAATTTTGTGAAAAAATATTTGTACATGACATACTCGTGTTTTTGACTTTTTGTTAAATTGTAAACAATTTGAAAGTTTTGTTATTAATTTGGTTTATCAATTTAATTTTTTTTTCTTTTTACACCTTATTTTTTTTAATTTTTGTTCATATTAACTTTTTTTTTTCCTTTTCATTAAAAAAAAAAGAATGTTTATTATTTATTTGTAACTTGTTTTATTTCATTTTAGAACATTAATTTAATTTTTTGTATTAATTGATACAGACAAATTATTTTTTAATTGTTTAATTTTTATTCATTTCATTGAAATGAAGGATTTGTTAGACATTTATTAAGTTCTATTTATTAATTTTTGTACAAATAATTTTTCTAATGCAAAATCTCTTCGTACATATTGTCATAACATTGTAACTTGTTTTAAAATGCTTTAAAAAAAAAAAAAAACACTTATTATTCATGACATGAATACAGAAGTTTAAAACAAATTAACAAAATAAAAGAAGCACAACAAAATAAGAAAACAAATAATCAAAAAAAAAAAATTTAAAAAAAAAATGTAGCCACTACATCTGTTTCACCATTTAAACTGATTTTTGAACAAGTTAAGCATCATTATCAGGTAGTGTTGGAGGTAGAGGGTAATAGTGATGATACAGCTGAGTGACTCGATGGTCAATCTGATCAATGCAGTTCCTTGTCACTTCATCATGTCTCCCTGAGTCTATACGAAACTCGCTAAATTGTTGAATTAGTGAGTTTTGAGCAGCGGCAAATTCATCGAACCGAGTACCCAATGTATTGAGTTGATTAGCCATTTGTTGTTCCCATTGTACGCGCTGATTGTACCGTTCTTGTTCCACGGCTAAATAATCAATCCAGTAATGGGGTTGTTCATTTGGTGGCATGGCATTGTCATTGGGTTCTTCCTCATCGAGTATTGGTTCATTTTCAATATTAATAGAGCCCATCAACATGTCAGCACCACCACCTCAGATTAGTATGTACTCAGAAATTGGTGAAGTGATTCTGACATATTCTTCCCCTTCAAGGTTGACATCATGCACTTTGAAAATTGTGGTTAACAAAGCTCCAAAAGGTAGTGACCGGCCAGACAGAGTATCGAGTTTTGCAAGCATCTTTTCTTTGAGTAATATGAAGCATAAATCTAATTTTTGTCCAGTTTCAAAACAATATAACAAATAAACATTAAAACATGAAATAGTATCATAATGGCCTTTTTTTGGAGTGACATTTTCAACTATCCATCGATGAAGAATACGAATGTGGGGTTTTAAATGTCTGGGTAGTAAATTAGTGCCGCTGAACCGGTTGTCACAAATTATGGTACAAATCTGAGTGACATCACCAAACATTTGTTCTAAGGCAAACTCATTTTGAAAATAGCATTGTAAATCTCCTATTTCAACTCCAATAATTTGTGCGAAAGCACAGAGACTGAGTGTGATTATTTTCCCTTTCACATAGGAGGTCAGACTGAACGGTTTATTTTGTTGGTCACCAGCTGTCAAGTGAACATAAAATAATCGTACAATACGGGGATATACCTTATTTGGTAAATTAGTTAAAGGTAGCCATCCCATTGTATCTAATTTACCAACTAAGAGCGGGTCATATTGAGAAAGTAGTCTTACATTTCTCCCCGTAACAATTGGTCGATGAATAAAATGTGAATAGGCTTGTTCATGATGATACGTTAAAAAATCATTATTTAAATTGTCATGATGTTGCTGTGGTTGATGTTGTACAGGGTTTGAGGATTCACCACGTTCGGGTCTGGTTCATTTTGTTCTTGGTATGATAGCTGCAACAGTGAAAGAAAAATTTATAAAAAATATATATTAAAACATGAGTTAAGAAAAATGTATGGCAAAAATAGTATGATGTACAAAAATGTATAGAAAATATATCAAAAATAATATAATGTTAGTGTAAAAAAATGGAATAGATATGAAAAACAGGAACAGATCGGCAGCTACAAAACTGATCGGCATTGGGATGGAATGACCGGCCGGATGACTGCCCGGTTGTCCTTGTCGGCCACACTCTTCTTCTTCGAAAGCTACTGCTCTTAATACCATCTGAAGTTAGTCTGAATAAAAGATGAGATGCGAAGGTAATACGAAACTAACCTGTAATTGAAATCTTCCTTTAGCAGGATCAAAGGAATTTAATTAATGTTCTTGATGGAGCTGAGATGGTGAAGATGGTGTGGTTAAAGGAATGAGAAATCAGATTTTATAGGAAGGCTGAGGTTCAGAAGGTTCAGCTTGTTTTTTAATTTTTAATTTTTTATATTTTTATTTTTTATCTATTATTTCTTTATAATATTAATAATGTTTTAATAATAGTACATGTGAACACTGATATACACAGCTATGATGTACATCGTGTCCCTTTTCCTTTGGCTCAGTATATAGGTAGTAGGTTGATGAAATTACTAAATTACCCTTTATATTTTGTTCACTTCCCATTTAAATGGAGAGGGACAAAATAGTAATTTTACAGGTCAATTCATCCCAATTATATGAGCGTGCTGCCATTGGAAGTACAATAATGGTCTTTCAATAATGCATGGCCTGGTTTTTACTCTTTTTTTAGTAAATTAATAACGTGTAATAAATGAGAAAAAAAATTGATAATATTTTGTAAGGTTTACGGTATGACTTGTATTTTAATCTATTAAACTTAGTGTATTTATGTTAATTTTTATTAATATGTATTTTCAAAATTTGTTGACCTTAACCAAAATTTTTAAAAAAATAAAAAATGTATTGTACAAGATGTTTGTACAGGCGTAAAAAATGAATTGATAGAAAAAATTAATTGACACAAAATAATTGACATAGATTTATTTTAAAATGAAAAAATAATTTGAAAAAAAAATTTATTCAACAAAAATTACTGAAAAAAATTAATAAAAAAAATCAATTTTTAATTTCAGTATTTTAAAAATAGTTTGGTTATTACTGTTGATAAAAAATACGAATATCGATATAAGAGTTGTATGTTTGATTATAAATTATTGATTGAATTAAATTTTGAAAACTATTTTGAAAACACATTACCAAAAAAATTTTCTTATTTCACATGTCACATCAAATTTTCAAAATATAATTCAAAACACATTTCAACACTCTATATAAAAATCATAACCAAACAAATTTTCTACACTCAAATCATAATTTCACAACACACAAACTCAAAATACAACTCATACTCTCAAATCACATTTACAAAATTCTACCAAACGCTATCTAAATTTTACAATTTTGTATTGTGATTGGAGATTGTTTGTGATTGGTCAAAAACATAATTACGTGGTCCTGGGACCACAAACTAATTTTTTGTGGATGATAGGTAACATCACGTCTGTTGGTGTAAGGTGGTGTTAACAGTGAGAGTTGGTTAAAATACGAGAAATATTACACTTATAATTTAAATATTTAAATTTATCTTTTATGATATTATTATAGAGTTAGGTTTTATATAATTAAGTTTACAACAAATTAAAAATTAACATGAAATTTGTTTGTGAATAAAATTAAAAAGGTTTTTAAGGGTTTTGATTTTTTTTTTTTTTCCCAAATAAATTCAGAAAAGCTCGGAATCAAAAATTTTATCAAAATTTTTACAGTGAAAAGTGATGTACAGCTCATATTCACCTTTTGTATATTAGGATCAAACCTAAATAAATCTCAATTGGGTTGGTTTGGAATGTGGATTAATTTTTTAGTTTTTTGACTTTTTAATTATTTTAAACTTTTTTATTTTTTTGATTTTTGTGAGAGAAAACATGAAATAATTATAGTTTAAATGTAATATTTTATTTTATTAATTTTTTAATATATTTTGTCTTTTTATAACTATTTTAGTCCAAATGTGATATGCCAAATGAACATTTGTTTTTTAAAATAATTTCTAGAAAAAATTCTAAAGTCTGCTGTAAAAATTTTGTTAGAAGTGGTTAAATTAGGTAGCAGAGCAATGGAATCTGTTATTGTTGGAGGGAAAAGTATGGTGATTTGTAGAGGGAAATGTTTTTATAGCTTTTTATCAAGTTCCCTCAAAAAAAAGTCACAAAAAAATTATCAAAGAAGTCAAATTTTTTTTTAAAACGTCAAAAAGTCAAAAAATAATTTTTTATCAATTTTTCAAAACGATACTAAGGACTTATTTGGGATCTATTAAAAAAGTCAAAAAATTATTTAAAAAGTTAAAAAATTATCATTATTCACAAAAAAAAAATTTTAAAAATTAATTTTCCACATACTTTTTTCAACTCAGCAATGATGTATGCTGGAGCTGGGCAGCGTGTGTTGAGAATAATTGCACAGTTTTGGTGTAATTTTTACACATTGTTGTTCGGTCTATGGAAGCCCATCACAGATCTCATTTTGATAATCTGAACCGTTGAATGTGTAGAACTCATCGAGTACTATATGTTTATAAAATATCACATTGATCGGATATCGATAACTACATGATCAAATCAGTTTTGTATAAAAAAATAGTTGGTGTTATAATTAACGATTGAAAAAAAACAAATCTGATCAGATAGCTATCAATATCCGATCAACGTGGTTTTTTATAAGAATATAGTACTCGACGAGTTCTATACATTGAACTGTTCAGATTATCAAAATGGGACTTGTGATGGCTCCCACGAGCCGAACAAAACTGCCCAATACAATACCCTGAAAAGTAACCAATAATTTGTGGTCATCAAACCAGCTGGCACGTTGTACGGCTATACCCCTACATATTTCTAACATTTTTCTACATACTTCTTTATACAATTTTTTAATAGATATTTTTTCATAAAAAGTCAAAAAATTAACCCAAACATCCATATTTTTTTCCTCAATTTTTTTATCTAAAAAGACAAAAAGTGCACTTATTTAAGACACCCCAAACAACCCCTAATATGAAATGGATATGCAGGTTAACTGTAACCAAGTTATTTAGGGATTTTTTGTCACGACCCACTCTCCGTATCCAAGGGTTAAGTATTGTGATAGTCAGTAACTGAAGTTACCTCCGGCCAATCCTTAAACAAATTAATAAACATGAGCGGGAATAATATTTAAGTGAAGGTACCAAAATAATCATTGGAGTTTTTATTTTTATTACAAAATTTATTGACCAAAAAGGTCGATATTTACATACAAAAAATATTATAAAAGTGTTGTGTGTGTCTATTTCGCAACCCGACTTTTCAAAAGTTATTTCTGAATTGCATTGTTTCCTGAAAATTGGTAAACAGCTATAAGCACATGGCAGAGTGAGAAATATTATACCAAGAGTATAAGGGACACAAAATAACCGTGGATAGTTATGTAACTAAAATATTTAAGATAAAGTCTGAACAAATAATCATTGAAGTAGCAACACTGAAATTATGTAAATAAATAACCATAACTACGGTACCGAACAGAACGGAATAGAGGTCACATGAGTGACAGTCAGAACAGAGATACGGATTCAAGAGATGGCTTGAACGAATTATAGAGGTGGCTCCCACAATAATGTAACACTTATCTCCGCACAGAACAGAGGTCAATAGATCTATGACAATACGGGGCCATAAAATGGTCAAAGAGAGGCCAATGGTTTTTTAAGTCCCCCAAAGCGTGTGACTCCCGTGGTGGTCCTTACAAAACATAATTGTTTATAAGGTTATAGTCAAATATTTTTTAAAATTTAAACAAACATATCAATGAGTTTCATTTTAACAAATAGAGTTCAGAAATTAACCCATGTAACTAAAATATTTATAAAAATTAATATAACTAATAAAATATAACTTATATAAAATAAATTATGGTAAGTCAAAACATACGTAAAATATATTATAGTGCCTCAAGGTATAATATAACTCACCTTAAAAGTAATACATTACTCTTTCTTTCCACTACCAAAGACTCTTTCAACTTCTATTATTTTCTTTCCTTTCCCCCCCCCCCCTTTCTCTCTGCTTTTCCTTTCTTTCTCCCTTCTTTTCCTTTCTTTTTCCTGAGTTGATAAAAAAGCTTCATTCGGCCAACACGTTGGCAGGCACGAATCTTTTCATAGATTCGATTAGATTTATATTTATCTTTAATAAATATTTAAAATAATTATATTTTAACTTAATTTTTTAATATAATTATATAAATAAATTAATTCCTAATTAAATTATACTCTATCGTATATCAGTAGAAAATTAATTATTTATTTTACTACCGCACTCATTATTATTATTATTATTATTATTATTTAATAATATATTATCACATACAACTATAATACTAGTATAAAATTTAAGGGACAATTTAAATTTTCGGATTGTTACAATCTTCCTTCCTTTTAAAAATTTCATCCTCGAAATTTGTCATAAGTGTAAACTATCCGCTGCGCACTCTAATAAATATATATTAGATGATTAATCAGATAGAAAATATTACCTAAAACAAAAAACTTTATCAAAAACTACTTACTGTCTAATTATCAAAAATTATTTTGGGCCAAAATAAAAAACAGTCGGTAACTTAAAAAACTTTTTTATTGGTTTTATTTCTGAAAAAAAATAAAAAAATAAAATAAAATGAGAACACAATCAAACAAGGAAGTGAAATGACAGAATCATATGCAAGGGTTGAAGGAATTTGAGATGAACTCCCATTTCTTTTATCCGTGAACTTTCCACTGACGAAAAATAGTTTAAAATTAGTATCTTTATAATTTGAATCCAGTTTTAAAAAAAAATCGATTTTTTTTTAATACTAAACTGGAAATTCTATGTATTTAATTATATTATAATTTTGGTGGGTGCTTGAGGCTGACACCCTCTGTTTATTTTCCTTCTTTTACTATAACAAATATAAATTATATCTAATATCCTTCAAAATTAGGCACACACAATATCAATATATATATATATAAAATCATTTAAAATTATAATATAATTAAATCGATTAACAAAATATAATATTTAAGGACTAATTACTCGCTATTCTACTTCTTAAATGTGCATGTGTGCTATGCTCCAATGATGATTTATCTATTTTTTTATAAACCATTGCTCTGATACCATTTGTCACGACCCGCTCCCTGTACCCAAGGGTTAAGCATTGTGATGGCCAGTAACTGAAGTTACTTCCGGTCAATCCTTAAACAAATTAATAAACGCGAGTGGAATAGGTACCAAAATAATCATTGGAGCTTCTATTTTTATTACAAAATTTATTGACCAAAAAGGCCGATATTTACATACAAAAAAATCATAAAAGTGCTGTGTGTGTCTATTCCGCAACCCGACTTTCCAAAAGATATTTCTGAATTGCATTATTTCTTGAAAATTGATAAACAACTATAAGCATATGGCAAAGTGAGAAATATTATATCAAGAGTATAAGGAACACAAAATAGCCATGGATAGTTATGTAACTAAAATATTTAAGATAACTTAATCTGAACAAATAATCATTTAAGTAGCAATACTGAGATTATGTAAATAAATAACCATAACTACGGTACCGAACAGAACGAAACAGAGGTCACAGAAGTGACAGTCAGAACAGAGATATAAATTCAAGAGGTGGCTCGTACGGATTATAGAAGTAGCTCCTACAATAATGTAACACTTATCTCCGCACAGCACTTTGCTCTGCACAGAACAGAGGTCAATAGATCCATAACAACAGAGGGCCACACAGGTTAAAGCTAGCACGTCTGTCAACGGTTTACTAAGTCAACGGTCCTAACCGCAATCACTGCTAATGGACTGACTCTACGCGACTTGAGTGACGTCCCACTAACCCTCAGACTGGTCTAACCTTCATTCAGCACTAACCCAGGAATATCATTAATTATAGTTTTATTTTATTTTATTTTAATTATGCCATATATGGTCTCATGATTTACTGTGCTGGAGGGAGAGGCCTAACGGCCAAGGCCAGAAGCACTATTTGCTCATGTATTTGGTTCTGAATCCTAATTATATATTGATCAATTTCATTTATTTGTTGAATACTCCAAGGATCATTAGGAAAAATAGACAAATAATTTAAAAGATAATTTTTTCTTTCAATATGAAAATCTAATAGACCATGTAATATAGCAAGATTATTAACAGACATACATTAAAAGAAATACAAAAAGAAATACGTACAATCAGCACACCAAGCTTTTATTATTATACTTCAATGGTAAAGGGAAAACACATTGAAAAAGAGAGAGAGAGGAAGAGAGTACAGACTTATAAAACTTGAAAAACTAAAATTTTCGAGGTGCCTTCAACAAGCCTGAGGCTACCCTTTAAATAGAAAAATAAAAGATAAAAAGTAGGGATGAGCACGACAGGTGGCATGTCCTGGATGGTTTGGAGTCGATCATCCTTATCGTCTCGGATTCCCTTATCTTTAATAGTGTCGGTGGAGAGATATTTGGATAGTTGTGGCAGACAATGGCATCTTCTTTTGTTGAAAGTTATTTTGTCGCCTTGTGGTGCTGGAAAATGATTCTGGAGAGTGGGGGACAAAGGGGCACATCACTCATTTTTCCCTTTTCCTTTTCTGTCCTTATCCTGACTCATTTTGTAGGCAATTAGGCTAGTGATGGAGTCCCAAAAGTCGCCAAAATTTGGGTCGGCTTGGGCTTCGGCTTCAACTGGATCTTGAGACTCACCTGTTAAAACAGTGAACTCATTATCATCCTCATACGGATCTGTATGAGCTTCTTCTTCTTCTGCAGTGCCATGGCTGGTGCCAGACTTCATGCTGGAATTATCTTTAGAAAATGATTGAAGGAACTGCTCCTTCATGTAGTCCATGCTCTTGATGACTAACTCTGATTCTGAAAGTGTTGGAAATTTCTGTTGCAATTCATTTTGAATTTGCACAAATGGGTTCTGGACTGGAGCAGCTAGGATGAGTTTGGGAGTAGCATCTCAGCAAGCTTGGGTATGACCCTTGATGTTCTGGAGTAATTCTTGGTGTGGCTTAGGATCATCAATTTTATTCTACCATTTGTAAAAGAAAACCCTTTTCAAACGGGGAATCTTATTTTGAAAATCACATTGGAAATCCCACTTCCAAATCCAAGGGATTCCGAAGCAGATTACAAAGTGAACAGTAGATTTGGTCATAGAACTGTCCTTCTGTCCTGGAAGATGGCTAAAAGCAACCTGCCATTCGTTACATGCAGTACGAATATCATCTGGAAAGGCATCAATTTGAATGCCAAACTTATCCCACCAAACGAGAAACTAATTTGGGAGATTGTTTTGTAAAATGTCCGGAAGAACACGGATAAACCAAGAATGGTTCCGTAGGGGATTCATGTAATAGAATGCCTAGGTAAAGGCATCAATGTAATCCCAATAACTATAGCGAGATTCTTTGTTACGGATCTCAAGTGTCCTGGTAACATGAGGATACATGCCCCATGCAGTCATGGGCAAAATATTCTAGATAGTAGCTTTGCTATAATTAATTGGACTATTGGTCCGTTTAGGTTTGGCCAAAGTATGCTGGAAGTGAATCGACGCAAGTTCTGTAAGAATTTGCTCGAAAATATATCTGTATTGACCAAAGTGCGGTAAAGAATGCTAAGTAGTTAAATACCGCCTTTTTATTTCCCATGGATCTTTCATCTATTGAATGTCAGAATTTTCAATATAGAGGACAGTTTCCTTAATAATAGAATTCTGGACATATGGTACTGGAGTTAAGAGGACATCTTTAACCGAACGGCTAGATTCCCTTTTTTCACTGGAAGTGGTACCAAGGCCTGGAAATTCGGTACAGTAGGGATTGCCCCTACCGCAGCCCCTTCTGCCGGAGCCCCAGTCTCTATTCTGCATAAGATTTCTGCAAATATTCACGAGTTAGAAAGTCGGGAAGAGAATTTTGTTCTCCTTTGATATATTCAATATCAAAATCAAAAACAGAAAGTTGGCCCTGCCAAGAGGCAAAAATTTGCTTTTGAGCCAGATTTTCAACATCTTTTTTGAAAATTTGTTTGGCAGCAGAACAATCAACTCTTATTAAAAAATGTTGATTTAATAAATCATCCTGAAACTTTAAGACACATTTAACAATTGCTAAACATTCTTTTTTAATAGTCGGATAATTTTTTGCTGCAGAATTCCAAATACCAGAATGAAATCTTAAAAGTTCTTTTTTAGTATTTGGATTAAATTGTTTTAATATACCACCAAAACCGAGATTTGAGGCATCTGTTTCAACAATTTGTTTCCATTCTGGATGTGGTAAAGATAAACAAGGTAGAGTTTTAACTCTAGCCTTTATCTTTTTAACAGCTTCTGTATGTTCTGGACCCCATGGTGGAGGATTTTTTCTAAGTCTGGAATATAACACTGCTGCATTAGTAGCAAAATTAGGATAGTAATCATGAATGTAATTTAAACTACCCAAAAATCTCTGTAATTGAGTTTTTTCTTTAATTTCATCAGGAAATTTGGATTCAAATTCCATGCTCCTATTAATGGGTATTATGGTACCATTGTGGATATTATGACCCAAAAAACGAATTGTAGTCTGAAAAAGTTGCATTTTTAATGCTGAAAAAACTAAACCATTTTTAATAATAACATGTTTAAAAATGTTAAGATGTTTCATATGCTGGTCAATTGAGGATGAATAAATAAGTACATCATCAATATAGCAAATAGAAAATTCTGTATAAGGATTGAAAATATCATTCATAATATGCTGGAATTCATATGGTGCATTTTTCAATCCAAATGGCATAACATTCCATTCAAAATGCCCAAAGGGTACTGTAAAAACAGTTTTGTATCTGTCTTGTTCAGCGATTTGGACTTGCCAATATCCTGATTTCATGTCAAATTTAGAAAATATGACTGCATCCCAGAGTCGATCTAAAAGATCTTTCTTGTTTGGAACTGGATACCTTATCCACTGTAAGGCTTCATTAAGAGGTTTATAATTAATAACCAATCTTGGTACACCCTTTTCAATTTCTGCATTTTTATTCACATAGAAGGCAGTACAACTCCAAGGAGATCTACTGGATCTAATTAGTTTTTTCTGAAGAAGGGTATTTATTTCTGTTTTGCAAAGTTCTAAATACTCTTTTTTCATTTAACTAGGTCGAACGCGAGTTGGAATCTTCCGCTCATCATATCCTAGTTCATATGGCAACGAAACAATGTGTTTCTTGCGATCCCAAAAAGCATTGGGAATATCACTGCAAATCTCAACTTGAAATTCTTTTTCAAGAGATTTAATTTTTTGCTAGAAAGAAGACTGATTAAGTCTTTGTTCAGTTGTTAGAAAACTAATTTCTTTTTGAAGAAAATTAATTTGTTTTTCTTTGAAATTAACTAGATCTTTTATTTGATGTAATTCTTTAATATAAGGTTCTGTAATAAACTCAAAAATAATCGGTTGATTATTTAGGGCTGTGTGTATGCCAATAGAATCAATTTTAGTAATTGGCATGAGAAGACACAGGAAAGGTGTTCCTAGGATTATGGCCTGTGACATGTTCTTAATGAGAACAAAAGAAGTTGGGAGACATAATCCTTGATTACAAATTAAAACTTCTGGAAGTTTATACTGGATGTATAACAAATTACCACTTGCACTTGTAAGTGATTGCGTTGTTTTATGAAAGTATTTAGTAGGAATTAATCCTTCTTGAATACAATTCATATCGGCACCACTATCAACAAGAGCAATGGCATCTTCAATGATAAAATCAGGTTTTATCATGAAGGTTATTCTGATATACCATTTCTGAAAAGTTACTGAATTCATGAGCATGAGATAATCAGAAGTTTCAAGAAGGGCTATGGATTCGGAAGTAGATCCATTTGTTTTTTCTTTTTGTTGGAGTTTATTCTTAATCCTTTTAATTTCAGAATTAATAACAATATTGGAAGTTTGTAAATGTTTAATTTCTACTTTTAAAGCATCAATTTCCATTTTTAAATCCTGGAGAGAAAGAGGTTTTTCTTCAGAAACTGGTTGTAAATGCTGAAAAACTTCTTTCATACTGTAATATTGAGGAGGAAGGATTTCTTCTTTCTTTTGTTGCTGGAGACATAATTCTAAAAATTTGAGCTTCATTTCTGGGTTAGAAATATGATCAGCAATATTGATCATTTTTTGTTCTTCATTTGTAAGAACATTGATACTAGGTCCTCCAATATCAAGTCCATTCATTTCAACTATGGCTTTCCAATAGTTGGCTTCATCTGAAATCTGATTGATCTGATTTTTACATTCGCAAATTTCTGGAGAATGATCAGATTCAGTATCACTGTCGGAAGAATATATTGCTGCAAGTTCATCCTCATCATCAAATAAGATGTCTGATTCATCAGAAAGCATTCTGAGAATCTGTTGCTGAATATTATTATCTAAAGCTAGTTCATTAATCTTCTGTTGTATTTTAGATTTACAACGGTTAGCATAATGACCTATCTGTCTACATTTATAACATTTAATTGTGGATTTAGATGGCTTCTTCCTGGAGTGTTTTTGTTTACCCTTAGAAGGGGACTATTGCTGTACTTGTGTTTTGGGATATTTATATTTTCTGGATTTCTTAGAATAAGACTTAAAAGGTTTAAAACTTTTATGTCTTTTCTGTTTATGAGGATACTGAATTTTATCAGGATAGGCAAATTGTTCACAAAATTCACCTAACTCTCTCCTTCCTGTAAGATATTGATGTTTCATTTGTTGCTGTAGTTTGAGATCATTGCAAAGTGCAAGACCTTCATCAGTAATTATACCTACAAGTTGGCCATAGGTATATCTGCTGTACTGGGTGGATAATTCATTGTGACGTTCATGTAATTTCTTTCTTACTCTTTCAGCAAAAAGAGTAGGAAGACCATCAATGAATTTGGCTTTCAATGATCTAAATTAGCATTAGATTTGCGATGGACTTTGAGCAGAAAAACATCTTTATACCATCTGAAATGAGATAAAGATGGACATCTTAAATTCTGTAATAATTCTCTGTTACGATCTTCAATGCCTGAAACATTTCCTACAAAATGGAGGATAATGCTATTTACAAGGGTATAAACAGCATCTTGTTCAGTAATTTCTGCTGAAGTGTCAGGATCAATTTTTACTCTAGTTGATTTTAGAATTTCAGCACATTGAGCTATGGTAAGGATATTATCCCACCATCCTTTAAGGAGCCCTGAAAAGCCACTGACAACAAATCGGGCTCCTTGATGATCAGTATTTTCATTTTGTTTGCAAACAGTAGCAAACATGAGCATATGTTGGCAGACTTCAAAAATTTGGTATTCTATAAAACCATCAATATTCTATTCATAAATAGTTTTACTATGGTAAGATTTCTGTTGGAGTAAGAAATCTTCTTCGTACAGAATATCCATAGGAGTAGGTCTAGAATAATAATGCCTACTTGGGGGCAGGAAAGCTTGTTGATTGGTATTTCGTCCGTAATGAACTTTATTTATGGAAGAAGGTTCATTTTGAAAATTAGCCTGAATTTTAGATATTTGGCCAAGATCCAAATTCTGATAATCTTCTTCTATATTCTGGATATGATTTCTAGATAACATATTTACTTGTGAAGATTCTCCTATGTGAAGATCTTTGATCTTATTTATAAGAGTATCCATGAATTCTGTATTATCTTTTTTAGCTTTAAGATTAAACTTTGTTACTGGAGGTGTAGGCTTGATGGCTACAGGTTGGATATCTGGAATTTTTGGTTAAAGCTGACATTTGTCTTTTATATGAACAACTGTTTCTTCAATCCTGGTTAGCTGTTTACCCATAGTTTGATAGAAAAGATTAGTATAATTATTCTGTTTTATCACTGGAATAATGTCCTTAACGGTAGCGGCATTATTGTTTTTTGCTGGTGGTTCAACAAAAGCTGAGATAACTAAAGGTTGGTTTGTTGAGTCACTTGGAAGTAATTCCAAAGACTTTGCAGGAGGATGGATTGAGGTGATAATATCACCATCTTTAGTTACCCATTGTTTCTGAATATTTTCCAAAACATTTATTTGAGTTTCGGAATATTACCATTTTCCATAAACCATAATGGGAAAGGATATATTTTTTGGTTATCTTCCAAAAATTTATAATACTGGAGTTTAATTTCCTGTAATTGTTCTGGATTATGATTAGCAAAATACCATTCTCTGAATTTTGCATATTTATCCTGGTAAAAATCCTGATTTAGGATTTTTCTGGTTTCACTGCCGGGACTAAAATCCATTAAACTTCAAAATTCATATCACTGGCAGTAGGACTATAAGGTCCTTTGCTACTGGATTCTCTGGGTTCCCTAGGTTCATAAACACCATGTGGGATTCTATTTCTAGAAAATTGTAAACCTTGAATTTCAGGATCCATGGGATCTGAAGCTTGGTTAGGATTAGTAGGTGGTCTAGAGGGCATACCTTGTATGACAGACTCTAGAGGTTCAGCCATAGAATGTCTAGAGGATTCGGGAAAATCGACTCAATAGTCTTCTCTAAAAGAGGGACCTGATCTGATGCTAGCAGAAGACATGGTTCTTGAAAGCTGTCTTTGTGGTTTCTGGAATCGAAGGTATACATTTCCTCCTTCAGTCTGAATGATTTCATCTAGGTTTCTCTGGATAATTGGCTTGGCTGGAATAGCATTAGTGATTTGCCATTTTTCTGGAAATTTAATTTTTTCCCACTCAATCAACTTGGGGACAGCCACTTGGCTACTATAAAGGTTTGTATCTATCAGAACTGTATAACCTCTGTCACTAGTCTTTCTAATGTAAGGATTTAACGTTGTTAAAACCTTAAGATAGATTCTGGAAATTACTGCAAAGGGTGGTGACCCTGGCAGATACTCATAACCATAAGATAAAATCCTGAGTTCCAAAACTCTGGAAAGGTTCTGATCTGAGAGAGCGACACTTAGATTTGGATAAATGTCAAAATATACTGGACTATGTGCAAGACTTGTTTCTATGGCTCCCATGAGCGAAGCTCGCCAATTTGTACATCTACCATCTCGTAATGTACACTGAATACTGGTATTCTGACCCAAGAGAGTCAAGGGTTTGAATGCTATCTGGACAAGTCCTATGTGGACATATTTATAATTTTTGAAAAAAGGATATAGGTCATGGATGTTTAACAAATATAATAACTCATCATTATTCTGAATAGAAGCAGCATGCTCAAATGTTTTTATAATTCTTTTACTGGAAAAATCTAACTTACCTATCTTATAGACGGTATCTGGTTTGACCTTCGGAATTGTCCATTTATCAAGTGCCTCATTGACATCTTGATAAGCAACGAGTTCTCTGGCCTCTGATGTAGAGGCTTTTGTATTGGCCATGGTATTGGCTACTGTATTTTCTTCTGTAGGAGGAACTGTAGACATGGATGTATGATGACCATATACGTATAATTAAAATAGAATAAAACTAACTATAATGAACAGTACACATGGCTCTGATACCAATAATGGTGCTTGACACAGGTTAAAGCTAGTAGTAGAATATATTATGGTGATTTAAGGTATAATATAACTCACCTTAAAAGTAACACCTTACTCTTTCTTTCCACCACTAAAGACCCTTTCGACTTCCATTATTTTCTTTCCCTTTTCTTCCTTTCATTCCCTTCCTTTCTCTCTTGATGGCCAGTAACTGAGGTTACCTCCGACCAATCCTTAAACAAATTAATAAACGCGACCAGAAATAATATTTAAGTGAGAGTACCAAAATAATCATCGGAACTTCTATTTTTATTACAAAATATATTGACCAAAAATGCCGATATTTACATATAAAAAATATCATAGAAGTGTTGTGTGTGTCTATTCCGCAACCCAACTTTCCAAAAGCTATTTTCGAATTGCATTGTTTCTTGAAAATTGATAAATAGCTATAAGCACATGGCATAGTGAGAAATATTATACCAAGAGTATACGGGACACAAAATAACCATGGATAATTATGTAACTAAAATAATTAAGATAACTTAATCTGAACAAATAATGATTTAAGTAGAAAAATGAGATTATGTAAATAAATAACCATAACCACGGTACCGAACAAAACTGAACATAAGTTACAAGAGTGACAATCACAACAGAGGTACAGATTCAAGAGGTGGCTCGTACAGATTATAGAGGTGGCTCCCACAATAGTGTAGCATTTATCTCAGCACAGCACTTTGCTCCGCACAGAACAGAGGTCAATAGATTCATGACAACAGAGGGCCACAAAGTGATCAAATAGAGACTAATGATTATTTAAGTCATCCAAGGCGTGGGTCTCCCGTGGTGATACTTACAAAACATAATTGTTTATAAGGTTATAATCAAATATTTTTTAAAATTTAAACAAACATATCATGAGTTTCATTTTAACAAATAGAGTTCAGAAATTAATCCACGTAACTAAAATATTTATAAAAATTAATACTCTCTCCGTCCCAAAATATTAGTCTTTTATTCCATTTTTCATTGTCCCAAAATAATAGTCCCTCTTCAAAAATTAAGTACAAAAATAATATAAATTTCCTATTTTGCCCTTCTTTTAAATTAATAAACAATACAAAAAGTACAATTATGACATTGATATTCTTAAAAAATGTACTATCAAAAGGATAATTTTAGAAAATCAACTTTTTTCAAATGTAATAATTGTACTAACAAAAAAAGTTAGATTCTCCAAAATGGACCATTATTTTGGGACGGAGAGAGTATAACTAATAAAATACAACTTGTATAAAATAAATTATAGTAAGTCAAAACATACGTAAAATATATTATGGTGATTCAAGGTATAATATAACTCACCTTAAAAGTAACACCTTACTCTTTCTTTCCACCACCAAAGACCCTTTCGACTTCCATTATTTTCTTTCCCTTTTCTTCCTTTCATTCCCTTCCTTTCTCTCTTGATGGCCAGTAACTGAGGTTACCTCCGGCCAATCCTTAAACAAATTAATATACGCGAGCGGAAATAATATTTAAGTGAGGATACCAAAATAATCATCAGAACTTCTATTTTTATTACAAAATGTATTGACCAAAAATACCGATATTTACATATAAAAAATATTATAAAAGTGTTGTGTGTGTCTATTCCACAACCCAACTTTCCAAAAGTTATTTTTGAATTGCATTGTTTCTTGAAAATTGGTAAATAGCTATAAACACATAGCATAGTGAGAAATATTATACCAAGAGTATACGGGACACAAAATAACCATGGATAATTATGTAACTAAAATAATTAAGATAACTTAGTCTGAACAAATAATGATTTAAGTAGAAAACTGAGATTATGTAAATAAATAACCATAACCACGGTACCGAACAAAACTGAACATAAGTTACAAGAGTGACAATCACAACAGAGGTACAGATTCAAGAGGTGGCTCGTACGGATTATAGAGGTGGCGCCCACAATAGTGTAGCACTTATCTCAGCACAGCACTTTGCTCCGCACAGAACAGAGGTCAATAGATTCATGACAACAGAGGGTCACAAAGTGATCAAACAGAGGCTAATGATTATTTAAGTCATCCAAGGCGTGTGACTCCCATGGTGGTACTTAAAAAACATAATTATTTATAAGATCATAGTCAAATATTCTTTAAAATATAAATATACATATCCATGAGTTTTATTTTAACAAATAGAGTTCAGAAATTAATCTACGTAATTGAAATATTAATAAAACATAACTTGTATTAATATAACTTATATAAAATAAATATGGTAAGTCAAAACATATGTAAAATATATTATGGTAACTCAAGGTATAATATAATTCACCTTAAAAATAATACCTTACTCTTTCTTTCTACTATCAAAGACCCTTTCGACTTTCATTATTTTCTTTTCCTTTTCTTCCTTTCTTTCCCTTCCTTTCTCTCTTTTTTTTCCTTTCTTTTTCCTGAGTTGATCAACTCCTCCCTGTCTATAGGGAGGTAAAAGCTTCATTCGACCAACACGTGGCCAGGCGTGAATCTTTTTAAAGACTCGATTAGATTTATACTTATCTTTAATAAATATTTGAAATAATTATATTTTGGCCTAATTTTTTAATATAATTATATAAGTAAATTAATCCTAATTAAATTACAATCTATCGTATACTAGCAGAAAATTAATTATTTATTTTACCATTACACCTGTTATTATTATTATTATTATTATTATTATTATTATTATTATTATTATTTATTTGATAATATATTATCACAAACAACCATAATACTAAAATTTAAAGGACAATTTAAATTTTTGGGTTGTTATAATTTTTTAGAAATAATTCTATATGTACCAATTCGTGTATCAATTAATGATGTGACATAATTTAAGATATTTTTAGTATTTATAATTTGTATAATAAGTAGAGTTAATAATAATGTCATAACTAATATTGATACATTAATTAGTATATCAATTGGTACATATAACACCACCGATATTTTAGTAGAGAGCTTAACTCATATGTTAGTGTTAGACGTGTCAGTTTTTTTTTTTTTAATTTTATTTCTCTAAATATTATAATATTTTAAATAATAAGTTTAGTGAATCTCTCCAATTTATCAAAAAATTTACCACTGCCTTAATAACCTAAATAACTTGAGTACTACTTATTTCTTATTTCATTATTTTTTTTTTTTTTGGGTAAAAAGTACCACTTATTTCAATTATTAACATGCGTGACACATTTGATCCAAAAAAAAACATGTGTGACACATGATTCGTGTTCGTCCCCACTGGTTGGTGTTGCGTAGAGCATTGCCCTTCTATATAAGCTCTGCAAAGTGTAGCTCTTTTTAATGTCATAAAAACATGCTAATGACACCAACGAGAGAGATGAGTTCTCAGGCAAAACAACAAACGCATAACCCATGTCCTCCTCATGCGGTGTGCATACCATACCCAGCACAAGGCCACATCAACCCAATGCTGAAACTAGCAAAGCTCCTCCACCACAAGGGCTTCCACATCACCTTCATCAACACCGAATTCAACCACCGCCGCCTCCTCAAATCCCAGGGCCACCACTCCATCTCCGGCACCCCCTCCTTCCGCTTCGAAACCATCCCCGACGGCCTCCCTCCCTCCGAGTTCGACGCCACTCAGGACATCCCGGCACTCTGCCACTCCATTTTGCACAACTTTTTAAATCCCTTCAGAGTCCTACTCGCCAAACTCAACCCTCCGGTGACTTGCATAGTTTCAGATGTTGGAATGGGGTTCACTGTGAAAGTGGCTGAAGAACTCGGCATACCTGATGTTTTTTTCAACACAGCAAGTGCTAGTGGCTTCATGGGCTATATGCAATACCCCAAACTCATGGAAAATGGTCTTACTCCACTCAAAGGTACTTAACTTTTTTAATTTTTAATTTCTTATAAATACATAAATTTCTCACCTAGGTCTTTGTCTCTAGTGTAAGAAATTTATTTCTGTATATAGTGTTGTGCATAAAGTTATGTATATCATTTTTTTATTATATTTATTTTATTGCTAATAAATACTTTTTTGAAAATAAAACAATTTCATGCAAACAAGATTTACTCTTTGAAACAAATTTAATCCCAAAAATATACTATTTCATCAGTAAATATTTAATTTTGTCACTACAAAAATAGCAATAACACTTTTAATAATTAAAATATTTCATCTCTAAATTTTTAACTCTAAAACATATTTGGGAATGCCCAAATAAGCAAACTCTTCTTTTGAATTTTTTTTAAAAATCTTTAATGTCCTTTTTTTTAAAAAAAATAATAATAATTGTATCAAAATTTTTTTACTTTTTCAGATTGTCATGTGTCGAATTTAAAAAGCAATTTTTTTAAAAAAAATTAAAAATTGAAAAAGCCAAAATAAATCCAAAAAGTCCAATATCTTTTGCTTAATTTTTGTCTTGATTTTTTTTTTTGAAAATTTTAATTTTTTGTAAAATTTTTCAGTTGATCTCGTGGATATGAATCTAAAAGTCTAAATCTTTTTAAACTATTTTTAAAAAAATTACTAAAAATGAAAATAAATCAACAAAAAACTTGCCTAAAAAGCAAACAAAAGTACTAATTTGTTGTAATGTAACTTGCATATGGTACGTGGCTATCAATTTTATGAATAGTATTTTTCCAATTATAAATCAGTTTGTTTGGTTGTGAAACTCATAATTCACTTTTCAAAAAATAATTTTTTTTTTTTTTTGTACTTTTTGTTTTTATTGATTTTTTTAAATATTTTAAATGATTTTTTTTTTTTTTAAATTTTTAGATACACCTAACATGAATACACTTAAAAAGTATAATATTAGTAAAAAAATCTTTAGAAAATTCACTAAATATCAAAAATACAAAAAAAATATAAAAATTTAGTATATTTTTCGTATTCATATGTATTTATTGATTTTTTAAAATATTTTAATTTTTAGATATATCTCAGTAAAGTGCATTTAAAAAGGTAAAAAATTTTGTTTTAAATTTTAAAAATATTCACTAAAAATAAAAAAATATATGAAAATAAAAAACTTAATTTTTAAAAAATTAAAATCAAATACACTTAATGTTTTTTTTTTTTTTCTTGAAAATCCAGATACAAGTTATTTAACCAATGGTTATCTAGACACTGTGATAGACTGGATACCAGGCATGAATGGCATACGATTGAAGGATCTCCCAAGTTTCGTTCGAACCACCGAACCAAGCGACATTATGATCGATTTCATTTTGGACGTAGCTCACAATGCTCACAAAGCTTCAGCCATCATTTTCAACACCTTCAACGCCTTGGAGCATGATGTTTTGGAAGGACTATCTACAATGCTCCCACCCATATACACCCTTGGTCCTCTTCAGTCACTCCTCAACCAAATCCCACAAAATCACTTAAACACCATTGGATCAAGCCTCTGGAAAGAACAACATGACTGTCTTCCATGGCTTGATTCAAAAGAACCTGACTCTGTCGTTTACGTAAACTTTGGCAGCATAACTGTGATGACATCGCAACAGTTGATTGAATTCGCTTGGGGACTTGTTAATAGCAAGAAAACATTCTTGTGGGTAATTAGACCTGATTTGGTTGTCGGTGACTCGGCAATTCTTCCACCTGATTTTGTGAATGAGACTAAAGAAAGGGGTCTATTGGCTAGTTGGTGTCCTCAAGAACAAGTCCTGAATCACCCATCAGTTGGAGGGTTCTTGACACACTGTGGATGGAATTCAACTCTTGAAAGTATTTGCAGTGGAGTCCCTATGTTGTGTTGGCCTTTTTTTGCAGAGCAACAGACAAACTGTTGGCTCTGTTGCAAAGAGTGGGGTATAGGGATGGAGATAAACAGTGATGTAAAGAGAGAGGAGGTTGAGAGCTTGATTACAGAGTTGATGGGTGGAGGAGAGAAAGGGAAGGAGATGAAGAGAAAAGTGACGGGGTGGAAGAAGTTGGGTGAAGAGGCCACAGCTTCTTCTGTTGGACCATCTTACTTGGATTTTGAGAAAGTGGTTAACTGTGTGCTTAAGTCTTCAAAGTAGTATTCAGCCAAAAAAAGTCTTCAATGTAGTTCGTGATGGAGATAGATAAACTTTTTTGTTAAAAAAATTTGATTTTTGATTTTTTGTTCTTTGTTATTTCATATTATCATGTGAAATAATTTATTTATTGGAGGATCGGGCAATAATTTGAATGCAATAATTGATTAATCAATATATATTTATAAAAATCATTTTGCTCGTACATATGAGGTAAGAAAAACTGAAAAATTAGCTTTGAAACTAGAATTTGAAATTAATTTGCTAAATGCAATATTAATCGTAGACATTCTTGAACGTGTGTTTGGGAAGCAAGTTTCAGGCTAAATTAGCCATTACAGGACAAAACAGGCTTAATTAGCCAAATGAAGACAAAAACTTGAGTTATGCTTGGCAACAATCAATGTCCAGCTAAATTTACGAAACTACCCCCACATAATTTGCAGGGGCATGCCTCAGCACGTGAAAAGTTAAAAAATTAAAAAAAAAAAAACTTTTTCCAAAAAAAACCTTTTCCCAGGAAAAAAACTTAAAATATAGTTGAAAAAAAAATTAAAAACATTTTTTTGTTTTTTGTTAAAATATTTTATAAAAATAAATTCAAACTCTATTTATAAAAATATTTTATATATTTTAATTTTTTTGTTATGTATTTGGTTATGATTTGAGTGTAGAGTTGTGAAAGTAGTATGGAGTTTCGAGTTATGTTTTTGGTTATGAGTTTTAAAAATAATTTATAAAAATAAATTCAAACTCTATTTATAAAAATATTTTTAAATATTTTAATTTTTTTTTGTTATGTATTTGGTTATGATTTGAGTGTAGAGTTGTGAAAGTAGTATGGAGTTTCGAGTTATGTGTTTGGTTATGAGTTTTAAAAATAATTTATTAATTGAGTTTTATTTTATGTGTTTGGTTACGATTTGAGTGTAGAGTTGTTTTTAAATTTTAAATTTAAAATATTAACATTTTAAATTATTTCAATTATTTGAATATTTAAATTATTTAAATTTTTTTGTTAAAATAATTTTTTGAATACTTAAATTATTTAAATTTTTACGATTTAAATTTTTTGAATATTTATTTCAAATTTTTGCTTATTAAATTTTTTAGATTATTTACATTATTTAAATATTTAAAATAAAATTAAAATTAAAATTAAAATAAATATTTTAAAATTAAATTAAAATTAATTATTTAAAATACACAGGACAATAAAATAAAACCTCACTTTTTATCATTTCACAGAAAATGAATAAAAATAAAAATAAAAAACACATGAAAAAACCATTTGCAAAAAAAAAAAACTTAAAATACATAAATTATTTAAAAAAAATACGCCTCCTTCAAAAATATTTAAAAATATTTAAAAAATTACAAAAACGTAAATTCCAAAAAAATAAAAAAAAGAATGACAAAAATACGCCTCATCCAAAAAGAAAAAAAAAAACAGAAATTATCATGTGCCATGTAATTTACAAATAAATAAAACACATGAAAATCCATTTTTGAAATATAAAAGCAAATTAATGTGCACAAATTAAAGAATGACAAAAACGTAAATTAAAAAAAAAATAACGAGAAAAATACGTCTCATTCAAAAATATTTAAAAAAAAAACATAAAAACATAAATTATCATTCGCGACGTAATTTAGAAATAAATAAAGCATATGAAAACTCATTTTTGAAAAATTAAAAAAAGTTATTGTATACAAATAAAAATAAAAAAGAAAAATAACGTAAATTGAAGAATAAGAACTAAATTAATGTATAAAAAAAGAAAAATGGCAAAAAAAAAACATAAAAAAAAGGCCAAATCCAAACCTAACAGAAAGAAAAATAAATAAATAAATAAATCAAATCAAATCAATTGTGGTCCACGCCATCAACTGACGTGGAGGAGCAGAACAATTCCTTCACATGTATTAATTATGTGAAGGGCAATTTGGTAATAAACTATGAAGACACATCACCAAAAAGTTAAAAAGTTAAAAAAGTCAAAAAGTCTTTTCTAAATCAGACTTTTTAATCCTAAGTTAAAATATTCAAAAAAGTCAAAAAATCAAAAAATCAATCCACTTCCCAAACGGAGGCTGAATAAGAAAGCAGAGTCTCATTGCAACTGAGTTGCAAATTTCCAGGAAGTTGTTATTGCTCCAGGTTTTAAAAAAAAAAAAAAAAAAAAAAATTATCATTCTCATAAATAGCTAATAATCGGGACTAGTAAACAGATCAAAGAAATAAAAAATAATCAACGTTGTGTCTTGCGTTAGAAAAATGGTTTTACAGCTATAAAATAATAGCAATCTTTCACAACAAAACCGCATAACAAGATTTGATCATTTTCTATAACCACCCTCGTCAACCAAATTAAACACCCATCTCATGCAGGCAACAATTTCTATCACTAATAACAAAGCTTGAACCCTATTTGATTTCATTTCCTTTGTTTTGTGGCCGGCGGTGGGGAAACAAATTTTGGTGGTCCAAGAGCACCATTTGACATGCCTCTCACCAATCACCAATCATCATACTCCCTGCTATTTTCATATAATTCAATATAAAATCATGAATTCCACATCTTTCATCAATCGTAACACTCTTGAAGCATTACATGGCCATATTGCTTAACTACCAAATAACTACTTGGTAGCAGGCCATGTTGTTCTTATGTTTAAGGAGCAATGCCAAACATTTCTCAAAGAGTTTGGCTTCTTTCATGTTGAGATTTAACTTGAGAGAGTATTTGAATTTAGTAGACTCATTGTGAGGCAAATTTCAGTTATCTGAACCGTTCGCTTTTTATGACTTGTTGAGAAAAATATTTATGTAAAAAATCAAGATGATTGTTGAAAAATCTAGAAACCCTAGATATTGATTTGTGATTATGTACCAATTTTAAGCAGAATATGACAATCCTAATCAAACAATCAAAGACAAATCAACTCGATGATTTTACGTAGAAAAACCACAATTGGACACATCCAACTGTGACTAAAAAACCATGGGCAACAGTCACAAAAATAATCCACTAAGAAGATTTAAAGGAATTACACAAGTATACTCTCAATTATCTAGCGAATCCACGTCTAATTGAACCAACATCTATGTGCCTCTTCCAACCCCGTCTTCACATCGGAATTGTCTTTACAATGAGCCACTCCAAAATCCACCGAAGCTTCAGGCTCGAATTCTTCAGAATCCACCGAAGAACAACTCTCTCTTTTGTATAACAAACAAAACCTTTGATGTACTCTCTTTTAAACCATGAGTTGAATACTCAATAAAAATATCAAAGAAGATCTAACAAAATATCTCCAGATATAAACCTTATGATCCAAAAAGAAGATCTGGAGAAGTACCTTAGATTTGAGAGAAAACCAACTATTTATAGAAAATCAAAGTAATCCTAGTTTTGGAAAAAAACCAAATCCTATAGAAATCCGAATTTTGAAGCTCGCTCGAGCAAGAACCTTAAACTTTCGTGATTTCTACTAGTGTCTTGGCTCAGGCGACAAATCCTTGGCTCGAGCGAGCACACCACTCTTTCAAGTTTTTGTATGGACGCAATCCTTAGCTCGAGCAAGAACTCCTTTGCTCGAGCAAGCATTCCTTGACTCGAGCGAACATGGGCGGATATGCAATTTTGAATGCAATTTTGCAATTTGCTTCGGCCGCGAGCTGACTGGGTAGCTCGACCTCCGTCATAATCAGCGAAGTGGTAATCTTGAAAGCATTAACATCACAAACTTCTCTGAACGGCACAATTCGGGTTGGATTCGCACCTAATAAACTAATAGCCTCACTGAAATAAAAGTGCGAAAATAAATACAAGTGAAAGGAGTTTTGTCAAACGGGGTTGCCAATAATAAAAACCTAATAATTGTATTTCGATAACTATATATATTTGAATCACATTTGACTTAAATAAATAGATGGTAAATATAATTTCAAGAATAACTATCCAATTTTAAAGACAAATGTGATTCAAACGTATAGCTACCGAAATTCAATTATCTTAATTTTTCACATAAATATTTTTTTTTAACGATTTTAAAAAGTAAACCGTTTGAATCATCGAGATTTAGCTCACAATGGGCCTACTAATACCAAATACTCTCTTAAGTTGAATTCTCAACATGTGAGAAGCCAAATATATATTTTAAGAGTTACCTTGTAATCGTAATAAATATACTAACATTTATTAAGATGTAATAAAATTATTGTAAGTTCTACAATTTTAATATAATTAGACAAATTCTCATAAATGTTAAATTTGTGTTGTAAAATCAGCCATGCTATTAACGTACCATTCGAAGGCTAACAAATTTCATGGAATATATATTTTTTTATTATCAAATTTGTCATTTTATTTAACATTATATTAAATTTATGATAAACTAATGAAAATTCTATTAACTACGCACATGGTGTTGGGTCTTACACATTAGGGAGTCCATCATAATTTCAATAATTGTCAAAATTATGGATAATTTATTATGTGTTTCTATTTTTACCATATCTAAGAGCATGTTCAATTACCTCAATAACATTTAAATTTTATTATTTTAATTTTAAAATTAGATTATTAAATTATCTCGACCAAAAAACACAACGTCTTCATACGAAATGAAACGCAATTGATTGTATTGGAATTTTTTGAGTTATAATAGGCATAAAAGATTGTCACGTAATGTTGTCCTCTAAAGTGTTGAATGGCGAGATCGAGAATTATTTGATTGGTAGAACTTTCAAAAAATTCAATGTTAGAATAGGTCAATTCATAGTACAATTATGTCAACATTTTACCCAGTGGTTGTTCAAGCTGGAAGGCATGCGCTTTGGAAAAAAAACAAAGCGTCAAAAATGTCACAATTTACAAACAAATCAATATGCCAAAGGGTTTGAAATTGAGAGGAAGCCGCCGTTGGGCATGAGATTTTTTCGAGGTCGAAATTAATTTAGTTATTAAAAGATAAAATAAATTATAAAATATTATACTTAAATCATAATTATTTAATTTTTTATCTTATAAATTTTTTTAAAAAAAATCAAAAAGTTCAAATTGAAATGAATTTTTTAATTCTAAATTAAAATAGTTAAAAAAAATTAAAAAATTAAAATGCCAATTCATTTTTCAAACCCGTGATGAGATTGTCTTGGGTTTTTCAATTGAACATCACTTCAATCATGTTGGGATATTTTTGTTGGCTTTTGCAATCGTTGATCATGATGAGTGAGTGTTAACTACGGCATTAAACTTTGAAAGCAATTCGTTGGACATCACTTCAATCGTTGATCGTGATGTGTTGAGTGTTGGACTGGGCCTTAAGCTTTGAAAGCAAGTCGTTGGACTCTGTTTTCCAATTCGTATTGCAGAAGGAAAGCCCCAAGGCAAACGAAAGGTGCATCAAAACAGGCAAACAAAAGGTTTTGGGGGAAGTAAATTCCAACAAGGTCAAAAGAAAAATCTCCGAGCGCTGTAATCATAAGCCCAGCAGCAGTCAAACTACCGAAAGAATTACCTGAAATAAGATAGAGATGCAAACAGCCATATTAATTTAAAAAATAATAAAATAAAATAAAATAGAAAAATAGAAAAATTATCTACTTACATTGTGTTTAGTTGAGAAATTTGGAGAGGATTTTGAAAGGGAAGGGGAAAAGATGTGTGAAAGTAAGTGAAATATAGATAAATTTTATTCATATTTCACTTATCTTTTCTATTTTCCTTTCTAAATCTCTTTTTAAATTTTCTAACCAAACACAACATTAAAGTTGTGAGGTGAAACTTTTTATAATTGGCAACAAATTCACGTAAGACAATTTTGGGTCAGCTCAGCTACTGATTTACAAGCTCAAAGTACAAACCTTGAGTCCATGAGAGGCCACTTTTGAGAACCAACAATGGCACTCCTCGCCATTGCTAAGAGGCTCCCCAAAACACATCTCAAACACTCATTCCCCTCTCTCCTCCACTCATCACTTACTCAACCACCACTTCCATCTTCATCCTCTTCACATCAAATACACCACTTCTCTCAGACATTTTATCAAAATGTCTTTACCATTTTGTGAAATTCCCTTTCAAAGTAGTCATTGCAAAGTGTGCCAGTTACAAGATCCCATTATTGAAATGAAAGCTAGAAAATTAAAATTTCAATTAGAAGATAATTAGAGCCACTATTGCCACTGCTACAACTAAGGGTAGGTGATATCCAGACTCTCTGAATCCATTTGACGAGTTTAATCTAAAATTTACGTCATGTTCGGTTGAAAGATTTAGGAAGGAATTTGAAAAGGAAAACGGAAAGAGAAAATATAAGTAAAATATAAATAAAATATATTTATATTTCACCTAATTACACATATTTTTTTCTTGTTCCTTTCTAAATTCCTTATCAAATTTCTTGACCTAACACAGTTAAGGATTTGAAATTGAGCGTAAAGAGATGAGATTGTTTGGGCTTTTTCAATTGAACCATCTTGTTAAATTCTTCATTTGAATGTTCTTTTTCATGAATCTTTCAAACAGATCATTAATATAAAAAAATTAGAGCATTTATACACAATTCCTAATTTACAAACTTATACTCAATTACTAACTAAAATTCTTTGAATCTTTAATATTGTATTTGGTTGGGAGATTTGGAAAGATATTTAGAAAAAGAAAGAGAAAATGTGTGTGAAATTAAGTGAAATGTAGATTTATTTTATTCATATTTCATCTATCTTTTTCTTTTCTATTTCCAAATAAATAATGTTGTATGCACTAATTAGTGTACCAATTGATGATGTGACATAATTTAAGAGGTTTTAGTATCTGTAATGTGATTAATGAGTGAGGTCAACAATGATGTCATTATTAGTATTGATACACTAGTTAGTATACAAATTGGTACATGTAGCACCATCGTTTCTAAATTCCTTCTCAAATCTTCCAACTAAACATAACATAAGTCTCATTAAATTTTTAATAGTCGGAATTACTCTTCAAATAATGATTATTCATAATTTATGATTATCTAGAACGGAACATGATGCTTTGATATTTATTTTGATTTCCAAAACTTTCAAATTGGAAAACTAAAAAAAAATTATATGCAATGTTTTTTTTATTTTTTAAAAATTAAAAAAATGAATTATTTGTTTTGTGCAAAATTAAAAATTTTGTGTCTAAAGGAGCATAATGATAGAACATTGATGTGCAAAACTGAAAAAAAAAAAAATTAAAATGAAAAAACTGATAATGTTCTCAATTTTAAAACTGAAAAAAACTGATAATGTTCTCTATTTTATTGGATAGTTGAATCAAACTAATAAGTAGAAGGGCAAAAACGTTTAATCTCATACTCTGTTTTTTTATTAGTTAATGAAATAATTATCTGGAGCATTACTATGAAAAATTGATAACAGTTTTAGTTTTAAAAATTAAGAAAATCTGATGACATTATCAATTTTACTAAATAGAACTTATTGGTTTTAAAAATTTTAGATAAAACCTGAGCTACCAATATATTTGTAAATAGGACTTTTAAGTAATTAACTCAAAAAAAAAATTAGATTAGATGAATCATCCTAAATACATGGTGTCGATTAAAAAAAAAAATGTAAATTAAATCAATTTAGACTATAAGACTTAGTTTGATTTTCTAAATACATGATTGTGTCTTGAGTTTTAGATAGGTCAACTGTATTTCATGATTGAATCCTTAGTTTTATAATTACAAATTTGGTTTTGAAATGAACGTAACCATTTAGATTTCTATATATATATATAATTTGTTATCTAATCATTTTTATGATTGTTATTCTAAATTTCATTAAACTGTAGGTAACAATTTGATTCTTAACTTACTCCCAATGAATAATTTTTTTTGAAAAAAATTAAAAAATAAATAATTTGAACCAAGAATGTATTCCTTTGGTTTAGTTTTTGAAATAAGATTTGAGTTTTGAGTTGTGATTTAAAAGATAAGTTTTTAAAATAAGTTTTGAAAAAAGAAAGCTTATTTAGTTATGAGTTTTGAGTTGTATTTTTAAATTGTTTTGAATTTATTTATTTTTAAATATTTAAACATTTTCTTAATTTTATTGTTTTAGGATAAATAGTTTTCATTGTAACTATTTATTTATTTTTTTAATGGGTGCTATATTTACTACATTTGTTTTTCATTTCTTCAAAATTTTTGTATTGGTTAAGTATAATTTTGATTAGTTAATACAAATAAAAAACATAACAAATTATTTTGCAAATACTTAAAGCCAACTTAAAATTCTACATTAGTGTATCGAATCCAAATCCCAATGGCTATGACCATTTGGACATTGGTAAAAATACCGAACGCAATTTGCTTTCGTTTGTTCCATCCACTCTCGCATGAACCCAGCCTCATAAGCACAAAATATTTTGAATATTTAAAAATTTTATTTCTTTATTTTAAATATATTTCTTTATTTTTAATATTTTATTTAATTTTTTAAATATTTTTATATTTTTGTAAATTTTAAAAAAGTTTGAATCATCCTTATATATCTAAATCATAACAAATTGTTTAGCCAACACCTAAAAAAAACAACAAAATATTTTTTCAAAAAAATAGAAAAGATTTTTTTTTCAAAATAAAAAAATATTTTTTCAAAGAAAATATAATAATTTTAAAGAACAAAATAAAATATTGTTTTTTTTAAATAAATAAAAAAAGTGTTTTGAAAAGTTATTTGGTTATGAGTTTTATTGAGAAGAGTTTTTGACATTTTATTTGGTTATGAGTTTTGAAATTTTTTTATCCTAATCATAATTTGAAAATCAAACCAAATGCAACCTAAGTTTTTTATTTTTATTTTTTATTGAACCATGAATGTAAGTTGTATAGTCAAAAAGTCTAACAACACAAAAAAACAAAATAATAATAATAATAAATATTGGGGAAATTGTGAATTAGTTAGAAGGCCAAAAAATAATTACAAAATGGTGGAAAAGTTTATAATTTTTATCGTTGATTTAAAATTTATTTGAAAATATGGGCTGAATTGTAATTTCCACAATATATATATATATACACAATCCAACACAACTATGAGATAAATTTTTAAAAAAAAAAAAAAAAATGCAGGTAGAATTAACATAAGAGTGAGCATGTGAGAGATTTTTTAATGAGTACTATTGGACCCATTATTATCAAGTGTGTAACAAATCAAAAGTTGATAAATATCTTGTCACATTATTATGGGTAGAATTTTGAATACTTTTTAAAAATTTCAAACATTTTACTTTTTTAATGGTCCCATAATAGTCTTTTTTATTATTATTATTATTTATTGTCCATAATAGTCCTCAATTTTATTTTATTTTATTTTATTTTTGGGATAAGAGGAAATTACAAGAAGCAAAAAAAGATGAAACAAGAAAATTAAGACTTATTTTGAAAAATAGATGAAAAGTTGATTTTTTTAATTTTTTTGACTATTTTTAAAAACGTACAATAAAATAAAGAAATAATATAACCTAAAAAAACTAAAAGATCAAAAAAAAAAAAGGAAAGTTTTTATTGTATCACCAAAATAGTTCTAAGAGCATCTCTAGTGATTTGCCATTGGAGTTGCCATTGCTATAATATAGCAGTTGTGTTGAAAAATGATGTTCTAATGGTTGAATATGGCAGTTGTCAAATTTAACAAATGTCAAAACTTATGTCAAATTTGACACAAGGTTTGGCAGCTGTCATTTGTGCCAACTCAGCTAAAACCAACAATTTCCCTTATTCTCTTCCAGGCAAAACCAATTGTTTCACCATTTTTCTTTTTTTACATCAAAATTCACCATTTTTTTTTTCAATAATTATTTTTTTAATTTACCCAAAATCAACAAAGTTTTTCAAAATCAGCAATTTCATAACTTCAAATCAACAATTTCAGAATATGAACAAAATTGAATCAGCAATTTCATGACAGTTTTTCAGCAATTTCAACAATTTCATGACAATTTTTTACAGAATCATCAATTTTAACAGATGTCATAAATACTTGGGTTTGCCATTTGTTGTTCATTTTCCAATAGATTTCAGCAATCATCTTCTTCATCTTCATCTTCTTTGTGACCATCTTCATCTTTCTCCATTGTCTGTGAAGGCTAGATACTATTACCATCTCTGCTCTGTTTTCTCCTTTGCCTAGAGTTCAAAACTGTGTGTGTGTGTGTGTGTGAGAGAGAGAGAGAGAGAGAGAGAGAGACGGCCGATGAGTCACAACGTTGAAGGAAGCGGTGAAGAGATCGCCGGCGGTGCGAGCAGATCTAGTTTTGGTAGTTCAAAGTAGATCTGGTGGTCCTTGGTTCAGAAATGATGATCGTCTCTTCGATCTTGTCCGACGTCGCCGATCCATTCTAAGAGAGAGAGAGAGAGAGAGAGAGAGAGAGAGATGGGGGGTAGACGATAGAGATTTGCGATGGCGAAGAGAAGAGAGAGAAGTTCTCATTGTGGGAAGGGGTTGGCAGAGAGAGAAGATAGATAGGGTTTGTAAAAGAAGAGATATAAGGAGAGAAGAAAGATAGAGTGATTGTTTGGAAATGACAGGAAGATGAAAGAGAGAGGAAGATGATTCTATAAACATTTCTCAACTATTGGATTATATAAAGATCCAATGGTGAGGGTATTGTCTTGGGATGTGTAACATGAGCCCAACGGCTCTATTTCAATCTTGAATTAAAAAAACGACTATAAATTCCAAACAGACAACACACCAACGACTATAAATTAAACGGTTAAAAAAAATGCCATGTTTTTAAAAGCAAAAATATCTTTAATTATATTTTTCTTTTTTATTTTTCACACAATCAGTATGAAAAGTTTATCAAAAACAAAGAGAGGAAAATCATTTACCACTAAAAAAAAATCACTAAAAAACTTATATTAAAATAACACTTACAAATTCAAAGGGAAAGTAAGTTGAAATTTGCAAAACATGTGTATTATTGAAATGTAAATGCTATAATTTAACAAATTATTACTATTCATTATAAAATTATAATAATAATATTATTATTATAGTGGATAGCATTGGAGATGGTCGAAGCAATCTCCACGAAGCAGCTGCTCAACAAACCGCAATCCCACCACATACTAGTCCTTAGAAGCCCAAGTATTGGATGTTTCGGTTGACTAAGTCAACCACCGATAATCCCATCCATGCATTACATCATCGCCTACGAAGAATTATTTTGGATATAGCTTATAAAAAGAGATCTGAATAAGTTAATAATTTGATTTTCTTTTTTAAATATTGCAAAAAGGGATAAAAAAAATTCTATAAAAGTCAAAAAACTTATTTCATATTTTATGTGATATTGCTCTAAATCAATCAAAGTCATTTATTTGTGTGAATCCTCCGTATACATGATTTGGACTATGTGAATGCCTTTTTACACCCACTTCTAGTTTAAAAAATCAGTCTAATTTTTAGACTAAATAAGCTTTGATTAGTAGTTTGAATTTCAACTTATTTTAAAGGATAAATTACATAAATAGTTTCTATAATTTAGAGTTTGTGTCATTTTGATTCTTGACTTTTCAATTATGACACATTTGACCTTAAATTTTGAATCTTGAATCTTGTTCCAAATAAGGACAATTAAATATATAATTAGATTTTTCAAGGGTAAAATTGTTAATTTGATAAAATATAAAATAATTTGATAAAAATAAATGTCAAACAAATATTTTTGAATTTTTAAAAATTATTTCTACCTACTAAAAATAAAATTATGTAAAATTGATAAATCTTTTAGACATTTATTTTTTTTTTTACCAAATTAATTTTTATTATGTGTTTGGATGATGATTATGTAAAATTAATTTTAAAAAATTAATCATGTAATTTTTATTAATTTTACATAATTTTATCATTGGTGGATAAAAATAATTTTTAAAAAATTGAAAATATTTTTTTGACATTTATTTTTGTCAAATTAGTTTATGCTTTATCAAATTGATGATTTTAGTCTTGAAAAATTTAATAATATTTTCAATTTTCCTTATTTGGAACAAGATTCAAAATTCATGGTCAAATGTGTCACAATTGAAAATTCAGGGACCAAATGACACAACTCCCAAACTATAGAGACGATTAGTGTAATTAATCCTATTTTAAATGACTCAAATTTTGGCTTGCCAATCGACCGGTCGGTTATTCGAAAAAAAAGCTGGCAATCGCAATCGATAAGGTGATAATTGTAATAGACAAACATTACACCGATCATCCGAATAATCTATCGACAAACACAAATTCAGATTGTTCGAACAAGTTTCAGTCGAAGCTACTAATAATTATTAAAATTAATAATACCTTACTATAAATTCTGCAGAAGAGCTCTTTTTTTGATGAGCAAGTTTTAACATTGATATACGGAGGAGAGAGAGATGAGTTCCCAGGCGAAACAAAAAACACCGAACCCGAACCCATGCACTCCTCATGCGGTGTGCATGCCATACCCAGCACAAGGCCACATCAACCCAATGCTAAAACTAGCAAAGCTACTCCACCACAAGGGCTTCCACATCACCTTCGTCAACACTGAATTCAACCACCGCCGCCTCCTCAAATCCCAGGGCCCCCACTCCCTCTCCGGCACCGCCTCCTTCCGCTTCGAAACCATCCCCGACGGCCTCCCTCCCTCCGAGGCCGACGCCACTCAGGACATCCCGGCACTCTGTCACTCCATTATGCACAACTTTATTGATCCCTTCAGAG
Source organism: Camellia oleifera (assembly GCA_022316695.1). Taxonomy (NCBI): domain Eukaryota; kingdom Viridiplantae; phylum Streptophyta; class Magnoliopsida; order Ericales; family Theaceae; genus Camellia; species Camellia oleifera. The sequence goes on along the minus strand of CM039307.1, from coordinate 35,213,737 downwards.
TCTTACTCGACAAAATCAACGACGAGGCTGCTGCATCGTCGGAGGTACCTCCGGTGACATGCGTAGTTTCTGATGGGGCGATGAGCTGCTTTACTCTGAAAGTGGCTGAAGAAGTGGGCATACCTGCTGTTATTTTCTTCCCTACTAGTGCTACTGGCTTAATGGGCCATGTTGCATTTCCCAAACTCATCGAAAAGGGTCTTGCTCCACTCAAAGGTTCGTGTGCTGAAATTTGTTTTTATTATAGAATTTTTTATGTGGAATTATGAGTTTTGTCCACAATTTTTGGTTCATTGGCCCTGTTTGATTCTTCAAGATAAAAGTTTGAATTGGAGATTATTGGCCCTGTTCGGATACTCTGTCCCGGATCCCACTCCCATTTCTCTGTCCCATTACTGTGATGTTAACACGTGTCCATTAATAAAATCTATTAGCACACCGTTAACACTATATAGCCCCTATCTCCTTTTCTTCTTCGCAAGAGTCCATCAGCAGCCACATCAACTTAGGCCTCCTTTGGTAACAGGTCGGTTTAGTCAAAAAGTCAAAACGTTACTAAAAAAGTTAAAAAGCCAATAACTCATACCAAAAAATTAAAGATTCTCTTTTCTCTCTATTTTTTGCACATCTTTTCGTAAAAAGCTAAAAAGTCATCCCAAACATACTAGTTTTTTTTAGCTCACATTTTAGTCAAATAGCCAAAAAAATTACTAAATTAACATCTTTCCAAACGAGGCCTTATTATCATTTTCATCGGCATGGTGATGTCCTGCAATGACTACACTACATAATAGGTTTTCATTCTTTAGAAATATAATCGTCACAATCATTAACATCACACCAGATTAGTTCTCATCATGACAACAAGAACCCAAAATTTCCAATTATAATCGGAACATTTAAGAAATAAATTTAATGTAATTTTAGTTTTCTAAATTCAGTTTTTCAAAAATTGAATTTTTTGTTTTTTGTATTTTTTTTGTTTTTAGTGAATATTTTTAAAATTGTACGCATTTTTTCTACTTTTTTAGATGTACGTTACTTAGATGTATTTAAAAAGTAAAATATTTGTGAAAAAAATATTTCAAAGAATTAATAAATACAGAAAAATATAAAAAATATATTCAATTTTCGTATTTTTTTTATTTATATTTATGGTATTTAGAGAATTTTTTTAAAGATTTTTTTGTACGAAAATTATACTTTTTAAATGTGTTTATGTTAGGTGTGTCTAAAAATTAAAAAAATTGCTTAAAATATTAAAAAAAATCAATAAAAACAAAAAAAATACATAAAATAAAATTTTCCGAAAAGTATTTTTAGAAAATCCAAACCAACCAAAGTGATTCTAGTCTTCTTTTTTATTATTTATTTATTTATTTATTTATTTTTGGTGTAAATAAACATCGGATTGAAGAAGAAGAGAAAATTTTGATTGGGTTGGGTTATGCAAAATAACAGAGTAGCTCTGCAATTTATTACTCAATATATATATATAGATAGAAAAAGGAAGAAGATAGTGGGTTGCCGTTTGAGTCGACAAATATAAATAGATCTTGTGGAAGCCGCCGCTGTGCAGCAAGTAGATCTCGTCAACTTGTATACACCAAGGGCTCATTTGAATGGGCAGATTAGTGTAGGATAGAATTATTATTAATTCATGCAGCTTACATTTCATTGTTTGGTTGTAAATTTTATTATTTAAATTAGATTATAACGACCATTTTATTGGATAAAAATGATTTTTAATCTTACAACTAATAACGCAAAACATACCCATAATTAAGATTATATGTTTTTATATCTATTGCAAAACAAGCATGAATAAGAGAAAATTATATATCTCACTCATTTTGCTAGATAACCAATACTATATTAATCCCCTAAATTATTAATCTCCTCACTATTAAACCTGCAAATCAAACAGGCCCAAGTGTATTGTAGCATGAGTATTCGTTTATGCATAGTATTTTCCTAACTGTAATCTTTTTCTTCAAAGTGCAGATGAAAGTTATTTAACCAACGGTTACCTAGACACTGTGATAGACTGGATACCAGGCATGAATGGCATACGATTGAAGGATCTCCCAAGCTTCATTAGAGCCACTGAACTGAATGTCATGATTCATTTCGTTTTGGAAGCAATTGACAAAGCCCGCGAAGCTTCGGCCATCATTTTCAATACCTTCGACGCTTTAGAACATGACGTTTTAGAAGCATTGTCAACAATGTACCCACCCATATACCCCATTGGCCCTTTTCAGTTTCTCCTCGACCAATTCCCACAAAATCACTTGAATTCCATTGGATCAAGCCTATGGAAAGAAGAAACAGAGTGCCTTTCATGGCTTGACTCGAAACAACCCAATTCAGTTATTTACGTCAACTTTGGCAGCATCACTGTTATGACACCCCTACAATTGATTGAATTCGCCTGGGGACTCGCTAATAGCAACCAAACATTCTTATGGGTCATTAGGCCTGATCTGGTTGTTGGTGACTCGGCGATTCTTCTACCGGATTTTGTGAGTGAGACTAAAGAAAGGAGTCTATTAGCAAGTTGGTGCCCTCAAGAACAAGTCCTCAATCATCCATCAGTCGGAGGTTTCTTGACACACTGTGGATGGAATTCGACTCTTGAAAGTATTTGCAGTGGGGTCCCTATGTTGTGTTGGCCATTTTTTGCCGAGCAACAGACAAATTGTTGGTCATGTTGCAGCCAATGGGGTGTAGGCATGGAGATAAACAGTGATGTTAAGAGAGAGGAAGTTGAGAGAATGGTGAGAGAGTTGATGGGTGGAGAGAGAGGGAAAGAGATGAGGAGAAAGGTCATTGAGTGGAAGAAGTTGGGTGAAGAGGCCACAGCTTGTTCTGTTGGGTCATCTTACTTGAATTTTGAGAAATTGGTCGGGGGTGTGCTCATGTCTACCGGTTCAAACCAAAGTAGTTAGTTTGTGTGCCAATTTTCATCTTACAGGCAATTTCCGAAACAAGTTGTTTCTTTTTATTTTTTATTTATTGTTTGCAATAATCATGTGCAAGTATGTCAATGCCAGGGTGTTTGGGGAAGGGCCTGTACTTTGTTTCGACATTGGATCTCATAATTGTATTGTATGTTTTTTTAATAAAGAAGTTGTTCTTCATGTCAGAGTTTTTTTTTGTAATTTGTATTTTCTGTTTTTGTCATTAAATAATGATATACATAATTGTAATTTTTTCTTTAATCCAAATAATCTTTCGTCCAACCCAAATGAGTAATGTTAAGGATCATTAAAAAAAATTAGGAAATGTTTCAACAAGATTAATGTGTAGTGTTTTATTGTATGCGTAATCAAATAATGGAGAATCTTCATGAAACATTTCATGATATATTTTTTTATGATTCTTAACATTATTCAACCCAAATTGCCGGAACCTCTTTCTTGCCCGAAATTAATTATATGATTGAGTGAATTTTACCTTTTAATTATAACCATCTATCCATGTCAATGTTATAATTTCCATGGAACTTTCTGGTCATCATATTGAAGTTGGGATCTATACATGATGGATAAGTGATAATATGTTATTAATATTTTTGTATTACCGTTACAATAATAAATATTTTTATATCCTTAGGCAATTCAATAAAATCTCAAATTTCATTCTGATCCATTGATTTCAATTTATTATTCATGACATCAATTCATTTTTCATGACATCAATTCATTTAGTAGAATCAATACTTTCTATGGCTTGTGACAATAAAACCGAGTCTTTACTTATCCCAATATTATAATAAAATTGCTATAGATATACCACATAATCATTCGAAATGACAAATTTCTTTACCTTATGAGATCTTCTTAATATTATTTCTTGTGATTCTTCTACAACTTTTCATCGGTGATAATTACGTTATAGAGTAATTGATTATTTATTTGTTATTCCAAGACATTAAGTTGTTTAACAACTATAGGAACAACAATTTCCTTATTATGGGTAATGATACTTGTACCCAAACTTATTGAATAATCATATTTTATGATTTATCACTCGCATTGATTTCACCATTTTTGTTAAATTTGATATTATCGATTTTTGCAATTTTTGTACTATGTCCAAGATAGTAAAATTAATACCCTTTGAATTTTCAAGATAATCAACAAAATAACCACTGATTATTCTAAAATTCAATTTCTTTTTATGTGAATCAATAATTCTAATTTTTTAGACAATCCCAAACATGCAGGTGTCTTAAGTTCGGTTTCCTTCATCTTCACTGTTCAAAGTGAGTGTTTGGAATTGCCTTACTAAGAACCAGATTCTATATGAAAACAATAAATCATAACGACATACATCCACAATATTATGAGTATTTAGAAATTATTTAACATACTTTTAGTCATATTCATTAGAGTACAATAATGTTTCTCAACTATATCATTCTGCTGAGGCATTATGCCTTTTATAGAGTTTAGCAAATAGACTTGTGCTTTGCGCTATCTTTATTTTTTTTTTCACATTTTTGTTTAATTGTCTTTCTTTCTTAATAATGTACACATCAATGGTGTCCATTTACTTAGAGATCTATTATGCAATAAATAAACAAAATCATAAAGTGAAAATTCAACTATAAAAATGATAAAATAACTTTACTTACCAGACATAAAGTGTCAAAATGGCATATTAATGTCTATTTGGGTATATACAGAAGTCATGTATATCTTGTGACACTTTACTTAATGTGATTGAATTGTTTTTCCTTAATGCAACCCACACTCCTACTAAAAGTAATAAAATCTAAATTCAAAAGAATCTCATCTTTATTAGGCTTAATAAAAAAAAAATTCAAAAAAAAGAAAAAAAAGAAAAAAAAAATAGTGCAATCTTTTATGCCACATGTTTGAAGAGTTTTCATTTATCAAGCTATATTTAGGACCAACATAATGATGCAAGATAAATTAAAATTTTGAGAAATCATTTACTTTTAATTTATACAAAAGACCATAAATAATGCCAAAATTAACAAAAGAGGTATTTTCAATAAATTAAACTTTTATTCTAAATTTTGAAAATAACCATCAAGGTTAATTAAGTTTGGACAAATCAATAAATAATTTTCAAAATTAGAATCAATATAAAAATTTGAAATAAAGTCTAAATAATGATCAATGTCCAAAAATAAACAATAAGTCCCAATAATTTCAGTTGAGATTTTAACATAATTGGTTTGAAAATAATCTTGCATCGAAAACAAACTCATTCACAAATATTCTTAAATTATTTAATTGAGCAGTTAAGTTAGATAATTCAATGACATGCTCATACATCTCATGCATACCATCAAAGTTTATGTCGGTAAACTTAATCATAAGTGTCCTAGCAAAAAAAACCTTATTAGCAGTTCGAAAACATTTTTTCACACTATTTAGCATTATCAATTTAAGGAAGTTAAAACTTAATGTTTGCTACACTCATTCACATAAAAATATAAACTTTATTTGTTCGGTCCTTTTATATTTTAGGAAAAGTTTTTTCTTTCTTTTATACTGCTTGAATAATAGCAATAAATTTCTCAAATAGTAACACTAAGTCAAAATTTAAAACATCGAGATAAAACTGAACTTGTTCTATTTATTTTGAGAAATCTTTTTCATTTAAAATTGAAACAAATAAGGTATAAAAATATAGCGAAATAAAACTTTAATCAATAATTCATGCTCACTACATTAATGCTAAGAGTAATCAATAATTGACAATTAGTCAAGATAAACACATATTTAAACAATCACAAATAGTATTACTGTGATCTACCTTTGGGATAATCTAATAGCATACTATTTAACAATTATGGTGATTCCCTTTCAGTAATAGGACTAATTGATAAAATATTCATAATTAAGTAGGTCTGTTACCTTTGGGTATTCATTCCAATATCAACTATGAATACCCATCAACTGTCGTATTCCAATTCAATAATTACTTAGAAGTGGTGCACCTTTGGGCCAATCTAATATCTTTGTAATTAAAGAATTGCGATTTGCAAAATCATTATTTTTTAATACTTGAGAAGGGTATTAAATTTCAATTATTTGATTTGATATCTATGTGTCATTTTGGCAACTATCAATCGTATCCTAATTTAAATTTCAAATCAAAATAAAAATTTTGCGTAAACATTTTTGAATAAATAATAATTTATTCACAATTATTCATCATCATAATCATAATGCACATTACTAAATCATAAGAATAATATTAACACAATAAATATTAACACAATTCATATTCTATGTCACATAAGAATATATATTTTTGTTCCTCATCAAACCACTTATAAAAATCAAGTGGTAATAACATCATACTGGAATAATTTTTTAGAGGTTACAGTTAGATCTATAAATAGCAATATGCTTGGTACTATAAAGATTACAATAAAATTTTAATAGATTTCTCATACTAAAATTTAATAACACTTTAATGCGCTTCACAGTAAAATTTGGTAATATAAAACTTGGCAAAACATGAATAATTATCACCGTCATGATTAATAAACATACAAGTTAACAATTCTTTGCTACCATATACCATATCCTAAAATTTATAAGCATATATAACAAATAAATTTTATACATAAAATAAGAATACATCTGTTGAGACTTTGAAAATACGCATGCTCAGCATATTAATATAAAATTTAATTTTGATCATCTCACACTACTACCGGTCTATTGCTTAGATGATCATAAATCATGGCAAAGGAATTTATAATACAATTTTAGTAACGAAAATTCCAACAATAATTTATATATGCAAGACACATGCAAGCAATACCCAATTCAACATACTATCGGGTTTTGAACAAAATTTTGCAATTAACAAAATTTAACTAAATTTATTTAAGAAAAAAAAAAAAACATGATAATTCATGAACACAGGCTCTAATACCACATGTAAATAATTTTATGGTGTTATGCATATAACAACCTTCATAATCCAAAATTGTGAACTATCATTGTGCGGGGGGAAAATATCTGATACCGCTCGTACTCCTCACGTCCAAGCTCCGCTTCGATCCGATTAACCTATGAACACAACAGCGGTGAGCTACCCGATGGTGTGTTTCCGGAAAACCCCTCCGACAGTCAAGTTAGCACACACTCAGAGAGAGAGAGAGAGATGAGCAAACTCAGTGCTAAAGTTTTTCTCACCAATTGATGTTCTATCCCCAGCATGGGGGGCGCAGTCATGCTTATATACCTTTTGCGCTTGCCTCTGCATCTATTTGCTGTTTAACGCGTGGACCTGCTCTTCTATCCTATTTCCCCACGTGTTAGTGCAAATTTAACTAAACACCACCTAATCAAACCGCCAAACGGCGTTGGCGCGAACAGGCAGCTCGACAGCGCTGACCCAGCCGAGCTCCTAGCCAAGCTCCATCATGACCAAGCTTAATAGTCATCCGTTATGACCGAGCTTCTGCTCGGTTGGGCATGTCTGCGGCAGATCCCACTTGCCGAGCTAAACGAGCGAACAATAACAACCGGGCTGGCAGAGGATCATCTTGGCCAAATATGGTCTGGATTTCAACCGAGCAAACTTTCTCCCGGAACGGCCTAGCTTAGCTCGGCCCAAACACGCTCAGACCACCTTCAGCCCGGCCAAAACCGTGGCCCAAGGCGCGATTATGAAATCTCCCTCTCAATCATGATTTTCACAAATAATAACATAATGCGGAAAATAAATAACATACCCGGATCAGTTATGCGAAACCTTCGAGTAATCCATAATTGATTGAACGTAAACCTAATATCAATATTAGTGGAAAAAAAGGTTTTTCTCTCTTAACCTTCTTTAGAATACATTGAATTCAAAATTGATTTGATGGGTAGTCTGAATATCCTTTTATAGGTAGAGAACGGACCAATTTCCTTATTCAACAATGATTCCACTTTTTCATCAAAGTAGGATACTTGGAAAACACTCTTCTTTATTTACCAATTAATGTAGCAAAAAATATGGAATCATAATTCTACCAAATCTCTAATTTATAATACCATATCATGTGGTCAACATAATAACTAAATAATTAATTTAGCCTTACACTTTGGACTAAGAAAATTTGAAATTGGACTTCTCAACCGAGCGCCCTATTTGAAAAGATCAATAAATACAGAATACTATGAAAATGTTTTGAGTTTTTGTATTTTTGGTTCTTACTGACTGAACTTTTCTTTTAAAAAAATTTATAAATATTATACTTTTAAAATTTATTTATATTAGGTGTGTTTAAAAAAAAAATTATTTTAAATATTAAAAAAATTTAATAAAACAAAAATATATAAAAAATAAAAAACTAAATTTTTAGAAAAGAGAAATAAAGCAAACAACAAAAAAACTACTTTTAACCTCGGCTCCAAAAGAGGCCAACGTCAAATGGACCCACCGTGACTGTCTCTAAACAAGGTATACGAGCAAAAGGAAATCCAACGTTAATGAATGTGGTTAGAGACCCGTTGGGACAACCCGTTGAGATGAGCTGGGCTGAGGAGGTGGATTAGGTTAAGTTACTTGGGGAGCTTGGGGCATGACAACGTGTTGTTTTAGATGTATTGTTATTTGTGAAAAAAGTAAATTTTACAATTTTTTTATTGTGATTGGAGATAGTTTGTAATTGGTCAAAAGCATAATGACCACAAAATAATTTTTTGTGGATGATAGGTAACATCACGTCTATTGGCGCAAGGTGGTGTTCCATGTGAGAGTTGGTTAAAATACGAGAAATATTAGACACTTATAATTTAAATATTTAAATTTATCTTTTATGATATTATTATAGAGTCAGGTTTTATATAATTAAGTTTACAACAAATTAAAAATTAACATGTAATTTGTTTGTGAATAAAATTAAAAAGGCTTTTAAGGGTTTTGATTTTTATAAAAAATAATTCAAAAAAACTCGGAATCAAAAATTTTATTAAGAATTTTACAGTGAAAAGTGTTGTACAACTCATATTCACCATTTGTATATTAGGATCAAACCTAAATGAATTTCAATTGGATTCGTTTGGGATGTGGGTTAATTTTTTGATTTTTTAGTTTAGTCTGGGGCTAAACAACTTTGTTTGAGATAGACTTTTTAATTTTTTTGACTTTTATAAGAGAAAATATGAAATGATTATGATTTAGATATGACATTTTATCTTATTGACTTTTTAATATATTTTGTCTTTTTATGACTATTTTAACCTAAATGTAATATGCCAAACGAGCATTTATTTTTTAAAATAATTTCTAGACAAAATTTTAAGTCCTATCACCGCTATAAAAAATTTGTTAGACTATCTCCAACGTTGTATCAAATTGTGCATCAGATTTGAAATTTGATGAAAAAGCCACTTTTTCTCCCTCCAATGGTTTCACCAAACTAATATCAAATTGAGAATTAAGCAAAAATTTCACGAAACTGAGGACAACGTGAGATTTCACCATTTCACCGTGCATTTCACTGTGAGTTTACGTTAAAAGTGGTCCTACCGATTAACCAATCGGACGTTCGGCCGGTTGATCCACTGGTTGTCCCAAAGGACATCCCATTGGTTGTCTCTGCATACAAAAAAATTACATAACAGTGCTTCAGTGCAGCTTTGCATTTTCTCAAACTTGGCTCCATTTCTAAAAACAAAGAAATCAAACAACACCTTCACACAACAGCTAGTTAAGGTCCACCATTCTTGCGTTTTCCCCTCTTAATCTCTGCCAATCATGTCCTATCTTCCCTTCACTTTTCCCAGGAAAATGGTTCACCATTGGACCAAAGAAGAAGAAACCAACACCATTGATGATTTTTCACCATTGTTGGTGTCCCAGGAAAATGGCACACCATTGGACCAAAGAAGAAGAAACCAACACCATTGATGATTTTTCACCATTGTTGGTGTGCCATGATGGTGATCAACGCTTAGTTTTTTCTTCTTGGGTCAACATTGATCAAACTGAGTGTTGTTTGATAATTGATCAAAGGAATTGCAGAACCAAAGAAGAAGAAGAAACCAGAGAGATAGAGGGGGCAAAAAAAAATTCAGTGCATGGCCGGTCAACCGGTTAGTCGTCCTGCCGAACGTCCCTAGTTTTTGATGCAAACTACAGTGCACCGTTGGAAGAACTCATATCAAATTGAAGAAATCGTCCTTTTTTTACTCAAATTTGATAAAAAAAAAGAAAAGTGAACCATTGAAAATAATCTTAGAAGTGATTAAATTAGATAGCAGAGCATTGGAATCTGTTGTTGTTGGAGGGAAAAGTATGGTGATTTGAAGGGAGGCATAAATAGGAGATTAACTATGAAAGGGGTATGAAGGTTAACTATAACCAAGTTATTTAGAAATTTTTTAATGGAGAGCTTGACTCATATGATAAGGGCCTGTTTGGTAATCAATCCGTTTTCAGTTTTCAGTTTATATTTACAGAATTTTAAAAAACTGTCATAAAAACTTGTTTGATAATTTTTTTAATTTATAAATAGTTGTCTCAGTTTATAAATTTGAGGAGAAAACATAAACTCAAAAAGTTTTCAATTTTTTTTTTCAATTAACTTTTTTTTTTCAATTATTTTTTTCCCAATTAAAATTTTTTCAATTATTTTTTTAATTAATTTTTTTTCATTTTTTTTTTCAAATAATTTTTTTCCAATTAATTTTTTTTTTCAATTAATTTTTTTTTCAAATATTTTGTTTTTCAATTAATTTTTTATCAATTAATCTTTTTTTTTTCAAATATTATTTTCCCAATTAATTTTTTTTTCAATTATTTTTTTAATTAATTTTTTTTCATTTTTTTTTTCAAATATTTTTTTAATTAATTTTTTTCAATTATAATGTGTGTGATCTCATTGTCATAAATAATAAAAATAAAAATAAATATTTTAGGCCTGAACAAACATATTTTTTAATTTATGCTTTTAAATTTTTTAAAACATTTTATTTAAACCAAATGCAGTTGTAATTTATATTTTTTTAAAAAATAAACAAAAATTAGTTTATAAAATTTTGATAAACATAAACAAAAAACGTAAATGTTACCAAACGCTACCTAAGTGTTAGTCGTGTCAGTTTCTTTTCTTTTCTTTCTTTTTTTAAGTGTATTTTTCTAAATATATAATATTATTGATTGTTTTATTTTGTGGGCCAATTCACCCGGGAGAGGGGTTAGGGTAGAGCGCTATCCCATTGGATTGGAATTTATTGTGTGAGGGGTTGTTTGGGATGTTCTAAATAAGTGTACTTTTTAACTTTTTATGAAATATGGGTTAGATTTGAAGTGATGTAGTGGAGAGGTAATGTAACTTAAATAAAATGACGTGAGTTAAACGCAATGGACATATTGTTTTACTTTACATAAATGTTATTTAATTAAAATAATAAGTTTAGTAAATCTCTCCAATTTATCAAAAAATTTGCTAACTGATAACCTAAATAACTTGAGTACTACGTATTTCTTTTTTCTTCTTTTTCTGGTAAAAAGTACTACTTATTTTTATTTCTAACATGTGTGACACATTTGATCAAAAAAAAAAAAAAAAAAAAAAAAAGCTAAATTATAAATACACTCCTAAAATTTGCTTGAAATACGAATTGTCCCCTATAGTTTAAAAAATTACAAATACCTCCCTATCAGATTTTTTTATTTAACAAAATTAATTGAAAAAGTAAAATTTCTAACTGTTCACCTATACAATAATAAAATTATATGAATTATTAATTGAAATAAAATTTTAACATTATTAAAAACTATTAACTAATTTGATGATTTATTAATAAAAAGATCTATTTGTTATGAAATTAGAAACCTCAAGAGACATAATGTAATTTTTAAAACCACAAGAGCTAATTTGTAATTTAAGTAATTTTTTAAACTTTAGGAGACATAATGTAATTTTTAAAACCACATGAGGTAATTTGTAATTTAAGTAAACTTTAGGGTGTGTGTTTGTAATTTATCTCTAGTGTAAGAAATTTATTTCTATATATGGTGTTGTGCATAAAGTTATGTATATCATTTTTTATTATATTTATTTCATTGCTAATAAATACATTTTTGGAAATAAAATAATTTCATGCAAACAAGATTTACTCTTTGAAACAAATTTAAGCCCAAAAATATACTAATTCATCATTACATAGAGCAATAACACTTTTTAATAATTAAAATATTTCATCTCTAAATTTTTAACTCTAAAACATATTTGGGAACGACCAAAAAGCAAAGTCTTCTTTTGAATTTTTTTTTTAATCATTAACGATTTTTTTTTTTTTTTAAATAGTATCAATTTCTTTTATACTTTTTCAGTTTGTCATGTGTCGAATTTAAAAAGTAAATTTTTTTAAAAAAAAATTAAAAATTGAAAAATCCAAAATAAATCAAAAAAGTCCAATATCTTTTACTTAATTTTTGTCCTTTTTTTTTGAAAATTTTAATTTTTTTAATTTTTTTTTTCGGTCGATCCCGTTGATAAGAATTTAAAAGTCTAAATTTAAAAAAAAAAAAAAAAATCACTAAAAATGAAAATAAATCAACAAAACACTTGCCTCAAAAGCAAACTACAAATACTAATTTGTTGTTATGTAACTTGCGTATGGTATGTGGCTATCAATTTTGAGTAGTATTTTTCCAACTATAAATGTTTTGAGCAATGATAGAGGTCCCTTTTTTAGAGGACTCTCACAACCCCTATAGTGATTCACATCATTCATGATGTGGACCCCACACATCATAAATGATGTGAATCACTATGGAGGTTGTGAGATCCTCCAAAAAAGAGGTCTCACTCATTTTTCAAATGTTTTTTCTTGAAAGTCCATATACAAGTTATTTAACCAATGGTTATCTAGACACTGTGATAGACTGGATAAGGCATGAATGGCATACGATTGAGGGACCTCTCAAGTTTCGTTCGAACCACCGAACCAAACAACATTATGATTGATTTCATATTTTGGATGTAGCTCACAATGCTCACAAAGCTTCAGCCATCATTTTCAACACCTTTGACGCCTTGGAACATGATGTTTTGGAAGGACTATCTACAATGCTCCTACCCATATACACCCTTGGTCCTCTTCAGCCACTCCTTAACCAAATCCCACAAAATCACTCAAAACTCCATTGGATCAAGTCTCTGGAAAGACACTACAACAAAAAAAAAACCTTCGGTGACAGACTGATTTTTTTTCCAAATATCAAATTTTCGTCACTAAAGTAATTTGTGACGAAAAAAATTTGTCACCACGTTCATGGCCTACACGTCGTCACTGAAAGTACCTGGTGACGAAAAACAGTTTCGTCGCCTATTTTTCATTTTTGGCGACGAAATGTTTCGTCTCCAAATGTTGAATTTTTCGTCATCTAAAACATCAATTTCGTCACCAAAACTAAATAATATTTTATTTTAATTGTTTTTGGCGACAAAATATTTCGTCACCAAATATATTTTAGTGACGAAAGTTTTCTTCACCAATGATATGGATTAAGGTGACAAAAAAATTCGTCACTAAAATGAGCAAAAAAGAAAATTATTCAATGACAAAAAACATTTTGTCACATAATATTTCAATTTAACGACGAAATATTCAGCAAATGTGATGAAATTATTTGTTTCGTACTATATTATTAGTGACAATTATTCGTCATGTTTTTTGAAAACTAATAGCAACATTTTTTATTTCGTCACTCATAAAAATTAAAAATTTTGAAAATGGAGGTACTATTTTCTTCCGAAATTTTTTCTTTTCAGTAACAATTCCCAGCGCATTTCAATAACCTGTTTAATAAAATATCTATTACAAATCAATACAAAAATTTGTTCATTTTTCATAAACATCTCAATCGAATTTCAGCACTATCCACAAAAATACAATATGAACTGCATGCAGATTATAAACATGTCTCCTAATATCCACAAAAAACGTCTCCTAATATCCACAAAAATATAATATCAACTGCATGTGGATTATCAAACACATCTCCTAATATCCAACAAAAAATGTCTACTAATATCAACAAAAATAAAAGATCAAGGGCGGATTACCAAACATGCCCTGTAATACCAACAAGAATATAATATTTACAACACAACCAAAATACATGTAAGGTAATATGAACAAAAACACAAAATGAGTTACCATCTGCCCTCCAAATTACCAAACATGTCCATATCAAATCTCGAATCTTCAAAAAAATGAAACACAAAAAAAAAAAAAAAAAAATGCAAGTTAGACAATTATTATCTTATCCATAAAATATACAATTTAACATGCATTTCTCGAATTAGTTTTCAAACTAGGAGTCTCGTGCTAGTTCCGTAAGTTTTCACAACTCATATTGATCCCTCCTGAGGTGTTTGAGGTGTTTTCCGGGCCGTCTCGTGACTGTTGCACGATTTTAGCCTCCAATGGCCTATTTTCAAGCTTAAGTGCGAAAAAGTACATTTTTCGACTTAGTTTTCAAACCGGGAGTCCCGTGCTAGTTCCGTAAGTTTTCACAACTCACATTGGTTCCTCCCGATGTGTTTGACGTGTTCCTTAGGCCGTCTCGTGGCTGTTGCACGATTTTGGCCTCCGGTGGCCTATTTTGAAGCTTAAGTGTGAAAAAGTGCATTTTTCGACTTAGTTTTCAAATCGGGAGTCCCGTGTTAATTCCGTAAGTTTCCACAACTCACATTGGTCCCTCCTGAGGTGTTTGACGTGTTCCTCGGGCCGTCTCGTGGTTGTTGCACGATTTTGACCTCCGGTGGCCTACTTTTCAAGCTTAAGTGTGAAAAAGTGTATTTTTTGACTTAGTTTTCAAACCGGGAGTCCCGTGCTAGTTCCGTAAGTTTCCACAACTCACATTGGTCCCTTCTGACGTGTTTGACGTGTTTCCCGGGCCGTCTCGTGGCTGTTGCATGATTTTGGCCTCCGATGGCCTATTTTGAAGCTTAAGTGTGAAAAAGTGCATTTTTTGACTTAGTTTTCAAATCGGGAATCCCGTGCTAGTTCCGTAAGTTTCCACAACTTATGTCAGTCTCGCCTGATGTGTTTGAGGTGTTCCCCGGGCCGTCTCGTGGCTGGTGCACAATTTTGACCTCCGATGGCCTATTTTTCAAGCTTAAGTGTGAAAAAGTGCATTTTTGGGCTTAGTTTTCGAACCGGAAGTCCCGTGCTAGTTCTGTAAGTTTCTACAACTTACTTTGGTCCCTCCCGAGATTTTGAGGTGTTACCCAAGCCGTCTCGTGGCTGTTACACGATTTTGGCCCCCGAAGGCCTATTTTCAAACTTAAGTGTGAAAAAGTGCAATTTTGGACTTAGTTTTCAAACTGGGAGTCTCGTGCTAGTTCCGTAAGTTTTCACAACTCACATTGGTCCCTCCCGATGTGTTTGAGGTGTTCCCCGGGCCGTCTCGTGGCTGTTGCACGATTTTAGCCTCTGATGGCCTATTTTTCAAGCTTAAGTGTAAAAAAGTGCATTTTTCGACTTAGTTTTTGAACCGGGAGTCTCGTACTAATTCTGTAAGTTTCTACAAATTACTTTGGTCCCTCCCACAGTTTTGTGGTGTTACCCGGTCCATCTCGTGGCTGTTACACGATTTTGGCCTCCGATGACCTATTTTTCAAGCTTAAGTGTGAAAAAGTGCATTTTTTGACTTAATTTCCAAACCGGAAGTCCCATGCTAGTTCCGTAAGTTTTCACAACTTATTTTGATCCCTCCCAAGATGTTTGAGGTGTTACCCGGGCCGTCTCGTGGCTGTTACAAGTTTTAGCCCTTTGATGGCCTATTTTTAAGCTTAAGTGTGAAAAAGTGCATTTTTAGACTTAGTTTTCAAACTGAGAGTCCCGTGCTAGTTCCGTAAGTTTCCACAACTCACATTAGTCCCTCCCGAGATGTTTGAGGTGTTCCCTGAGCCGTCTTGTGGCTGTTGCACGATTTTGGCCTCTAATGGCCTATTTTCAAGCTTTAGTGTGAAAAAGTGCATTTTTTAATTTAGTTTTTGAACCGAGAGTTCCGTACTAGTTCCGTAAGTTTTCACAACTTACTTTGGTTCCTCCCGAGGTGTTTGAGGTGTTAACTGGGCCGTCTCGTGATTGTTACACGATTTAGCCCTCCGATGGCCTATTTTCAAGCTTAAACGTTGGAAAAGTGCATTTTTTGACTTAGTTTCATGCCTACGTGTTTGGTACACTGATCACTGGAATGAAGAGCAATAAAAAGTCATTCCATCAAAATGTTAATTTCCATATTTGGTTGACTAAAAAAAATAATTAAAAATACATTAGAAATGGGATCATCATAATGTGCAAAGTACATCAATGCCATGAAATTACTGACCAAAAACAAATATAAAAAACAAGTCAAGAAAATTTAAATCCAAAAGGAACAATGCATCTAAGGTCAGTCAGTCAACAAAGAAAGCAAGATAAGGAAGTAAAATATGGCAATAAAAGTAAACAGTTGTAACTAACAAGATCCAAATCTAAGATTCACAAGCAAGGGAAGGTCGTGTGGATTTGTACGAATTTAAGAACATGACAAGGGAAGTATAATATTTACAGATATGAATGATAGTGGTCATATTTGTGCATCTGTATCAATATACACACATATTTGATGACAACTTCTATGAACCAATGAAGATGTCAACGAAAGGATATGAATTTATTTAATTTAACTGAGTCTATAACTCTTGACAGAGCAGCATGACAAAAATGATTCATGTAGCCAACCCAACTTGATTGGGATACAAGGCTTAGTTTGGTTTAGTTTGGTTTGGTTTGGTTCCTGTTGTTATAGTAAATTACTATGTGAAAGTAGTATTTTTCTCTTATTAAAGATGAAGGGTCAAAGAATGTTTGTACGCAAAGTTGTTGATGGCTGACAAAAGGTATAGGTGTGGTGATGATGGCGATGACAGTAGAGGAAAAAAAGAGGTGGCCCTTAGCAGTGACAGACATTGAATAAATGAAGTGGTGCTGATGATGACAGCAATTAAAATATTGAACTTTAAAATAATTTCAGAACAACATTTCAGGAATCATTACTTAAGAATCTCAAAAATCACCTTTCATAAGTTTCTTCTTCACATGAATTTCTAGATGAAGAAAGCCAATCCACGTCCCAAAAATTTGAGCAGTGGAATGAATCTCGATGTCCATCCAAACAAACACGATCATTTTCCAGATATTGGTTCGGCTGCATATCTAGAAAAAGCTGCCTACTAGACATGAAGGGGGTATACCTACACAAGACAGCCAATTAATTAGAGGAATGTTGCAATTATTAAATTATATAAGTGTACAATATGAGATATAATTGGCCATCATATCGCATACCACACCGCATGTTCAACACTAATTGACACGCGAAACAATACTAGAGAGACATTTTAAATATAAGATGTATTCAATACAATATTCAAGCTTCAAATGTTTATCATATATGATAAGCTCATTTGGTATTTGAAATTACTCATTCAATTTTCAAAAGACATTCTAAATGGTAATCAAAATCCACATGTTTTTGTTAGATGATACTTTAACAGTTTCAAATTCATCATTCATATCATCTAGGTAGATTATTTGTCCACTCATGATGAATCCAGTAAGTTAAAGCTTTAGTGCAGCTACACTTTCTGAATTTCATCAACTTTATGGTCACCTGGGCATTTGGTCTATAAGAGCTCCACATCTGAGCCAATCCAGTCCAATTGGCTAGTCCAAACTGGTTTTTTGACAAATTGACGACTTTGGAACATTATATTTTTATCAGAGCCTTTCTACTTTATTCTTCAAAGGATTATGTAAATTAGATGGTCAATTTTGGCCATTATATTATCTACAGTAAATCAAATAATGGGAAAGCCCAATTGCACTTGTAGAGAACAAAGTTAAATGATAAAGAAGCTCCTTCAAGTACCAGATTTAACGAAGTGATGTAAGCTCACCTTGAATAAGATAATTCACTTTCGCAAGTTGAGATTTCTAGAGTTGACACTGAAAGACCTTGCGTCTTATCAGGCAAAGGCTGATTGTGATATTCATTTTGTCAAACATCAGTGGCTTCAATGGGTGAATTGCTTTCACAAAGAATTTTGCCGTCTGACAATGACCTCTTTAAAAATGTCCTATACACATACAAAATGTAGACTTATTAAACATTTTGAAAGAAACCTCATTTTGTGTCATATAGTTTAATAGATATCATATCACAAATATATTATTTCCAACATACTTACATACATAGTAATGGATGAAGTTAAAAAGAGCATTCAAAGAGGATATCTCCAGTGTATAAACTTTGCAGACAATACAAATTTAGTTGACGAAACAAGAGAATGAGAAAACTTTAAGCTAAAATTGTGGAGAGATATTTCAAAATCTAAAAGTTTAAGATTTAAGTAGGACTAGGATAGACTATAAGAATTGTAACTAGCAAAACTAGAAATAGGGATGAAGATAGAATACAAATTGGTGGGTTTATAGAGTTTAACAAAGAAGTCTTCTTTAGCATCAAGTCTTTTATCTCCAACATTGCATTAAAGGAGGCATATAATTCACGAGTCTGCCGAAGCTTTTCTTGCATATTAAGCAGAGAGTGAATACATTTGTTTAATTTAGTTAAGATTGGAGGCAATATGAAATTCATAAAAGAAAATGTAACAGAACTAACCAACCATAGTATTTCCATACCACATTTCTTTAGCTAGCTGCTGGAGTTCAAAGTGATCATCAGTCAAAAGTAACCTTGACTCTCAACAAGTACAATACAATTCTGGAAGTTAGCAACCATGATTTAATGGTATAAAAATAGCCTCATCACCATAAAACCAAGAAAGAAAAACTTGAAAGAACTATATGGGACATGAAACAAATTAACCTGGAAGCAAGATAAGCCTTTGATGTCATCTTTAGTGACAAATAGCCATGCTCAACAACGGTTCATCCAAAAACCACACTCAAATCAAACCAATTCCATTGTTCCACAGTCGGTCATTAACCAACACAAAACTGACATTGAACTCTACTACTATTGGCCAAAACAATTGAGGACTTGCGTAAATCTCATTTCACATCCAATATCCATTATGAAGATGCTAGAAAACCCTAAAGAAGAACAAAAAGAGTAAAAAATAAATTTTCCCACTTGATGTAGAATCTATTTAAGACTTAACTCCAACAAGGCAAAATTCCTAAACAAACGAATCAAATTGTAACTTAAAAAAATTACAACCCAACTCAAGATAGACCTCTTAGAATAAAATGACTTTAACCAGAAAACCCATTATAAGCAAACAGAAACTTTTATGAGCATATAAATCCAATAAAAATTAAATTAATCAATTTGCTTCTACCACCATAAAGTTTCTAAACAAAAGCACTGAAAATCCCAGAAAAGGCGTTTGATCCAGTCAAAGAGTTGAACTTTCAGAATATAAAGACTAACGAATTATAATAAATTCAAGCTGATGAGACCAATTAAACTCCAATAACATCTTCCATGATAAAATAAATAAAAAATAAAAACACAAAACAAAACCAAAAAAAATAGAAAAACAAACTAACTCCACCACCAAACATTGCACTAATACATCTAGATTAGCAATAGCATCAAAGTGGTTATTCAGAAAGAAAAAGGGGCAGTGTAACTTACAAGTCACTTATCACGAGCATAGAGGATTGTATTTAACATATTCTCAAACAATAAAAAAATATCCCATCCACTATGAAATAATGATATCCACTTGAGCAACTAGAAGCTCAATTTCCTTAACTTTTCCACTTGATTTGCCTATATGAAATTTTGTTCTTGCTCCCCCGGAATTTCCATATTGGCCACATATATTTGGGATTTTCTTCTTTTAAGATAATCAATATGAGATTGTCAAATAGGAAAAAGTTGTGTGTATAACTTTGTCTCTCTCAACAAAAATTCTCGCTCAGCCCCTTTAAAGCAAGTGATTGTTTTCTATCTCAAATGATACCTACCCATTAGGTGGTTTTTATGTGAATCAATATTGTTATTGAACAGTTATGAATGCCAAATACCCACATTGAAAGTGTACTGAGAAACCAGTAAAATGTCCCAAACAAATCCAGAAATTGTATACACAGTGAATACAGAAAGTAGTGATAAAGATCACATACAGTAGGCACAACACTGCCAACACAAGCAATGGAAGCTGCCTTCACTCCTGCTCGAACACCCTCTACAAATTCCAGAAACACCATTCAATAGCAACCCATGATCCATAAAAAAATAATAGCATTGGTCAAACTAAACCCATGAACCATACATAATTTCTGGTTTTCTCATCAACCAAACACTTAAAAACTAGGCAGAAACAAACCTTGAGTGCAACGGCGTGAATTCAGAATCTTCTGATCCTTAGCCGGTGAAGCAATCAAAGGTGAATATCTTCGGTTTGCCCAAGCGTCCCTCATCGTCGATGGAATTCCCATTTCGGTCTCGGATTTTTGAAGCTCTGTTTCGATTAAATTGAATAGAATAAGCGTCGAAATCTGAGAGGATTAGAGAGAGTTTGAAGGGGATTGAGGAAATGAGAGTATTTCGATTTCTTACAATAAATAAATGAATAAATCTAGGACCAACTCTCATTTAACAAAAACAAAAACATAATAGAGTAAACATGTCTCTTCGGCGGCGGCGCTGAAGAGGGAGTAGCTAGGGTAGAGAGCAAGGAGGACAGAGAGTGAACATGTATTTCTCAATGTCTGTCCCTCTTCCTACTACTACCAATACCATCTTTCTTAAACTTCTTCCTCTTTCCATCCCCGAAATCATCGTAGTCCAACTCTCCTCTCACAAAATCCCTTCTTCCCCATCATTCTCTTCCCCGATTCCAAAATTAGGAGTGCCCTCCTCAGCCGTCAGGTTCTTCTTGATAAGTCGCTTCCGAGGCTTCGGCTTCACATCCGAATCGTTGTAAATTGGGGTCGGAGAGGGGCTTTGAGGGAAATCGAAGGGCCTTGTAGAGAGGATGGAGGTGAATGATTTGAGAGGGATTTTGAGAGAGAGAGAGAGAGAGAGAGAGAGAGAGAGAGAGAGAGAGAGAGAAAGAGAGGGCGATGGGTTTGGAGTTGGAGAGAGAGAGCCTTTTTTCTTTCTCTTCAAATAGGAATTTTCTCTCAAATTAGGGCTCAAAATGGTGAAGTGAAGTAGATCAACGCTGGGAAGATTGAGGAAGAAGGGACAGATCGACGATGAGAAGGGTGAGGATGTAAATCGGCAATGGAGGAGCATCGATGGTAAGAGTTCTATTCCATCAGTTGCTTTCATTGGGGGCGTTTGTTTCGGTTATTCAGAGTCATATTAGTTTTGAAAAAGTTATTTTAGACTATTTGGTTAAACTTATTTCAAACAGCTTCTGATTCTAACAGTTTATTTTGACTCAAAAAAACTGATTCTGAGAAGCTACTCACCCCTTACTTTTGATTATTAACTTCTACTGTGGACATGTTAATTTATGGTTATACTCTTAAATTTTTTTATTTTTTATTTTTTTAAAAATAGAAAAAGACTCAAATGGACTATAGATTATTATTATTATTATTTTTTATGAGAAATGTAGACAAACAAAAAATAAAAATTAATTGAAAAAGTTATTTCACAGCTTATTTAACAAACACTACTCAGCAACTTAAATCTATAATCCAACAGCTACACCAAACAGATTAACAACTTCTGATTAAAGCCATAATCTATAATCTGTTAAGCTATAATCTATAAGTTGTTTTAACAGCTACACCAAACGGGGCTATTAATGTTGGGGCTGAAGATGTATATGTTATTTTTCTAATATATATATACATATATATATTTTGGTGAATTGGCGCCACAAAATTTTATTTTGGCGTCTTTTTTTTTTAAATTTTATATCATACAATTTACGATATGTATTGTGCGCCGTAAAAAGGTAATATTTTTAACGGTAGGTGATGTGTGCGTCGTAAAAAGTGTAATACTTTAAACGGCGAGCATTGTGTACGCCGTGAAAAATGTTCACTTTTCACGACTAACGTATGTGTGTCGTGTCTAATTAATATATTAACGGCATTCCATAAGTACGTCGTAAAAAGTTTTATTATTTACGGCATGCATTGCCAGCAGTAAAAAAATCATCGTTATTACCATTCATGGCCTACGCAATAGACACACCGTGGCTGGAAAAGTATTTACGACGTGCAAAAAAAGCAAGTCGTAAAAGTGAGAAACTACGGCATGCATTTATTGTATACCGTTGATGTGGTGCCGTAAAAAGTCAGTTTTGTTGTAGTGAACCCCTTCGATTGCGTCTCCCCAATTTCAGAGAATGGCTGTTGGTTTGCGATAATGATATCAATGGCGGTGGTCATCGTGTGCTCATGTACCGATGGTGGTGGAGAGAGAGAGAGAGAGAAAGAGAAAGAGAGAGAGGGAGCGAAGGAGAAGCAGAAGGAGAAGGAAGGCGTGACAAAGAGACGTAGGAGTGATAGAGAGAAAGAATAAGAAGCGTTTATTTATTTTTATTTTTTTGGGGTCCATTAGCCACGACAACAAAGGCCGTGGCAAAAAAAATCTTTTTGCGACGGGGACAGAAAGCCATCTAAAAAAAAAGGTTTTTTTACGACGGTTAATGGTTTTCCATCGCAAAAACCATCCAACATATCCTTTCCTCTTTTCGAGACAGGAATTGCCGTCACAAAAAGTGACCATTAGTGATGGGATATTAATCGTCACAAAAGGTTACTTTTTGCGACATAAAATATGCCGTCGCTAAAAGTTCCGTGTCATATACCAATTTTTCTAGTAGTGTTAGGGTTGGGTGTGAAGGTATATGCGAATCGAAGAAGACATAGAGAGGAAGACAGAGAGAGAGACACACACACACACAGAGAAAGAAAGAGAGAGGGCGAAATAGAGGACATACCTTCTCGAGACAAAGCAATGGTGGTTCTAACCAACAACGTGACTGTCTTCCATGGATTGATTCAAAGGAACCCAACTCTGTCGTTTACCTATACTTTGGCAGCATAACTGTGATGACACCCCAACAGTTGATTGAATTCGCTTGGGGGCTTGTTATTAACAAGAAAACATTCTTGTGGGTAATTAAGAAAGGGGTCTATTGGCTAGTTGGTGTCCTCAAGAACAAGTCCTGAGTCACCCATCAGTTGGAGGGTTCTTGACACACTGGATGGAATTCAACTCTTGAAAGTATTTTCAGTGGAGTCCCTATGTTGTGTTGGCCTTTTTTTGCAGAGCAACAGACAAACTGTTGGCTCTGTTGCAAAGAGTGGGGTATAGGGATGGAGATAAACAGTGATGTAAAGAGAGAGGAGGTTGAGAGCTTGATTACAGAGTTGATAGGTGGAGGAGAGAAAGGGAAGGAGACGAAGAGAACAGTGATGGAGTGGAGGAAGTTGGGTGAAGAGGCCACAGCTTCTTCTGTTGGATTTTGAGAAAGTGGTTAACTGTGTGCTTTCAAAGTAGTATTCACCCAAAAAAAAAAAATGTCTTCAATGTAGTTCGTGATGGAGATAAACAAACTTTTTTTTTTTAAATTTGATTTTTGATTTTTGGTTCTTTGTTATTTCAAATGATCATGTGAAAAAATTTAATTATTGGGGGGAAGAATTTGAATGCAATAATTGATTAATCAATATATATTTATAAAAATCATTCATACAGATGAGGTAAGAAAAACTAAAAACGGCTAGTTTTAAAACTAGAATTTTAAATTAATTTGCTAAATGCAATATTAATCGTAGACATTCTTGAAATCTCCAGGTAAAAAAATAAAATAAAAAATCATTCTCATAAATTTAGCCAATAATCGGGACTAGTAAACAGATCAAAGAAATAAAAAATAATCAACGTTGTGTCTTGTGTTAGAAAAATGGTTTTACAACTATTAAATAGCAATCGTTCAAAAAAACCACATAACAAGATTTGATCATTTTCTATAACCACCCTCGTCAACCAAATTAAACACCCATCTCATGCAGGCAACAATTTCTATCACTAATAACAAAGCTTGAACCCTATTTGATTTCATTTCCTTTGTTTTGTGGCCGGTGGTGGGGAAACAAATTTTGGTGGTCCAAGAGCACGATTTGACGCGCCTCTCATCAATCACCAATCATCATCTTTCCTATTATTTTCTCATAATTCAATATAAAATCGTAAATTCCATCTCTTTCATTAATCGTAACACTCCTTAAGCATTACGTGGCCATACCGCTTAACCACCAAATAACTACTCGGTAGTAGGCCATGTTGTTCTTGTTTTAAGGGGCAGTGCCAAACATTTCTCAAAAGGTTTGACTCCTTTTATATTAGGATCTAATTTGAGAGAATATTTGGGTTTAATAGACTCATTGTGAGTCAAACCCCGGTTATCTGAACCGTTCGTTTTTTATGACTTATTGAGAAGAATATTTATGTAAAAAATCAATATACTTGTATTTCAATAACTATATGTTTGAATCATATTTGACTTATTTAAATGGACGGTAAATATAATTTCAAAAATAACCGTCCAATTTTAAAAATAAATGTGATTCAAACATATAGCTACTGAAATTCATTTATCTTAATTTTTTACATAAATATTCTTTTTAATGAGTTTTAAAAAGTGAATAGTTCGAATCACTGAGATTTAGCTCACAATAGGCCTACTAATGCCAAATACTCTCTCAAGTTGAATTGTCAGCACGAGAGAAGCCAATTCATTTATGAAAAATAACATATATTTTAAGAGTTACCTTCTGATCTTAATAAATATACTAGCATTTATTAAGATTCAATAAAATTATTGTAAGTTCTACAATTTTAATATAATTAGATAGATTTTGTAAATAGCGGTGGAGGCACATTAGGGCAAGGGGTCAAGTGCCCCCCTGGGTTTTGAGAATTTTTTTTGTAAAAAACATAAAGAAAATATTTTAAATAAAAAAATTTATAAAAACATTATTTAAAATGAAATGTCAATGACATTTTAAAATTATGAGAATAATGATGATTATTTTGATTGAAAATAAAGAGAATATGATAAGTTATATTATTATTTATGAAAATTTTAATATAATGGTGATGTCTATCATTATTGAATTGTAAACATAATTAATTTCAATAAAGATATGAAATTTATTAGATTATTAGTTACATTTGACATGTGGAGTTTATCCTCCATGTGTTTCTTTCTATTCATAACTAAAATGACCACAATATAAATTATAATCAAGCAACATATCTTCAATTATAAAAAATAAAAAAAATAAAAAAAAAATTACAATAGGTCATAATTATTATGAGAATGAGTCATAACTAACTGTTACTTGATATATAGTCATAACTAAAATAACAACCACAAGAAATTATAACTAAATTATATCTAACACTTTAATGTGTTATAACTAAAGACTACGAAGATCATAATTGCGACATATGATAGACACTTTTTTTGCGATATGTTTTATAGAATTTCTCTACTAAAATATATCATTTCTATCTTAACTTATCTTCTTTTTTAAATTTCCAATCCACCTATAAAATAGTTACTCCCCAATATTTGTATAAAATTTAATCTCAAATCTTTTAATTTAAAATTTACATTTATCCAAATGAACTCTTAATATTTAAGTTTAGTAATATCTCATTATTGTTTATTATGAAAAACAAATTAATGTTATCATTAATTTGTGTTCCTTCTCCATTAAATTTCTGATTACGCCAATGCCCGTAAATGTTAAATTTGTATTGCAAAATCACCCATGCTGTTAACGTACCATTTGAAAGGTAACAAAATTTATGATTTCATGGAATTTTTTATTTATTTACCAAATTTATCATTTTATTTAACATTATATTAAATTTATGATAGACTAATGAAAATTCTATTAACTATGTATATGGTGTGGGGTCTTACACATTGTGGAGTCCACCATCATTTCAATAATTGTCAAAATTATGGACACTTTATTACGTATTCCTATTTTTATCATATCTAAGAGTATGCTCAATTACTCCAATAATATTTACATTTTATTATTTTAATTTTAAAATTAGATTATTAAATTATCTCGACAAAAAACATAACATCTTCATACGAAATGAAACACAATTGATTGAATTGGAATTTTTTGAGTTATAATAGGCATAAAAGATTGTCACGTAATGTTGTCCTCTCTAAAGTGTTGAATGGCGAGATTGAGAATTATTTGATTAGTAAAACTTTGAAAAAATTCAGGCCGTGTTTGGTTTGTGTTTTTCAAAAATTTTTAGAAAAAATTCTCTACAAATAAGTTTTTAAAAATAATCAAACTAAATAAATTTTTTCAAAAAAATTTCCCAAAACTTGTTTGGTTTACAAGTTTTCCAAACAAATCTCTCTCTCATACACATTAAATCAATCACTTTTTCCAAAACTCTCTCTCAAAATAATTTTCCAAAACATCTTTTGAAAAAAACCAAACCAAACAACTTTTCGTACTTTTTATTTCTAAAACTCATCTCTCAAACACAAACCAAACATACAACTAAACCTTTTTCCGCGGAGGAACGGAATAACAATTTATTCCTATGGAACATCTAGGAACAAGAAGATTTAATCGGAAATATCGACAAATTCTTGTGAAGTCCAAAGAAATGAAATAAAAAAAAAGGTCAACTGGTCCAATTTCATCTCTATCGAATTTGAATATCAGAATAGCGGATATAGTCATGATTCAATGGGTCAGGTCCACTTACTTTTTCTTTTATTTGTTGATTTCTAATTTTTAGAATGGATTTGATTGGCATAATGGAAAGTAGAGATATTTGGCGATTCAAGAGACGATTTCTCATTATTCACGATTATTTTATAATTTACTGAACAAATGTTCAACTTTATAACTACTATACTATAATTCAGTATAATATACTCTAACTCATTAGAATGATAACTTTTTATACAGTTGGTTACCTTTTTTTATTACAAATATTAACAAGATCTCTATTTTCCCTTCAATGTTGGTCAATTCATAGTACAATTATGTCAACATTTTACCCAATGGTTGTTCAAGCTGGAAGGCGTGCGCTTTGGAAAAAAACAAAGCGTCACAAAATGTTACAATTTACAAACAAATCAATATGCCAAAGGGTTTGAAATTGAGAGGAAGCCGTCGTTGGGCATGAGATTTTTTCGAGGTTGCACTTAATTTAGTTTAAAAAATAAAATAAATTATAAAATATTATATTTAAATTATAATTATTTAATTTTTTGTCTTATAAAAATTAAAAAAAATTCAAATTAAAATAAAATTTTTAATTCTAAATTAAAATAATTAAAAAATTAAAATTTCAATCCATATTGTCTTGGCCTTTTCAATTGAACATCACTTCAATCCTGCTGGGGCATTTTTGTTGGCTTTTTCAATCGTTGATCATTGATGCACTACTAAAGAAAGGACCTTTTGAGTCAGTTTTTTGAGTTGGCAAATTTTACCGTTGCAAAAGGTAGCCTTTTTGAGACGGCACAGAGTTACTGACTCAAATACTAAACCTATAGCGTCGGCACCGTTGGCCGACACAAAAAATTAATATTTGATAGCATTATTTGAGTCGGTTGAATTTACTGACGCAAAAGATAGACCTTTTGAGTCGGCATAGACCTTTTGCGTCGGCAAATTTGTACCGACGCAAAAAATTAGACCTTTTTGTGTCGGCAACTGATGCCGTAGCAAAAAAAAAAAAAAAAATTATAGCCAAGATATATATATATATATATTTACTTGATTATATTTAATAAATATATTTATTTATACATATACTTTTATATTAATATTGAGTGTATATACTATAAATAATATATATCTCATTTAATATTTGAAAGAGGTATGGTGGTGAAGTAGACTTAGTGTGGTGACTTCGGGTCAAATTGTCCAAATGGAGTGTGTTCGAAACTTGGGAGCCTCAATGAGAAAATTATAAGTTAAATTTTTTAAAACATTTAACCACTTTTTGAGTCGGCAATCTGCCGACGCAAAAACTTTTTGCGACCCTACCATTTTCGTCCCTTGAGTTGCCGTCGAAACACTGTCGCAAAAATTTTTTGCGTCGGCAAATACGCTATTTGCGACGACACGCTACCGACTCAAAAGCCCTGTTTTCTAGTAGTGATGAGTGAGTGTTAGACTAGGAACTTAAACTTTGAAAACAATTCGTTGGACATCACTTCAATCGTTGATCATAATGAGTGAGTGTTGGACTAGGGCATTAAGCTTTGAAAGCAATTCGTTGGACTATGTTTTCCAATTCGTATTGCAAAAAGAAAGCCCCAAGGTAAACAAAAGATTTTGGGGGAAGTAAAGGCGATGCTATATCCAACAAGGTCAAAAGAAAAATCTCCCAGCGTTGAAATCATAATCCCAGCGCAGTCAATACTACCGAAAGAATTACCTGAAATAAGATAGAGATGCAAACAGCCATAGTAATTTAAAGAATAATAAAATAAAATAGAAAAATTGGAAAATTATCTACTTAAAGGTGTGAGGTGAAACTTTTTATAATTGGTAATTGTGTGTGTTGTTTTCTAATCACATTGTCAAACAGGTACTCAGCGGAGAACACTAGCAGAATAGATTGTGCTTAAATGACATGTCACAGAAAGGAAAAGACTCCGGCGGTGGTTCGTCCACCCGGAGGCACTCCGACGATCAAGTCAGTAATCTCTCAAAGATAGCAAAAGTGCTTTACTCACTATTCCAAAAAACAAAAAGCGTACCTTAGATCCACGAGGGTGCCTTCCTTTTATAACCAACATTGACCTGATCCATGTAGAAGTCTGGCTTCACTGGACTCTGGCTCAGTGCCTATCCAGGACTCTCAAATAGATAAAGATAAACTCCCTAAGAGTCTTATCCTTACCCAGGCTGAAGTCTTCCCTCATTCTAGAACTCTTGTAACTTATCCACTCATCTCGGATTCCGGTATCTCTACAGATAACCTCGGCCTAGCCGAGATTACCACGGCGTCAAGTCAAGGACACGTGGCACCTCGGCTGGCACTTCGGTGCCACCTTGACCACGTGTTACTATCCAAAAAATATGTCCCCACAACTGCCCCTAGGTTCTATTACCTAGGCATCCTGAGGTGATGAAACCTACATCATTTGAACTTATAGCACGTCGACTAAACTTTCTCTATCATTCACTACTGAGGTTATCACACATCGGCTGCTATATGATAAACACTTCTATGTGTTTGCATCAATGTTTTCGAACCAAAAACCAAGTTTGTTCAAGTTTATTTAACCGAGATTGTCTTCCTAGCCAAGGTCTTTACTTCATTAAATCAAGAACTCTAAGAGTTTCATCACGCATATGAACTGTCACGCACAATATTTCAATCGTTTTTGCCACGCGTCTTTTTCCCATTGAACCGTACTTGACACGCGCCATTAAGTGGCATCGCACTTGCGTGCGTTGTTTGACAAGCATGTCGTCCTAGGCACACTAATTGCGTTTTGCTGCCTTTTCGTGTTTTGACAAAAACACTTCATTCTCTCTTCGTTGTTTCACTTTTGCATCTTTGTCTTCTTCAAACTCTCTCTTTCGTTGCACTTCTTTGCTCATTGCCACCATCTAACACCGACGTACTTTACACCGGCCTTATTTTCCTTGGTAAGCCACTGTTCCTCTTATTTCAATTCCTTGCTTCGCTCAAAAACTGTTATGCTCGCATACTGCCTTTGCAAATCTGTTCATGCTTTTAAATAGTTTACTTTGTGTGTTGAATTTCCATCATGTATTTGAGTATGTTTGCTTCATGATTTTGCTTCTGGGTATACACATACACACACATGCACTTGACGTTCTTGCTTGGCGTTCTTGATAGCTTAACACTATTCTTGATTTTTCTGCTACCTTCTTGGATCTGAATCGTGCTATTTGCCTTGTTTTCTTGTTGTTTTTTTTTTCCCCCCATATTCTTGCTCCTTATTTCTGTTTCAATAGCTCTAGGTTTTGGGATTTGTTTTAGAACTCCTATCCTTAGGAAAAAACTGAAACAAATTCCTCTTAGATCCTGAAATCCCTTGCCCCAGTTTCTGTTTTGAGTTCAAGCCGAGGTCCTTAAAACCCTAACAAACCACTTCCTTATGAAATCAACACCTCGTCCCTCTAGTCGACATCATGGGTATGTTCAGGAGGAGGGTAAACACCCTAACTAAGTTAGAGTACTTTAGGCAGGAGTTTGCCATCCCTGCCGACGTTCATCTCAGGTTGGCAGGGGAGAAAGACTCCATTATGCCCAAGGATGACTCCATGCCCTTCCCTGTGGTTGCCTTCATAGAGTGTGGTCTAAGGCTCCCTCTCGACATTCTCTTCCAAGAAGTCCTACACTACTACAAATTGAACCCCATGCAGCTTGCCATTAACTCCTACCGAGTTATCAATGGTATAATTGCCTTAGCCAAAAGAGAGAATGCTAGGGTTACCCTCGTTGACATCCAGTACTGCTATACTATGTGTGGCCTTAAGTCAGAAAAATGTTACATCTACTACCTTAAGCCAAGGTCGACGGAATACAAACTCGTTACCGACCTCTCAGACTCAAACAAGGGTGCTGGAGATGATTACTTCATCATCTCGGGCAACTGGGAGTTTCAACCAGATGATGACCTTTACCTCTATTCCTTAAGCCGAACAGTTTTCAGAAAGGGAGATGGTAAAAGCCAAGTGTCACCTTTTCTTGCTTTCAAGTCTTTCTTTCTTTGATATTTTTATATGTGCTAATGTCCATTTGTTTTGTCTTTGCAGTTCTTCTTCAGCCCCCGAAAGACTTCCGCAAAAACTTCTACCCCAGCAAGGACTTCAAGAAGCTACTGGACTTGCCTGTTAACCAGAGCAAGGCTCCTTTGCTTCTGAATTTCATTCCAACCTACAGATCGACTTTGCCCGACGTCCCCAAAAAGAGCAAGTCCCCTCATTCTGCTACAACTCCTACAACAACCTCTTCACCTCAGCCAGATCAGGGATTCACCTTTGATCCAGCAAAACAACCATCAACCTCAGCTCCACAGCTGATTCTACCTTCTCAACGCTAGTGCCGACGTTAAGCTCCACTGCAAGCACCAGTAGGAAAGACTCGAAGCCGAAGACGCCGAAGTGTTGAGGCATCATCTTTCGACCTAGTAAATCCACCAACAGCTCTACCAGCAATTTACTTTGGTATAAGGGTCACCGTTGCCATCTCTTCTGACGAAATGGGTCGTAAGAAGGCAGTTGCTGATGATCTTCTGGCCGACATCCTGAACGTCGTCGCCGTCCAATCTCTATCTTCCCAATCTCAACCTAAACCAAAACCAAAGAGGCTGAAGAAAGCCTAACCCAAGGCAACGGGGACTCAGATTGACACTGAGGATACCTTGCCAATTCCAAAACTGTCTGGGGGCAAGAAGACCTTCTCCACTGCTGAGAAAGGCCCGCCGAGGCCGAACCATCAGAATCCACTAAGTCAAAGAGGCCGAGGTTGGACTCTGTGGCCACTTTGGGTTCTCTCAAATCCGATGCCCCTTGGGCCCCCTGTAGACACCCCATTTTTGACCAACCTTAAGACTCAGACGTCACTGATTGAGCGCTCGTTGATGTTGCATGATTGTGCTCGTTCAGAAGTCTCAGAGTCGCGGCCGTGCGCCCTGCCTCCGGACTTCCGAACTCTCTTCTGTGCCTTGCCTCGGTTTGCGAACCAGACTCGGTTTTCTCCGTTTTCTTTCCTGAGGGAAGGGAGTGGTCTTGTAGGCCATCTCTTGGTGGCTGTGCACTACTTTTTGTGGCCGTAGGCCATTTTGCCCATTTCGGAGCCCGGTTCCCGATTTTCGGAGCCGTCAGGCCGTGTGCCTCGGTTCGGGACCGCTCAACCATCTCCGATTTCTCCAGTTTTTGGCAAGTGCCTCTGTTTTATCATACCGAGGAACACTGGGGTCTCTGATGACCACTTCGTGGCCGAATGCCACTTTCGGTGCCTGCAGCCCGTTTTCGGGACCCCGAACCTCGCGGTTTGGGCCCCGAGCATTCATTTTGTATCGGTTTTTGTTCAATTTTGGAAGGTACCTCTGTTTTAGCATCAAGAAGATCACTGGAGGATGGAAGGCCATCAAT
This sequence comes from Camellia oleifera, assembly GCA_022316695.1. NCBI lineage: Eukaryota > Viridiplantae > Streptophyta > Magnoliopsida > Ericales > Theaceae > Camellia > Camellia oleifera. The sequence goes on along the minus strand of CM039307.1, from coordinate 35,181,587 downwards.
TGTTCCAGAAAACCAGTTTCGCTCCTCCAGCGCCCGTTTTGCTCACTTCCGGGCCAATGTTGAACACCCTAGGGATATTTTCTTCGAGCCGGGACTACATATCTGTGATGAGGGCACATGGGAGGACACCAAAAAGTGGTGGTCGGCCAGTAATTGTGATTTTCAGTTTTGAGCCTCTCCTTCAAATGCAATGTTGTGAATCCTGTTTCAATGTTGCCAAATTCCAACCTTGGATCCCTGTTCTACACACATGAGAGGACCCTAAAAAGTGGTGGTCGGCCAGTAATTGTGAATTTCATTTTTGAGCCTCTCCTTCAAGTTCTATGTTGTGACTCCTGTTTTAGTGTTGCCAGATTCCAACCCTGGGGCCTTATTCTACACACTTGGGAGGACCCTAAAACTTGGTGGTCGGCTAGAAATTCTTGACTTCATTTTTGGGAAGTGGCCGGCCAGCCACCTTCCAGAAAGTTACCTGGCCGGCCAGCTTTCTGCTTTTCCACCCTTTACAGCTGTCCGGATATTTTTCAAAATATCTCAGCCTTCCGGGGGATATTTTGGGAGGGAAAGCTTGCCTCCATTTCCCTCCCCTTTTACACCCTTTCTTGCCTATTTAAGGGGCTGGACAGCTCCTTCCCTAGGGTTAGCAATTTTCATCTCAAGGCCTCTCTCCCAAACACCTTCATTTCCATAGCCAAAAGCTCAAAAAACCTTCAAGGTACTAGGCCATTTCTTCATCAACTCCAAGCTCTATCATCACCATACCATTTTCAGCAGCAAGGGAAGAATTCTAGCAGCTAGGAGGCATCCATTCTTCAAGCAAAAGGGAGCCAAGAAGTTGTCTACAAGGGTAAGTCCTCTTTCCCTCTTTTCTAGCCCTATTTTGGCTCATTTCTTAGACCTATTTGCTTGTGGTTTTGGGCTCCGAGATTAACTGGAAATGTCACTATTTTGAGGTGTTCTTCATGTTTGTTTAAGGTCTCAACATCATTTGAGGTCCCTATCTCATACTTGTTTCAATATCTCATCATATGCCTTTTTTTTTGCAAGCTTTCTTTGACTCATGAGTAATCTTATTTTGAACATGACATAAACTGTAAAAGTGCATATTTTGAGCCCCTCTTCAACATTGAAGAAGGGCTCAACCTTGTTTGGTGAAAGATAGTACCACCTCTCTTTGTGGCCCCTTTGGTGGCCCTATTTTGCATGGCATTTCTAACATGATTTTATTCTAATTTTGAGGCTTCCATCTACTGTAAATATGCATTTCTTGGGCTCCTCTTCAATGTTGTAAAAGGAAATTTTGCTGTTTGAATTTTCTATATACTACTTGTCTCAATACCTCTCTTTGGTTCATTATTTTGCATGCTTTATTAGGCTTATTTGGATCCTGTTTTCAGCCTTCATCAGGCTTATAAAGTGACTTATTTTGGCCTATTCTTCATATTTTGTCAAGGGTCTTAGGTCATTTGGTGTATGCTTTTGGTACCTTGTGTTATAGCCCCTTTTGGCACATTATTTTGCATGCTATGTTTAGCATATCTACATACTGTTTTGGGGGAGATCATCTCTTGTAAACGTGCATATTTTTGGCCCCTCTTTAAAGTTGTAGAACTGTATTTTTCAGTTCGAGCACTGTACATACCACTTGCTTTGTAATTCTCCTCTTTTCCCCCATTTTTGCAAGCTATTTTTGCCATGCTTGTGATCATTGTTTGGTCTTTCTTTATACTAAAAAAATGTTAGTTTAGGGGCTGCCTCGCTACTGTTTTACATGTTATGTCCATATCTTGCATGTTTAGTATAGTTATAGGCCATTTCGGGGGCTTAATATCGCATTTCGGGATGATCTCATGCATTGGTTGTCATTTCATATCATTTCGGGGCTGTTTTCCCCTTTATTTAGGTGCTTTAATTTGGTTTGCATGCTTGCATATCATTTCCCATGCCATTTCATGCCTTCGGGCCATGCCTCGGTTTGCGTGCCCATGGGCACGCACTTCGAGGCACCTCCGTTTCATCCGACGGCATCTGATGTGAGTGTGGCTGAGGTCCACTCATGTTAGTACAAGCCCAATTTGCATTTCCTTCTCATTTCATCATCGCCTCGGTTTACGTGCCTGTGGGCACGCATTTCGAGGTACTTCGGTTTTATCCGATTTGCATCTTACATCATCGCCTCAGTTTACGTGCCTGTGGGCACGCATTTCGAGGCACTTCGGTTTTATTCGATTTGCATCTTACATCATCGCCTCGGTTTACGTGCCTGTGGGCACGCATTTCGAGGCACTTCGGTTTTATCCGATTTGCATCTCACATCATGGCCTCGGTTTGCGTGCCCGTGTGCACGTATTTCGAGGCATCTCGTTTTCATCAGCATAGTGCATACTAGGTTGTATCTTATATTGCATTCATGCATTTCCTCAGTTTGCGTGCCCGTGTGCACGCATCTCGAGGTATCTCATCTTCATAGCATTGTGCATGCTAAATTATATATTAGATCGCATTCATGCCTATTTGCGTTGCATTCCGTATGCCACTTTCTCGGTTTGCGTGCCCGTGGGCACGCATTTCGAGACATCTCATTTTAGTCTTATTGTATATCATATTTCATGTCATTCCAGCATCACTGCAATCCGTATGCTATTGCCTCGGTTTGCGTGCCCGCAGGCACGCATTTTGAGGCACTTCATTTTCATCTCTCGGCTTCTTATGTGAGTGTGGCTGAGGTCCACTCATGTTAGTGTAAGTCCAATTGCATTGCGTATGCCATTTTGTGCCTTAGGATCATTTTCTCGGTTTGCGTGCCCGTGTGCACATATTCCGAGACATCTCATTTTCATAGCATTGTGTATGTTAGGATTGCATACTAGCTGCATTTCATGCATATCACGCATATTGCATCGTGTTCGGGATAGGTGTTAGCCCGAGCACGGGAAACGAGGTACATTCCGTACTCCGAGTGGCGGAGTGTGTCTCAATTCCCAAGTCACCAACATTCCAGAGTACCCATGATGGAGTTAGGTTTTATTGTAGCATTCATATGCATTCATCCTATAGTGAGTTGTGCAATCCGACTCCTCGGCCATCATGCATCGATATGCGTGATTGGTGGCACGAGGATTGAGGCATGCATATATTTGTGAAATACATTGCTATGCCCTTCTCCTGCTCTCTGTTGTAGCAAAATGAGGAATCAGCAACTTTCCGGGACTTGGCACGCATTTCGAGAAAAAGTGCAAACAGAGGCTAATTGGGGCATCCCAGTGGATTTCAGCGCCAAGACAGCCCAACATGCATCATTCATCAGAATCAAGGCAGTCCCTGGCTTGCATGCCAGTTTACAATTTTTCTTAGTTAATTTGTTAATTAATTAGGAATTTGTATTTATTTCGGATTGTAATATTTTGGACTGTATTATTCTTTTATTCGGACTGTATTATTATTTATTCGGACCCTCTGCGCGAGGGCAATGTTGTAATAAGGGTGTGTGAGTGTGATGTATGTCTTCCAACCCCCATTTCTTTCTCCATTTTATTTACCTGCTTATGATGGTTAGATATAGGGCATATTTCAATTAGCATACAGTATGACAACATGTTTGCCTCATTCATCTGTTTTGCACGCACCGGGCTCGGCGCGTCATACAAACTGCATCTGTATTTCAATTCCAAATTAAATACGTGATAGTTGTAGCATTCCACGTGCCATGTTTAGAATAGCCGAGCCTGCTATATTTGCATCTTCGCATGTGTTGCATTAGGCATTCTGTATACTTAGGATCATGCATGATTTCTAATCAGTTTTTTGTTTTGGCTTGGAGTACTCGGTGAGTTTTATGCTTTAGCATCCTTGCATGCGTGTGAGTGACTGTCATGAAAAGCATGCTTACCATGAGGCTAAATGCTTATGTGATATAACTGCCTTGAATGCCTGTGGGTGGAGGTTGAGTTATCTGAATTGGACAAATCATTGACTGTTTGTTTTAAGCCCACTAGATAGTGGCAAAATCATGTTTTCTAAGCCCACCTGAGGGTGGCAAATCCGCGTCTTAGCCTACTTGCGAGTAGCACCATCAAACCATTTTCAAACAAACAAACATGAAGTGTTTTGTTCCAATTCAGGCGACCCAGTCTATACTTGTTTGCTGCAAGCATCGCATAGTAACCTAGGCTAATAACCAGAATAAGGACTCACAAAGTTTTCAAAAACAGATATCATGGTTAGTGGAGGCCGGTCTTTGACCGGGCGAGCAGGGGTGCTCACGATGTGACCTTCCCCAATCGTACCCAAGTTCCCGAGCCAACTTTGGTGATAACGGACACGTGGCCTTTGGCACCGAGTTAGGGTTTCCTAAATTTCCCATTTTTTAAAAAAAAATATTTAGGTGGCGACTCTGTTATCTGGCAAAGCAGTCCATGTTTGGCACTTCTTTCAAAAAAAATCTGTTTTCCTTCAAAACGATTTGCCAGATTTGGACTCTTTGGTTCAAGATTTGGAACCGCGACAAAATCGAGTCCGAACTGTAGCGAGGTCCCTCGTGGGCTTGTTACACCCCCTCAATCACAATTGAGAACAAGCCAGTCAGAGTTGGTGACAGCGCCGATGATATCGAAGTCGGTGTTGCCCTCTCTATTGCCTTGCTCCTTCCCAAAGACCTTGACCGCAACGCTGAGGTTAGCGAATATGAAAATTTTGCTATGATGTTGCAGCACTCTGTAAAAGTAAGCCCCTAACACTTGGTATTTTTCATCCTCTGCTTTTCCATACTTAGAGAATTTTTTACTAGTTTTATCCATTTCTTCTAGGCGATCTAGCATGCCCACTCCTTCGCAATGCAAGCTTTTGACATCAAGGAGGAGTTGCTCAATAAGACCAAAAAGGCTGCAAACTTGTTGAAAACCGATAATAAGGCTGAGGCCAAGATGAAGACTTTGATGGATCAGGCCAAGGCAGCAAAACAAGCCCAAGAAGAGGCCGATGAGAGGGCGGGCGCTGCTAAGGCCATTGCTAAGGTGCATGAGGCTGAGAAAAAAGAGGCCGAGGCAAAGATTGCTGAAGCCCAAGCTGAGCTCATTGCAGCCTTGGCCACAAAGGACACCGAGATCAAGGCGGCGGATGAGAAAACATACGTCGAAGGGGCAGCCGACGTCCGTGAAGAGTACAAGAAGCAAATGAAACAGGTGTGCAACAAAGGTTTCACCCTTGGTTGGACGGCTGCCTTAAAGAAGTTAGCTGTCCCCAAGGACTTTTCTCTCAAGAATGTCGACAACCTTATCCTGCCATTCCCTCCCTCTCCAAGCTAGTCTGAAGACGAAGCTGAGTCCGAGGATCAGGCTGAGGTCGAGAAGAACAAAGAAGTTGCTGGGGCCAAGTCTCCAACTCTAAATGAGCAAGTCTTGGACTTGACTCAAGATGAGAACGATGCGGTCTCAAAAGATGCTATCCCTAAGAAGACAACATCTGACGCGCTTATCATCGAGAAGAGCATCGACCAAACTCTTCAAGAGATCGATGTCGAGCTCGCGGCTGAGAAGGCTGCCGAGAAGAGTTCTCAGATGTCTTCTGAGCCCCACACCGATCCAGCTGATGATGCTGAATAGTCCGATCTTGAAGCTTTTCCTCTCTACTTAATACTTTTTCTTTTTTGAACAACGTTTAGTTCTTTTTTGGCCGATGCACTTTTTTGTAATCTGAACAATTTTTTTTCAATGTCAAGCCGAAGTGCCTTATTTCCTTATCTAAATGCATTCTCTAATTTCTTCTTTCAATGTGATTGTATGTTTGTATGCTTTATAACTTCTATACTTAGAATATTTTGTATCTGTTTCAAAGTACACCTTAACTGTGTAATCTCTTCAGGGTAAAATACCTTGGATATACCCAATGACTTGTTTATCTTGGCCTTGGCTTAACACTTGAAAACATTTTGTAGAAATATTTCCACAAGTGTTTATCTATAACTTGGTACTTCACTTTTAGATAACAAGACTTCTGTCTTCCATTATCTTCCAAGTCTTAACAACATGGTAATCTCGACAAGCATGTAGATAATTAACATAACCTCGGCTTAGCTTCAACTTGTAAATTTTCTTTAAAATTTCAACAAGTGTTAAACCAATTTTCTTTTAACATAACCTTGGTTTAACTTCAACTTGTAAATTTTTCTTAAAATTCCAACAAGTGTTAAACCAATTTCCTTTCAACATGACCTCAGCTTAACTTCAACTTGTAAATTTTTCTTAAAATTTCAACAAGTGTTAAACCAACTTTAGCATGTAAATTCTAACTTCCAAGCATTATTCTCCAACTCTATGCCCCCTAATGTGAACTTAAGTTTCACTTATGTCCACAATAAGTATGTACCTATGATCTTGTTGCCGAGATCAGATTTAAACAAAGACTGGCCGAGGTGATCAACCTCGGTCAAAGTTTTCATTCTGTCAACACAGCAAATCTAGGTTAATTCAACTTAGTTTAACTCTATTATATGTAAGTATAATTCAACTCTGCCATATAATAAGTCTAAGCTATTCGTCATGTTTCAATCAGAAACATAGCCAACTTAGTTCCACTCTGTTATATGTAAGTATAATTCAACTCTGCCATATAATAAGTCTAAGTTAGTCATCATGTTTCAATCAGAAACATCGCCAACTTAGTTCAACTCTATTATATGCAAGTATAATTCAACTCTGCTGTATAATAAGTCTAAGTTATTCGTCATGTTTCAATCAGAAACATCGATAGATGATTGATCAATCTTTTTACACAAGTTTGGAATCAAAATCGAGCTAAAAATTTTATTAATTACTTCGGCAAATAACAAAAAAACTTAAAAACAAAAAGAAATCTTAATGATAGAAAAACTTCAGGTTGTAAGTATTCCATGGTCTTGGCAATTCTTTGCCTTCACTGTCTTCAAGCCGATAAGCCCTATTGCCCAGGACCGAGATGATTCTATAAGGTTCCTCTCAGTTTGGGCCAAGCTTGCCCTCTCTGGAATCCTTCTTGTTGCCGACAACCTTTCTCAGGACGAGGTCCCCAACTTGGAACTCTCATGGGTTGACCTTTTTGTTGTATGTCTTGGCAAGCTGCTGCTGGTATGCCCCAGCTGAATTGCTGTTTTCTCCATTCTCTCTTCCAATAAGTCCAGATCTCGGGCTAAAAATGTATCATTAGTTCCATTCGCTACTCCTTGGGTTCTGATCCTTGGGATGCCAACCTTCAGTGGAATTATTGCCTCTGTGCCATAAGCCATGGCAAATGGGGATTCCCCCGTTGATCTTCTCAGCGTAGTCCGATATGCCTAGAGTACACTAGGCAATTCATCCACCCACTTTTCCTTTGCTGCTTCCAGCCTTTTCTTGATCCCATCCAAGATAACTTTGTTAGATGCTTCTGCTTGTCCATTACTTTGAGGAAAACTTGGGATGGAATAGTAATTCTTGATCTTATACTTTGCACAAAAGCTTTTGATTAGCTTACTGTCAAACTGCGTTCCATTGTCTGCTATTATTGCTCTTGGGATCCCAAACCTGGTGATGATATTCTTCTATATGAAGTTTTTTACATCAATATCCCGAATCTTTGCAAGGGGTTCAGCTTCAACCCACTTGGTGAAGTAATATGTTGCCACTAGCAGGAACTTCCTTTGTCCAGTTGCTTGAGGTAGTTATCCAACAAGATCCATGCCTCATTGGGCAAATGGCCAAGGGTTGGACACTAGGTTCAAGTTTGCTGCTGGTTAGTGTATCAAAGGTATAAACCTCTGACACTTCTTACATTTTTTGACATAGGCTTCAGCATCTTTCTGCATATAGGGCCACCAGTACTCCTGAGTAATGGCCCTATGAGCAAGTGACCTGCCCCCAATGTGACTTTCATATACTCCTTCATGTATCTCATACAAGAAGTCTTCAACTTGTGAAGGATGCACACACCTTAAAAGGGGACCAGTAAAGTCCCTTCACTGACTCTCCTTGCCTAACCTCCCTAGAAGGCCGGTGAGAGTGTTCCTTGGTCCTGGTGTGCTGGGGGACTGTAGGGACTGTTTTCTACCCTTCATTCTGGGCATTGTTCTTGGTTGCTAGAATCGGTGTGTCTTGTAACAGGAATAGTGGCTTCATGACGTTATTCTGCATCATGAAATTGACGACCGATTGTAGGTCCGCCAATTTGTTCGCTAGTCCCTTCATCTCGTCGTCCCTTTGTAGGAATCTATCCTTCCATACCTGGAGGTCATCCTCATTATAATACCCGTCCCGGTTTGACTTTTTTGTTACGTCGCCCTCCTTGCCGACGTCTCTCTCTGGGATTCTGATCCCGAGTTTCTTCGTTGTAGTTATCCTCCTCAACGTTAGGGTCAATGTGTTTACCACTCCCAGTAGGGATGTCGTCTCTAACCTTTTCTTTCTGTCCGTCGTTGGCCATCTATTCTCCTTTCTTTCCCACAAACGGCGCCAAATTGTGTGTGCTATTTTTTGACCACACTGCCAAACAGGTACTTAGCTGGAAAACACTAGTAGAATAGATTGCGCCCGAACGACTTATCACAGAAAGCAAAAGACTCCGGCAGTGATTCGTCCACCCGGGGGCACTCCAACGATCAAGTCAGTAATCTCTCAAAGATTGCGCGGGTGTGGGTTGTGGGTCGGGTCGGTTCTAATATTAATTTTTTAGAGAAAATTTTTTCCCAAGTTCTTAACGAAATTAATTCAAATTTTGTACCAAATTTGAATTTAAGTTTTCTGTCCATTTGTTACCTCTTCTAGTCCGGATTCCAGCAGTTCAAACTATTTTTAACAGTGTTAAAAATTGCCCAGCAGTTACAGATTGAAACTACCGTGCAGTATTTGTTGAAACTGCCATCAAATCTGTTTGAATTTCAAACTAAATCTGTCTAGTTTTTTTGCACCCGTTCATGTTCAAAATCGGACCTGTTCGGGTTTGTCTTTTTGCCTATAAATATCTGCCATTTCCAGCAGTCTTGGGGATCCGAAAATAATATGAAAATTTCATTTTGTTGTCCTGTTTTGCTCATTTGCATAAATTCTCTTCATATTAGTTTTTTTAGAAAAATTAAAGAGAGTATAAAACACAAGGTTTTGTTCGTCATACAAATTGTTTGGAGTGCTACTACAATTTGTGAAGATCATTGTATCTTGGGAAATAGACGCCATTTATCCGTAAGCACCGTAGCGGAGCGAATCTATTTTAAGGACAGAGTGTCACACATTCGACTTGATCTTTTAATTATTTGTTCGGTTCGGTAAAATAAATTCAGTAAGTAATTTATTTTATTTGTTTCATTATTTAATTTACACAGAAGATTGTTCCAACAATCTTAAGATAGATTCGAATTTTTTTGTTTATATAGAATTTTTCGTTTGTTTCCTTTTCTCTTCTTCTTCTTCTTACATAAATTATTTTATGCAGTTTTACAAAATAATATTCTGGTTAGAAAAACAAATAGTGGTAATATACTGTTTGACAGATAGTAGTAATATACTGTCTATTTTCTTTGACAACTAATAGTAGTATACTGGTGTCATTAATAATTCAAAATATTTATTTGTGAAGTTTGTCAGAAATTAATTTTGATTTTCAGAAATAATTTCTGAGTGTTCATTAATTAAAATTTTGTTTTAGTATTTTAATTATTAAAGTGTTACAGAAATTTAATTTTCTGCGTGTAATTAATTTGTTTAAGTAAAATTTTATTTTATTTTCAAATTAATTAAAAATAAAATTTACAATTCTTTTTTTTTTTTAAATTTTTATAGAATTTAATTCTGTGGTTTTGGTTTAAATTTTTTGTGTAGTATAAAATTCTAATTATAATTTTATTTTATAATGTAGAATTCATGGCTACTAAAACTGGTCAAACTAATGCTCAAACAAGTACGAGTATGGTGGTTGCAATTGCGCCAACCCCTCTTCCTGTTGTGACTGTGGCAATCAATCATGGTGAGAAGTTAGAGAAGTTCTCAGGAATTGATTTTAAAAGATGGCAACAGAAAATATTGTTCTATCTTACAACTCTGAACTTGGCTCATTTTCTCCGTGAGGGTGCTCTTATTTTGAAAGAGAATGAAATTGTCCAGCAAGTCGGTGCTACGGTTGATGCCTGAAAACATTCTGATTTCCTTTGCCGAAACTACATCTTAAATGGACTTGACAACACATTATACAACGTCTACAATCTTATCAAGACAGCAAAGGAACTTTGGGAGTGTTTGGAGAAAAAATACAAAACAGAAGATCCTGACTCAAAGAAATTTATGGTTGGAAAATTCCTGGACTTCGTGATGGTTGATTCTAAGATTATGACCAGCCAAGTTCAAGATCTCCAACTCATTTTGCATGACATTCACGCAAAAGGCAAGTCTCTCAGTGAATCCTTCCAAGTTGCAGCCTTAATTGAGAAATTATCATAAGGCTGGAAGGAATTCAAGAACTACCTCAAACACAAGCACAAAGAAATGTCTTTAGAAGAATTGATTGTGCATTTGAGGATTGAAGAAGACGACCGCAATTCTGAAAAGCGGGCTGGTAAGCATCCAATGGAGTCTAAGGCAAATGTGGTGGAGTATGCTCCAAAAGCCAAAAAATAGAAGTTTTCTGGAGAAAGTTCCTTACAAGGCTCTAAAGGAGGGGAAACTAAAAAGTACAAGTTCAATGGAAAATGTTACATCTATGACGAAGAGGGACATCGTGCCAAAGATTGCCGTAGCAAAGGCAAAAGCAAAAGAAGAACAAGCAAAAAGCCTGCTTAAGCCAATATGACCGAAGTGGATAAAATTTCTAATGATATAGATGACATAAATCTTTCTGCAGTTGTTTCCGAGGCAAACCTTGTCAGAAATCCTAAAGAATGGTGGATGGACACTGGTGCTACTCGCCATATCTGTGTCGATAAGAAGATGTTCACATCTTATTCTACAGTGGACAACGATGAACAACTTTTTATGGGCAACTCCTCGATTTCTAAAGTTGAAGGACAAGGAAAGATTATTCTAAAGATGACATTTGGAAAGGAACTCACTCTCAACAATGTAATGCATGTACCGGACATTCGCAAGAACCTTGTTTTCGGATCTTTGTTGAGTAAAAATGAGTTTAGGCTAGTTTTGAAAGTGACAAGTTTGTACCTATCAAAAACAGGATGTATGTAGGAAAAAGGTTACATGTCTGATGGCCTTTTCAAAATGAATATAATGGCTGTTGTACCCTCTGTTATTAATAAAAATACATCTCATTCTTACGTGCTTGAGTATTCAAATTTATGGCATGGTAGACATGGACATGTTAATTATGGATCTTTACGTAGATTACTTAATATGGAATGCTTACCTAAATTTGACATTGATTTAAATTATAAATGTGAAATTTATGTTGAGGCAAAATTATTCAAATCTCATTTTCATACAATTAAAAGAAGTACGAAACCACTTGAATTAATTCATAGTGACATTTGTGATTTTAAATCAATTCAAACTAGAGGTGAGAAAAAGTATTTTATTACTTTTATAGATGACTATACTAAATATAGCTATGTTTATTTAATTCAAACCAAGGATGAAACTTTGGAAACTTTCATTCAATATAAGAATGAAGTTGAAAATCAACTTGATAAGAAAATTAAGAAACTTAGAAGTGATAGAGGTGGTGAATTTGAATCACCTTTTGGTGAATTTTGTAAAGAACATGGAATACTTCATCAAACCACCGCTCCTTACTCACCTCAGCAAAATGAAATTGCTGAAAGGAAAAATAGGACTTTAAAAGAAATAATGAATGTCATGTTAATTAGTTCTGGATTACCTTAGAACTTGTGGGGGGAAACAATACTTTCTACTAATTATATACTTAATAAAGTAACCCGAAAGAAAGTGAATCAAACACTTTATGAAATGTGGCATGGGAGAGTACCATCCTACGAATATTTAAAAGTGTGGGGGTGTTTGGCTAAAGTGGCTATTCCTAGTCCTAAAAAGACTAAGATAGGTCCTAAATCCATTGATTGCATTTTCATTGGTTATGCCAAGAATAGTAGTGCATATCGGTTTTTGATTCATAAGTCAGAACATTTCAAAATGCATGTAAATACTATTATTGAATCTCGGAATGTGTCTTTCTTTGAATATGTGTTTCCAAATAAAACTGGACAAGAGACTAGTACTAATAAAAGATCTTATGATGCTATTACTAGTCATGATCAAGATTAAGATCAAGATCAAGAACAAAAACAAAAGCAAGATATAGATCAAAATAAGAAAGAGGAACCTAGGCATAGTAAACATGCTAGAACATCAAAATCTTTTGGTCCAGATTTTCTAACATTTTTATTAAAAAATGAGCCTTTAACTTTTAAAGAGGCTATGTCCAGTCTTGAGGCTCCTTTATGGAAAGAAGTTGTCAATAGTGAAGTTGAATCCATCCTGCAAAATCACACGTGGGAATTGGTAGATCTACCACCAGGTTGTAAACCTCTTGGGTACTAGTGGATTTTCAAAAGAAAATTGAAAGCGCATGGATCAATTGACAAATAAAAGGCAAGACTTGTGGTCAAAGGGTATAGACAAAAAGAAGGTCTTGATTACTTTGACACATACTCACTTGTTACTAGAATAACATCTATTAGAATGCTAATTGCTATTGCATCATTATACAATCTAGAAATTCATCAAATGAATGTGAAAACCGCTTTCTTAAATGGTGAGTTAGATGAAAAAATTTACATTGAACAACTAGAAGAATTTTTTGTTCCAGGAAAAGAAAAGTAAGTGTGTAAATTGTTAAAACATTATATGGTTTAAAACAAGCGCTAAAACAATGGCATAAGAAACTTGACAAGGCAATGATGTCAAATGAATTTAAAATTAATGAGTGTGACAAATGTGTTTATATTAAAAACACAAATAACAGTTATGTTATAGTATGTCTTTATGTGGATAATATACTCATCATAGGCAGTAATAATGACCTGATTAAAACTACCAAGAAAATGTTTAATAAACATTTTGACATGAAGGACATGGGCATTGTTGATGTAATTTTTGGTATGAAATTTACCAAAATATCAAAAGGTTATGCTTTGTCACAATCACATTACATTGAGAAAATACTTGATAAATTTAGCAAAGATGATGATCATCTTGCTAGAAAACTTATGGATGTTAATTTATTTCTTTCTAAGAATGTACAAGAAAGTATTTCTCAGTTGGAGTATGCCCAATTATTGGAAGCTTAATATACTTGATGAACTGCACTAGTCCGGATATAGCTTATGTAGCAAGTAAATTAAGTAGATATACGAGTAACCCAGGAGTAGAACACTGGAAAACAATTATAAGGATTCTAAGATATCTCTGATTTACTCGTAACATTAGGTTAAATTATACTAGATATCCAGCAATACTTGAAGGATACTGTGATGCAAATTGGATATCGGATACTAAAGACTCAAAGTCCACTAGTGGGTATGTCTTTACTCTTGGTGGTGTAGCTGTATCTTGGAAATCTTCCAAACAGACTTGCATTGCTAGGTCTACTATGGAATCAGAATTCATAGCTTTAGATAAAGCTGGGGAAGAGGCAGAATGGCTTCGCCACTTCCTTGAAGATATTCTAATGTGGCCAAAATCGGTGCTTGCTATATGCATACATTGCGATAGTCAATCAGCAATAGGTAAAGCACAGAGTCATATGTATAACGGTAAGTCACAACACATTTGTCGTCGACATAATACTGTAAGACAACTACTCTCTAATGAAATTATTTCCATTGAATATGTGAAGTCTAAAGACAACATGATAGATCTGCTAACCAAAGGGTTAGCAAGAGAGCTAGTTGAGAATTCATCGAGGGAAATGAGACTTAAGCCTATTAAAGAAGAGTTACCACAATGGCAACCCAACCTAGTTGACTGGAGATCCTAAGATCTAGGTTCAAAGGGATAATCGAGTTGTGTATAACTCAGAAGGATCACTGGGAAGTCAAACTCCTACCTATTTCTATGATGAAATAGTGATGTCTGTAGCGTTTTTAGGTTAAGTAATACTTTTAATAATTCTTACATCTATGTAAACTTAGTGGAGTATGGCAGGATACTCTTCATAAGAATCACTTATGTGAATGTGAACTAGGCTAGTTCTATGAAATTTGTGAAGGGCTACAATTCTCTAGAGCACTCATGAAAGACCATGTTGTTCAAGGCCAAAATGAACACAATAGTAAGAACTAAATTGTGTCTGGTGATATACTGTGTGAGTTCTATTGTCTTGGTTTACACAAATGGTTGAACAGTTCAAGATATCATGTTCACTGATTAGCTAGCAAATCTAATAGTGTCTTACAAGAGAAGGTTCAAAGCCAAAAGCTACCTATCCTTTGCAGAATATTTCCAAATATCTGTACTCTCTGTAATTAGATCATGTTGTTACATTTTCTCTTTGTCAAATTCCATTCATGTGGGGGATTGTTGGAAAGTTGGTTTTTTATAAACTTATTTTGGGCCAACTTTGAGCCCAAAATTGTATAGGGTCCACACGTCTTTTGAGGTGGGTCTAAAGAGATGACGTGTTCCTTACTACATGGCAAGTCACACGGTGAAGACGGTTCATCAAAACCATTTATGAGTGAATGAGAACTTGACGTCGTTTTCGGGTTCGTGGAATGGACATTTAAAGAATTAAATGTGAGTTTCCTTTAAATGGGTTATTCCACATTGAAACTTTAAGAGAGCTTTTGTGAGTATATAAGCTCTAAGTGTACAACCTTGGGTTGGTTTCCAATGGGTACTCCAAGTTTGTAGAAGGGAGGAGTTATGGACAAAGTGAACCTTAGCCCAAACCACCACACACACGCGCGCGTCGTCGCCGTCGTCATTCGGGCAGAGCCGAGTCGAGCCGTGCCGGGTGTGGGTTGTAGGTTGAGTCGGTTCTAATATTAATTTTTTAAAGAAAATTTATTTGAATTTTTTTCCCAAATTCTTACCGAAATTAATTCAAATTTTGTGCCAAATTTGAATTTAAGTTTTCTATCCATTTGTTACCTCTTTCAGTCAGAATTCCAATAGTTCAAACTGTTTCTAACAATGTTAAAAATTGCCCAGCAGTTATAGATTGAAACTGACGGGCAGTATTTGTTGAAACTGCCATCAAATCTGTTTGAATTTCAAACTGAATCTGTCTAGTTTTTTTACACCTGTTCATGTTCAAAATCGGACCTGTTCGGGTATGTCTTTTTGCCTACAAATATCTACCATTTCCAATAGTCTTGGGGATCCAAAAATAATTTGAAAATTTTATTTTGTTGTCCTGTTTTGCTCCTTTGCATAAATTCTCTTAATATTAGTTTTTTTAGGAAAATTAAAGAGAGTATAGAACACAAGGTTTTTGATCGCCGTGCAAATTGTTTAGAGTACTACTACAATTTGTGAAAATCATTGTATCCTGGGAGATAGATGCCATTTATCCGTAAGCACCGTAGCGGGGTGAATCTGTCTTGAAGACAGAGTGTTACACACTCGACTTGATCTTTTAATTATTTATTCGATTCAGTAAAATAAATTTAGTAAGTAATTTATTTTGTTTGTTTGATTTGTTTCATTATTTAATTTACACAGAAGATTGTTCCAACATTGACTTGATATAAAAATTTGCTAATGGAGACATGAGTTATCAACCATTCTTGTCAAATCTTCAATGACTGAATTTTGTGGGGTTTTACAAAATGTTTTCAAGTCATTTGTAACTGAAATTAGTAAAAATATAATTTCATCAATGGCTCAGAGGGTTAAAGAACCCATTTTTAAATAGCCAAATTATGAAATTAACATAACAAAAGAGCATGTTCTTGAGCCAAATTTGGCTAAGAATGATGTTCCATGCATGGCTCAGGGGGTCCAAAAATCAATTTTTAGAGAGTCAAGTCATGAAAATAACATACCTATGGGGGATTTTCATAAGCCATTAACGGCTAACATGGAAAAACAGCCCACTTTGCCAAATAATTGTAAAAATCAATTTGGCAAAAGTTATGTTTTTAAACCAAACATGGTCAAGAATAATGAACAAGTCACTATTCATGAATTCAAAATTTTTGACATTTTTCAAAATGTCAAAATCTATGAATTTTCATGGTCACACTATACCAAGACTTTTGTTGTTCAAAATCCATTTTAAATTTGCGGATCACATCAAACGTTGACTTTGACGGAATAGCTAGCAAATAATATTTCGTTATTGCAATATATTGGGCCAAACATATTGTAGCGACCCTAATTTTCTTAGGTCATTATTTATTATTATTATGATTATTATTATCTTATTTTATTTTTTTGGCTTTATTAATGGTTGTGGTTTACATGAGAATTTAATGTGTTACTTAGTTAATGTGATATTTAATGAATTATTTGTTGTAATTAATAAATTTAATGTGTTATTCAATTAATTCATATATTTATATATTTATTTTTGTTATATAAAAAAAGAGGTGTTTTATATATATATATATATATTATAATTATGTGTATCATATAATATAATATATTATAATAGTTTATTAGGGTTAGAATAGGATTAGGTTATATAATAATATAATAAATGATTAGGTTTTCAACAGAAGAAAAGAATAGTGAATTTGCAAGAGAGCAGCAGCCGTCAAAAAGAGAGAGAAAGAGAGATTGATTGAGATCAAGAAGAAAGCCACGAAAAAAAAAAAGGAAGACAACGGGGAGAGATAGAGGAGAGGAAAAAATAAAAGGATTAGGGTTTTGTTTTGGTGGCTCCTTTAGTTCTCCAAATATTTTATTAATCTTCAAAATAATATTGTGAGTACAAACCCCACTTCCCTTTATTTATGTTTAATTCTTGTTTTTATTTATTATTTGATATTAGTTTGATTTTGTATTTACATAAAGATGATAGATTAATTTTAATTATTTTGATTAGTTGTGTATGTCAGATTTAGGGTTTTTATATGGATTTATTTTATGGTTGTAATCACCTTTATGGTTATATGAAATTAAAATTAATTAAGAACCCATAGATAAATTCCTTATACTCCACTATGACTCAATGAATTGTTGTTTTATTTGAGTGATGGTAAGAAAGAGTGTATAAAAAAAAAGTGAGGATTATGAGATTTATTTGAATGCTTTAGGCTTGGCATTGTTATGTTGTTCTCATGAGTGAGATGTTTTGTATATGTATATTGTTGCCTCGTTCTCATGAGTAGACGAGTGCTTTGATTTACGCGCGTACGTATATGCTAACCATCAGGGGAGTGTGAGTCAAACTCAGGACGATATTCCCGTGCAAGTTTGGCTTCGAAGCGGTGTTAGATATACGGAAGGCACATGGGATATATATGTAGGTCGAAAGTGGAGGGCCAAAGTGGTGGAGTTAAGATACAAATAATTTAATTATGAGTTTATTGGTATAGTATGAATTATATTGATTTGTACATCTTGAAAAATAGTAAACGGTCTAGATAAATTATGAAATTTGAGCAGATGTATGTATACGTGATTCTAGACAACTTTTGTGTTTTAGCTTTTTATTAGAAAGATCGATTAGAACTTATAATCGGATGATCTTGATTATTGTAGTTTTGATTCATTTTAGCAATGCAGATTTTAGAGGCTGTTTTAACCCATGAAACGAGCTCATTTTTTTTTGGTTTTGCTTGTACTGAAGTAAAACATTATTCTGCACACTTTTCGTGTTTTGAACTTTTTCGAAAAAAATCATCTTAGGGCAGTTTTTGTTCGTTTTCAGCTTTAGATTTTTCGATTGAATTCCGTTTAAGTTTTTCTATCAAGCTTTTCTCTCAACCTATTCAGTTTATGTTAAATTCGTTCGCAAAGTCTTTTAGGAAATTTGATTTTGTACAACTTTCGTTATTTGAGTTTTGGTGAATTCAAATTATTTAAGTATGAAACGGTGCATTTTTATACTTCTTCAGCAAGTTACTTATGATTAAATTATACTAACTTTAATTTTTTGCAGGATGGTAGGTCTTACTATTTTTTTTTATACAGGGCTGACCCACCATATTTTTCTTTCTATTTTGTTTATTTTATATTCAATTTATATTTCGTTGTGTACGAGTAAGAAACTAAACGCCATCGTAGCTCGAGAAACTACCCATTCGTCTCGGTGCGGATGGAACTACTTGTCTTGTCCCATAACAAGAATTAAATGTTTTTTTTATTTGTGTCTGGTGGACACATGGGTGTTAAATCTTGTACTCATACCAGTATACCTGCATACTGACCCATTTTGTCTCTTGGCAACTCGGGTGCGTTCTGTTTGAGCGCAGCTGAGCTTCCTTTGTAGGATTAGCTGGGGCTATGGTGGTGACGTGGATTTACTATAGTGTTGGACATGTCGTTTGGACTTTTTTTGTTTTCTTGAGCTTAGGATTGATATTAGTCTATGTATTTATTATTCTCTTTGTGACTTTAGTATTGGAATAATTTGGCATGGTTTGTAACCGTACATTGTTTAAGTTGTTTTGACTAGTTATTGCTACTTTAATGTTGGAGGTATTTGATAGTTATAAAATTATGATGGATGGTTTGGTTAGTGTTTAGTTTTTTTGTTTCACCCATAGGATTTGGATGATGGAATATTAATTGGGGTTTAGGCCTAATTTGATATTTAATTGTCCAAATTTTGGGGCGTGGCACATATGGTTATTAGTTGATCCTTAAAACCATCACCATTTGGTTTTTTGGTTACCTTTGAAGCATGTCCTAAGACATTTCGAAGCATGTTATTAAAAACATGTTAGGGTTGTTAAACTTCTTTTCAAAGGATAAATGGTTGTGTTATTATATATATTCATTGAAATATCATTTTATAGCCATTAATGGCTTATTAAAATGCCACACTAATTTCATAGTTATCCAACTCATTGAATTTAGTTCAAAGAGATGTCGTAAGCACTTTCGAACGATGACTTTGATCCTTTGGTAACATATGTCACTACTAGAAAAAGGGGCATTGGACAAGGAACAATTTGCAACAGTTTAAGTGTCATCGCAAAAAGCAAACTTTTGTGACAGTACTTAATGATGTCGTGAAATTATTTTTTTGCGACGAAAAAACTAAGCATGTGGCAAAAAGTAAAGTTATATGCGACGATACGTTAAACGTCGCAAAATTTTTTTGGTCTTAAATTTTTTTTTCTTTTTTTGCGACGGTCTTTTGGCAATTCGTCGTAAAAGTTTATTATTTTTGCTCATTCATTCGCGACAAGCCTTAACATCGTCGCAAATGGTCATTCCTAAATTCGGACCAAAACCTCCTTCCACTCTCCCTCTTTTCCGATATTCCTAACTTCTCTGTAATCTCTTGAGATAAAAAAAATAAAATAAAAAAACTTCAATATTCTACCCTAATCTCACTGCTCTCTCCCTCTTTCTCACCCAGTTGTCACTCTATCTCTCTTGTAGGGCCAACAACAGCGTCTAAGTAACCCCTCTGTTTTCCTCTCACGCAGACCCTCCCTCTCACCCAACCGTCACTCTGTCTCTCTTGTAGCGGCAACAACAACATCTGTAGCAGCAGAAACAACAGCGTCTGCAGCACCATCTCTCTTGTAGTGGCAACAACAGCATCACTCTGGTTCTCCCTCTGGCATCCAGGTATAGCCTTCCTTTGCTTGCCTCTGCTCTCCTTTGGTCTTCTGCCATCTGTTTCTTCCTGCTCATCAATTCATTGAAACTCTTTTGATTAAGAATTTCATCATTGATTTTGTGCTGGTGTGTGTTTGATTTGTGTGAAAATTGGATATGTGTATATATATATTATATGTGTGATTCTTGATCAAACTCATAACTCAAACATGTGGTCAACCCCTATTTGTGTAGAATAGTGGGGTAGTTTCATTCTAGTGCATGCCAATTCTCCGGAACAAAAAGACTGAGTTACGTTAATTCAATGACGACTTCACAAACTAATTCAAAAACTGTGACAGTTGATTCTAATTTGATAAACTAAACTAAAACTAAAATTAAATTAAACAAAATTAAAGTGTTACTCAAGGATTGAAAGGAATCTAGGGCTTTAAACCTTCCCTAATTTTGTATAACCTATATCAACTTTGAGAATCAATTAATTAATATGACCATGACCCAAGCCCAATGGTGTCATCAAGAGAACTACTGTAATGTTAACAATTTGATAAAGCAATTTACACGGTACTTTTCAGTCTTTGATCTCTCATGCACACAATTAGATGTACATAACTTAACAACCATAACAATCTTATCTCAACAGAAAATATAATCTGATGCTTATCTAAATAATAATCGTATATTTAAAATTACAGAAATTAAATATATTAAAAAAATAATCCCAATTCAATAAATATTGCCTCAAATTCATATAATTATCATATTAATAATCAATTCCAATTGAATACAAAAATCAATGTTACTTAGCTACGATTCATTTATATTTATTAATTCATAAAATAAATGATTAGCTGTGTATGGTTGAAGAAGAATCCACAATCTTCATTGAAATCTCCATGTTTGAAGCTCTTGAAATCTCTTCTCCTCACTCCGTATATGTATATGTATATGTATTGTGCAATTGAGATTTTTTGGCAATGGTTTAGCTTTTCTCTATTTTTTCTTTTCTTTTTTAACGTGAAACACTCAAACTCACACCACAACATTAACAATAGACAACACCAATTATCAATTACATGGCATATATATAAAATATATAACTTTTTTAAGCACAGATTTGTCATAGTTTTGATTTTTAAAAAATCAAAATATTGATTTTAGTTACCTGAAGAGCCATCTTATTTACTACTGGAAAATATGCAAGTTTTTTCTTTGAGCTTGTCAGACGTGGACCAATCTAGATAATGAAGGTTATAAGATTAGCAATTGCACATAATTACCCTTTTGTCATTGTCCCAATTTCTTTGAACACTCTCTGTATTTCATCTGAATTCAATTATAAGCAGAGACTTGGAGAATAAGTTGGCAAATTCTAACTGGTGAAAGTCGGAGCTAGATGCCTTTTACTTCATGGAAAGGTCATCACAATGAAATTCTGTAGTGACTTGGTATTGTTATACCAATAGCTTGCTAGAGTGGTCATATTTCTAATAAAGTTAGTCAAAAACACTTGTAAACTTATAATAGTACTGTGAACTGTCAACAGAGAAATTAAAATCACAATCAAATAATTGGTTACAGTTCATCATAAATTTGCATATTTGGATAGTTATATACTTCTTATCACATTTTCTTATTGTTTTGGCATGTTGGGGGTCAACCCTTGAAAATATGTTAGGAGGAGTTGTAGAACAGTCTGTTTTGCTGACTGGTATACTGTCCTTGTGTTTGTATGAGTGGATGATGATGATTTTATGAGCATTAGTAATTTAATGGCACAATGGTGCTGTGAGTTTTCTTATGGAGAGTGAATGTTTGGTGTTGAACACATGGCAGTAGAGAGACAATGGGATAGGAAAATGGGACAGGGAATTGGGACAGATGATCCCGTGCCATGTTAGAAGACTAAATACTATATTTGCAATTAAAACTATCAAATGAGATTAGGGGTTGGTAAGAATGAAAGGAGTTTATGTTGTGTAGTGGGCATCAGTTGAATGAAAGGAGTTTGTTTTGTGAGATAACAAATATTTATATCTGTGATTATGAATGAATCACATCTATATATTTTATATTGAGAACTTTCTTTCTTTTTCCTTCTTTTTTCTTCTTCTTCTTCTTCTTCTTCTTTTTTTTTTTTTTTTTTTTTTTTT
Organism: Camellia oleifera; assembly: GCA_022316695.1. Taxonomy (NCBI): domain Eukaryota; kingdom Viridiplantae; phylum Streptophyta; class Magnoliopsida; order Ericales; family Theaceae; genus Camellia; species Camellia oleifera. The sequence continues at coordinate 35,159,785 of CM039307.1, read as the reverse complement.
TTTTTTTTTTGGTGAAAGTGAGTTATAACCACCAACCAATGTGAATCACCATCTCTTTTCAAATAGAATTTTTTAAACGGCCTTATTAATAAGTGTTCTTAACATATAAATTATAAAAAAAATATAATATTTGAAAGATACGATTTCAATAGTTTTTCATTATTTATTTCTAAAATAATTTTGTGAAGAATTCTAATATTAAATAATGTTCTGTTAGGATTTAAGGTTTGTGACCTTTATTATTTGTACAATAGTAACCTAATCACCTTGAGATAATGAATGTTGTTAATGTGAATCACCTTCTTCCATTTAGGAGAGTATATCTCTTGTTTAACTAAGTATTAAAAGCATGTTTGTCCTGTTCTAGCCAGGAACTAGATTTAAGATGGCTACGATTATTTATTTGGTAGCTATACATTGTTAATTTTTACATTTTGACAAAAATTTATTTGTTTCAATTTTATAAAATGAAGTGAAACTTTCACTATATGTATGAATTGGAGATGATCAAGATCTATGATAACCTAACTATATGTATGAATTTTTTACATTTTGACAAAAATTTATTTGTTTCAATGCTGGTTTTTCAATCACAGTTTAGTGTTGATTTTGTATGTGGCTTAAAAGATAAAATTATATACCAAAGAAATAATCAAAATTAAAGAAACCACAAAAAGAGTACGCAAAAGCCATTTTACTAAGGCAACTCGATACTCACCATTTTACCAAGCCATGATACTGTTTTAGCTAATCACAATGTGTGTTTTGTTTGTCAATTATTATATGATTGTATGATATTTGGTAATGTTTTTTCTATACTTATTAGCTACTCATGCCTTAGTTTCTATTGAGACTCAATTCATTTTAAAGGATAGGTATGCATTTCTAATGTATAAAATATTAGAATTGTTGTTATGGTTAATTAATATGCATGTTCATATGTACAAAATATATATTTAGAAGTAAACAAAATGGACAAAAGTTGGATTGATTTGCCAGATAAACTGTCGAGAGAATACATGAATGGGATCGACCAATTTCTAGTGTTTGCATACACCAATAGGGCTACAAGTTTGATGATTTGTTGTCCATGTAGGAAATGCGAGAATCGCTATCATCTTCTCCAAGATAGTGTGCGAGAGCACTTGATTTCAAATGGCTTTCTAAACAAATACAAACATTGGATTAATCATGGAGAGTCCTATACTTCTGTGCCTGGTAATCGAGATAATGAAGCCTTAGTGAATGAAAACATTAGGGATGATATGGTCGGAATGATACACGATATTACTGGTATTCCACTTCTTAGTACAAGTGCTGTAGGTGATGAACCACAGGCACCAACTAATCTCAATGTAGCAGAACCGCTTGCAACTGATCCACAGTTAGGTCCAGATATAGAGACTGCAAATTATTTTAAACTTTTAGAGGATGCTCAGAGTGAATTGTATCCGGGTTGTCAGAAATTCACATCTTTGTCGTTCATTGTTCGACTTGTACATATAAAGGTGCTAAATTAGTGGAGTGACACTTCTGTTACCATGTTACTTGAGTTGTTGAGTGAAGCTATCCCTGAGGGTACGAAACTTCCTGATTCTTATTATAAAGCTCAAAAAATCACTACAGATTTAGGCTTCACATATGAAACGTGGGGTGCATGCCCTAATAGTTGTATGTTGTTCCGAAATGAATACATCAATCTTGTTGAATGTGTCATATGCAAAAGTTCTAGGTGGAAACAAAATGGAGCTAATAGTTCAAATGTTCCTCATGGAGGCAGTAAACGGATACCCTCTAAACATATGAGGTATTTCCCTTTGAAGCAAAGATTGCAGAGGTTGTTTATGTCATCAAAAACGACCAACTCATGAGATGGCATGCTGAGAAACGACAAGATGATGGTGTCTTAAGAAATCCTGCTGACTCCCTTGTATGGAAAGATTTTGACCGTCAAAATGCTGACTTTGCGGATGATTGTCGAAGTGTGAGGCTTGGGTTAGCATCTGATGGTTTTAACCCATTCAAATCGATGAACATAATTCATAGCACCTGGCTTGTTGTTCTCATTCCATACAACTTACCGCCATGGATGTGCATGAAACAACCATTTTTGATTTTGTTTACACTTATCCATGGCCCAAAAGGACCTGTTGACAAAATTGATGCATATATGCAACCGTTGATTGAGGAGTTAAATGAACTATGGACTGACGGTGTCTCTACATTTGATGCATCAACAAATCAAATGTTTCAAATGCATGCAGCTTTGTTATGGACAATTAGTGATTTTCTAGCATATGTGAACTTGTCAGAATGGAGCACGAAAGGAGAATATGCATGTCCATGTTGCAATAAGGAAACTAGATCGTGTTGGTTGAAACATGGTAGAAACATTCATATTTAGGTCATCGCAGATTCCTACCTAGTGATCATAAATTTCAAAAGGATAAAGTATCATTTGATAGTACTTGGGAATTGAGTCTCAAACCGAGATTGTTATCTAGATCAAAGATTTTGCTACAAGTAGAATCTGAGGGTATCTTAACCCAATACAAGCTGGATGACCTTAAAGAGAGGCATAGGAGACAAGCGAAAAGGGAGAAAGCTGGACCTCGCACTCATAGTTGGAAAAAAAAAAGAGTATATGTTTTGAACTGCCATATTGGGAGCACAATATAATAAGACATAACCTTGATGTGATGCACATAGAGAAGAATGTGTGTGATAATGTATTGTGGGCAATACTGGGGGTTGCAGGAAAATCCAAGGATAATGTCAATGCTCAGCGCGATATGTAAGAAATGAATATTAGAAAACCCCTACACTTGAAATCAAGAGGGACAAATAAAGCTTATTTGCCACTAGCATAATTCACAATGACCAAGGATGAGAAATATTTGTTCTTGCAAATGCTTAAGGAAGTTAGAGTTCTTGACGGGTTTTCATCCAATATCTCTCGTCATGTATGGTTACAGGATAGAAGCATTTCGGGTCTAAAGAGCCACGATAGTCATATTCTGATGCAACAACTTATTCCTTTGGGTGTATGAGGATTGTTTCGTAAGAATGTTGTTTAAGCCTTGATTGAATAGAGTAATTTCTTCAAACAATTGTGTTCCAAAGTAAATCGTCAAACGGATCTAGGATATATCCAAGGTTGTATAGCACTAACACTTTGTCATTTGGAGAAAATTTTTCGACCAGCTTTTTTTGATATAATGGAGCATCTGCCTATACACTTAGGTGATGGAGTATTGGTGGCTGGAGCGATTTAATTTCGATGGATGTATCCAATTAAGAGATATCTTCTTACCTTGAAGCAATATCTACAAAATCGGGCTCATCTAGAAGGTTCAATGGCTAAAGTTATCTTATGAAAGAATGCATGAATTTTTGCACTCAATATCTGAATGATGTGGAGTCTAAATTGAATCGGCCTGTAAGGAACTACAATGATGTGGATAATATGCGTCATGCTGTTGGTGAAACCACAACTTTCAACCTTGGCCATACTTCTTATGTACAGTGTCATCAATATATCTTGTTCAATACGAGAGCAGTTAAACCATTCCTAAAGTAGGTACCTCTTACTCAATATTTTCCAAGTTTTATTTTTTTATTACATTTCAAATATTAATTTGTAATTGATAATTTTTCAACATATATAGGAAACACCTTGAAGCACTTAAGATGAAAATGCCTCGTGTTGATGATCATCAACTTTGAAGTGAACATTTCAAAACTTTTTATGCTTGGTTTAAAGAACACGCATGTATGGAAAAATCTAGCTATATATTACAACTTAGATCGATTTGTGTTTTGAATTTGCTTTCATGATTTAAATAGGTTCACACTTCGCAAAGGACTGATAATGCCACATTATCTGAAGAGATTCATACATTGGCAAATGGTCCTCATAACGGAGCAAGAAGGTTCACCGATTACGTAACTAATGAGTTCCGTTTTTGGGTCAAGGTTATGGATGACCATCGAGCCAGTCAAAATTCTGGTGTAGCTTTGAAAGCAGATACTATCAGTTATGCTAGCCGGAAAGACAAAAATCCTCGTGTGGGAGCTATGTACTATTATGGACAAGTGATAGATATCATTGAAATCCAATACACCAATGCAATGAAGTATGTATTGTTCAAGTGTGACTGGATTGACAATGTTCGGGGGAAGAAAGAAGATAATTTCAAGTTCACGTTGATTAACTTCAACCATTCGTTGTATCGAGATGATCAAATCACCAATGAACCATTCATCTTGGCATTCCAAGCTAAGCAAGTTTGCTATGTTCCAGACCCTATAGAATCAGATTGGCAAGTGGTTGTGAAGATGTCTCAAAGGGATTTATTTGATATGTATTCTACTGATCCAAAAACTGAGCCATTTATGAGTCAACAATTAGAAGAAAATATAATGGTCCGTGATGAAGAAGTTGGCTAGGTAAGGGAAGTCGTAGAAGGAGAAACTGTTGATGTTGAAATGAGAGAGAATTAAGATATTTTGTAATAATTTTTGGGATTATGTAATGACACAATAAATTGTCATGGTTTATTTGGGCATGTTACTTTATTTATTTATTATGTTTGTATTATATTTACATTATTAACTCCAAACTATTCCTTATATGTTCAATTGTATTTCTTACAAATTGTTATGGCACGGAAGAGGAAGCTTAATCATCTCTCCCACATTATGGCTAATGTTTTGCATATGCAGACACAATCACCACCATCATCACATCCACCGATACAACCACCACCACCATCATAGCTACAATACAACCACCACCACCATCACACCCACCAATACAGCCACCACCACCATCACATCCACCGATACAGCCACCACCACCATCACAGCGATCGATACAGCTACCACCACCAACACAGAGACCAATACATCCACCACCATCATCACAATTGTCTCGACCAACGTCGTATTCACATGCCACCACAGGTATACAAATTTGTTATGTGCTTAAATTATATTAATTAAATTATTTCATTTTCACTATACATAAACTTCCTAATTTCATATGCTAGGCCCGACGACTTCTTCATATCCCACCTCAGGTACAGGTTTGCTTTCATGTATTTAATTTATGCTTTAATTTATATGTTGTTTATTATATTCTTATACAATTTGTTTATTCTTATAATGTGTTCCAAATCCAGTGACTGATTCACAAGCCAACTCAGGTATAACAAATGGTTATGTATCTAATTACGTTAATTCAGCTACAAGTTATTTATTATCAATTTATGTAATATGTGTTTTTTTTTTTTCATTGTTCCTCACATGCCCTATAGTTTCTTTGTCTTCTACCCAAGGTCAAGGATTTGCGAAAGGCATTAAAGATTGGGCTACAGGCAAGAAGTTGGCCATTGATTTTGATGCCGACTTTAATCCTATGGGAGATAATCAGTCTTAGTTAACTAGCCGACTTGGGTTCATGGTACATAATGGGAACATTGTTTCTCTTATGTACGTTGATTAGACTGAAGTGCCTGTTGATGTTCTTGAGTCAATATGGGCGGACATTAAGGTAAAAGCATATTTGCTAAATTGTTTAATTATATTATTAATTGAACTAATGATTTAAATTGTACTGTGGGATAATTTACAAATTTGTCCGGAGGGGTACAAACCACGTTGCTTGAAAAAGTGCAATGACTTATGGAAGGATCACAAAAGCAAGATCAAGAATAAGTATTTTAAGCCTAACAAGCATCATCCTAATATCAAAGACATGGTGCATCCGCAAATTGTTCCAAAACAGTGGTATGATCTTGTTGATTATTGGAAGACTAAGAAAGTAGAGGTATACAAAATAAGTTAATTACAAAGCACATAGCTTTAGAAAAATTAATAACTTTGTATACTTGCGACTTACATGTATGGAAACTTTATAGGACATTGCAATCCACAATGCTGGAAGTCATACATTTCATTATATTAATCATACGACAGGACATACTTCATTTACTCAGATTCGAAGGAAGGTATATGTTATTTAGGTAGATATCAATATGCATGTAAATTACTTAGATAAATAATTAATTTTTGAATTTTCATATGATTGCTAAAGGGTTGCCTATGGATAAAATGAGTTGAAAAACCTAAGTGATTCGTGATTAGATCAAGAATTAATTGTACCAATTCCTAAACAATTAAAACTAACAATCTAAATCATCAAGCACGAACATAAGTAATTTAGATTGTTGTTTCATAAATAATAAATAGACACAAACGATTTTAACGTAGAAAAAATCACTATTGGAGCATCTCCAGTTGTAATTAAAAAACCATGGGCGAAATGGCACAAATCAATACACTATGAAGGAAACAAAGAGTACAAAATACTCAGAAAAATTACCAAAACTTTGTCAATTTGTCTTCAACGCTTTGTATATCTTCCACCGCAACCTTCGTCTCAGGATTGATTTGATTGATGTTGATTCCACAACATCCACGTCGACTCAACGATCGCACACAGCTTCAAACACCTTCAAACGCTTCACGCTTAAATCTTTGGATTCCACTTAAGAAGCACACTCTTGAAGATGATCACTCAAACAACCCTTTGATGTGTATTATCCGACCATGTGAGTTTAACACTCAAGCAAGCATCAAAGGAAAACTAGCAAACTAGTCTCAAAAGAAAACCCTAGAGCCCCCAAAGTAGATCTAAAAGCATTAACCCTAAAAAAAGACTTAAACACATATATATAGAAAACAGGGGTTGTGTACCCCGCTCGAGCATAGAACTTGCTGCTCGAGCGGAGTCACTAAAATGCGTGTGACTAAAATAGGTCTTTGTTCGAGAACTCACACTCGAGAGCAAAAACACGCCTCCCAGTATTTGTGTAGGTAAGCCAAACTACTGAGAAGTTGCAATCTCTGCTCGAGTGCAAATGTTCCCGCTTGAGCGGGAAGACAAAAACCAAGGAAAAAAGTACAACTCCATCAAACTGAGTTTGTTTGTGGAATTGGCAACTAGGGACCTAACATGAGTGTTTGGAAATATACATGCAATCAAACTGACACTGATGTCAAGCAGACCATGGTATTTTCAAATCCTTAAATTTGTATTTATATTTGATTTTGTTTGAACTATCTAATTATGTATATATACTCGTTATTTTAATTTATATGATGAGTTTGACCACCAACTATCCATGTTGCCTGAAGATTATCGCACTACTGAAGATGCTCAAGATAGTGTTTTCCACGACGTGGTCAGTGAAGATGGGCATGGATATTGTCTTACTTATGGTAAGGATGTGCCTTGGAGCATAGTGTATGGAGACAAATCTAAGTCATCACAGTTAGGATCTCAGTCATCGACTGTTGCTAAGATCACCAAGTAGGTTTGTATGGAGTTGAGACAAAAGCTGAGGGATAAGATTAGAGAGGAATTGAGGGAGGAGATGCAAGCAAAGCTTTCGACACAGATACAACAAATGAAAGTTGAAATGTTGGCTATTGTGTCCCACGAAGCAAGTACAAATCACAACAAACAGGTTTGGTATAAATAAATGTTTTATAAGTATCTAAATGTAGAACAATAATATCATTGAATATAAATACGATTAACACAGAATACCATGAATATCATAGGTATTGAATGCATTGAGTGGCCACCGTGAACCTATGGATTATGAGGCCGATGAGAACCCGCATACACCACCACCAGATGATGAGGTAAACTTTTAAACAATTTGACAACTTGTCATTTGTGAAAACTTTTCGTTTAGTAACTTTTTTTGACATGAAACCTCCTCTGATATCTTCATGTTATAGGGCCTCTGTGTTGATTCCCTTTGTTTTTGCTCACTATGCCCCCTTATTTGCCTGCATTTTACTACACAATGAAAGCTTTACATAGATAGTAATTTGGTGCAACCACGTATCGGTTCATTGATTAATTAGCTTTACGGATTTAAAATTGAGTCTTTTTGAAAATTTACTCTCAAGAATTACATTTTGCGAAGCAATAAGATCTGTTTTTTCATTGATGTCATTGGCGTATTATGGCCAAAGCATAAGGAGCTAATTGTAAAGCAAGCATTGCATTGTTGAGTTGTATAGTACCGTTGATTAATGTGCTATTTGTTTTGGCATTAGCACCTTTTGCTTTAGCAATTGCCATGGACTTTCTTTTTGGTACATTGCTAGTTGTCATAGCTTGGGGAATGAAGTGCCTTCGTTATGATAGTTAAAGGAGACTTTGTTTGGTTCAGTGTTTGGAACTGGTTTTCTTTTTTATTTTTTTGAAAAATTAGAAACTAGTTTCATGCATGTTGATAAACTCATTTCTTAAGTTTTTAAATTATGTTAATTACCAACAAAAAGTTTCTCAATATTGTTGCTTCAATTATGATCTTTTCAAATAATGTTGCTGTGATTCAATTCAAAACTTTATAGTACAGCATGTGCACTAGTTCTTCCAATGAAAAAAAATGTTTTTTCTCTTATTTTTGACAATGCCTATTTTATTTCATTTCATTTCATTTTTAAAGGATGAATATGCAACTTTTGCAAGTGCATGAGTTGTGAAAGGGAATTCAAGAGCATATTGAATCCATTGGTCATTTTTCTTTCTTAGTAATATATTCATACATCTGTATTGTCGAAAGTAATATTTCAAATGGTTTGTTTTTTTCAAAATGCACTTGATAAAAACATGAACAATAAAAGTATAGACACATGCACACATAAACTGATTATGACTAGAATTTTTTACAGCAACCATTTTGATCTTTGGGTAAACCTACATGAACAGTTTAGCTTTATTTCCTCTCTCTCTCTCTCTTCCCCCCCCCTCCCCCAAAAAAAATGCCAAATTTATCCTTTATGCAATACAAAATGTGCTTAGTCAAAAGTCATAAATGCAATGAAGTACATAATTGTCTTACTTGGTATTGTGAAAACTACTGTTGATTAATCAATCTAATATCTCCTGCAGGATTATCCTTCATTTATCTGGATTTTTATTTTATGATATTTTGATCATTCTAGTTTGTTTCCAGAAGAGTCTATGAAGTTCCTCTGATATATACTTTAAGAATGTTGTTTCTACCAATAGGTTTTAAGGATTTGATTGACATTTTTCTAGTTGTCCTTTCACTTCTTATTGTTTTTCCTATTTAAAAAAAGAGTTTATTAGTGCCATATTTTGTCCAGTAGCCCTTTTGAAGCAACACTATTATGAATGAAACTTCCATTTATGAAATATTACTTAATAACTCTTTTTCGAACCGGTTGACATACTAAAATGCTCAAACGGGTTTAGATGTCAACGAAACTTGACACGCACAATATACTAGGCACACATAACTTGAAGGAGAAGATGAACACGAAATCGATTCCCGGTTTTGAATCTAGAGCCTAATTTCCGTTTATGAAAACTTATTACTTAAAAACTCTTTATCGAACTGGATGACACACTAAAATGTTCAAACGGGCTCGGATGTCAACGAAACTTGACATGCACAACATACTAGGCAAACATGATTTGTAGGAGAAGACGAGACTTGAAACCGATTCCCGGTTTTGAATCTAGAGCCTAATTTCTGTTTATGAAAACTTATTACTTAATAACTCTTTTTCAAACCGGTTGATACACTAAAATGCTCAAACGAGTTCAGATGTCAACGAAACTTAACATGCACAACATACTAGGCACACATGATTGGTAGGAGAAGACAAAACTCGAAATTGATTCTCGGTTTTGAATCTAGAACCTAATTTCCGTTTATAAAAACTTATTTTTTACAAACTCTTTTTCGAACCGGATGACACACTAAAATGCTCAAACGACTCGGATGTCAACGAAACTTTACACGCACAACATACTAGGCACACATGACTTATAGAAGAAGACAGAACTCAAAATCAATTTCCGGTTTTGAATCTAGAGCCTTGTTTCCATTTATGAAAAATTATTCTTTACAAACTCTTTTCCGAACCAGATGACACACTAAAATGCTCAAACAGGCTCAGATGTCAACGAAACTTGACATGCACAACATAGTAGGCACACATAACTTGTAGGAGAAGACGGGACTTGAAACCGATTCCTGGTTTTAAATCTAGAGCCTAATTTCCATTTATAAAAACTTATTCTTTACAAACTCTTTTTCGAACCGGTTGACACACTAAAATGCTCAAACGGGTTCGGATGTCAATGAAACTTGACACGCACAACATACTAGGCACACATGACTTGTAGGAGAAGACGAAAATTAAAACTGCTTCCCGGTTTTGAATCTAGAGCCTAATTTCTGTTTATAAAAACTTATTCTTTACAAACTCTTTTCCGAACTGGTTGACACACTAAAATGCTCAAATGGGCTCGAATGTCAACGAAACTTGACACACCCAATATACTAGGTACATGACTTGTAGAAGAAGATGGGACTTGAAATTGTTTCCCAGTTTTGAATCTGGAGCCTAATTTCCATTTATGAAAACTTATTCTTTACAAACTCTTTTTTGAACCAGTTGACACACTAAAATGCTCAAACGGGCTCGAATGTCAACGAAACTTGATGTGCACAACATGCTAGGCACACATGACTTGTAGGAGAAGATAGAACTTGAAACTGATTCCCAATTTTAAATTTAGAGCCTTCTTTCCGTTTATGAAAACTTATTTTTTACAAACTCTTTTTCGAACCGGTTAACACACTAAAATGCTCAAACGGGCTAGAATGTCAACGAAACTTGACACACACAACATACTTGGCACACATGACTTGTAGAAGAAGACGGGACTCGAAACCAATTCCCCGTTTTGAATCTAGAGCTCAATTTTCGTTTATGAAATCTTATTACTTAATAACTCTTTTTCAAACTAGTTGACACATTAAAATGCTCAAACGGGTTCGGATGTCAACGAAACTTGACACGCACAACATACTTGGGACACATGATTTGTAGGAGAAGACAGAACTCAATGAAAACTTCTTCTTTACAAACTCTTTTTGTGTTTATTCGATTATTATTAGATTATAGCACATTGTGTACAATCATTGCCTGCTTTTAATAATATTATCATCATTGTAGAATGTAATTAAAGTTTCTTTTGAGAGTTCTGTAATACCAAGAGTCCAATTGGTGGAGGGACTTCTTATTAGTGTCGATCTGTTGTGTGAAATTGATGGAGTTCCAATGGGCCCTAAATATTGCAAAGTTTTTGTTTTAAAAACGAACAAGCCGAGCGCTCTTTTGGAAACAACATCCCAATGTCTAAGAATAGTTAGAGAAGTTATGGGAAGATATATTGTATGGCGCTCAATTCATGCATATGTTACAATCTTATTTATTTATTTATTCAAATAAATATCAAATGTTTTACATTTTTTGTAAGCTTAAAATTAATTATATTGTAAATGATTTTTTATTTTTTATTTTTTTATTTTTTTTGCAGGTGCAACCCTTTTGAGTACGTGATGATATCTTCGCATATCGATATTGGAGTTTACAATCTTATTTATTTATTTATTTATTGAAAAAGATATCAAATGTTTTACATTTTCTGTAAGCTTGAAAAAAATTATGTTGTAAATGATTTTTTTTTTTTTGCAAACCTTTTGAGTACATGACATCTTCGCATATCGATATTGGAGCTTACTATTGGTATCAAAACAAGCTACACTATATATGTTTTTTTTTTTTTAATTTTATTTCTATTGTCGATACTAAAAATTTGAGTTCTTGAATATCAAAAATTATTAGTATTGTTAGAGGTTGTTTTATATATTTTAGTAAAGAATATTTGGTTGACAATTGCTACAAGATACATATATATTATTCTTGGTATATAATTTTTTGAATGTGAATTTGGATGTGGATGTGGATGTAGATGTGGATGTATTTTAGAAAATATTAATATTTGTATAAGGAATATTTAATAAAATATGATTTTATAAAAATAATTTTATTGCGACAATAATAAACCGTTGCTAATGTAATATTCATTTCCTTATATTTTATTAGCGACGGGTTAACCTGTAGCATATACATATTAGTTTCAATTTTTTGTGACGGTTTCAACTATCGCAAATAAATCTTTTGCGACGGCAAATATCGTCGCTAAAAAGGTTTTTGGCGATGGCAATCAACATCGTTACTAAAAATGACGTTTTTTTTCCCCCTTTTTTGTGTCAAGTTAAACTGTCGCAAAAACTATTGATTAGCCATCACTACAGGGAAGCGACGGTTTGTAACCGTTACAAATACCTTTTGTCATGCCTCCTTCGGCCACCCCCCATTTCCCGTCGCTGCTCCGTCGCAAAAAGTTTTTTGCAATGTTTACGACCGTTGCAAAAGCTCTGATTTTTAGTAGTGTGTGGCTTTTGAAAGATGGTTTTGTTATCAATAAATACCTTTGAAATGTAACATCGGACGAGAAAGCTTTCGACATGTGTACCTCCCTTCAAATATATGTAAAATGACAATTAATTAATTGTAAAATAATGCCTATTTTTTGCATGATAATTAGTGGCTTTACTGATAAATATTTTTATGGCCATTTGTTGCATGAAAATGTAACTAGTATTCTACAAAAGTTGGTTCGAAGAATAACGGTTTTGGTGTCTTCAAAGAATTAATAATTGGTTTGAAGCACAAAATTAATATTTTCATTAATTATGTGTGAACCTAAACATAAAAAATTTGAATAACCACAATATTGGCCAAAAGTTGCTTCAAAAGCCCTTTTGCAATAATTTTGTAAGCTTCGAAGCACTCCATCTTGCATCAACAACAGCTTCGAAGAAACAATAATGGTGGTTGTGAACCTTCAAAGCTTTGTCGAGTATTTCCAAAGATGTAAGTCGTCATTTGTTGGCACCTTGGACCACCTTCGAAGCTTGTTACTAGCAGGGACGGATCCAGGATTATGACTTTGGGGAGCCCAAAGTACGTTTAACCTCTAACAAATAAAATTTGAAGTTCAATACCAATTTCTACTAACATGGAAAAAATCAATAATGTTACGATAAAATATTGAACTATATATTCCTTGTCAACATAGCTGAGTACCAAAAGATGATTATACAATTGAGAATATTTTTTTGCCCATATTCACTTACAAAAAGTAGTAACTATTTCTACATGCATTTATATACTAAAATTAGGCATCTTCAATCGAACTCGACGCTCTTTCATAATATCAAAAGCATGGATGATAGAATCTACATCAAACCCTCGAGCAATGTCTTTTTCAATGTACGTAATAAAGTAACTAGCCAGAAAACCATCTTCTATCCTATTGCGCAATTTAGACTTAATGAGTTTTATAGCTGAAAATGCACGTTCTGATGTAGCAATTGAAACAGGTAAAGTCAACACAAGGCGGATCAATCTACCAATAAGAGGATAACTTGTCGACTTTTTTATTTTTGCCAACATTTGACATAACTCAGAAATGGTTGACAGCTTCTGAAACTCGGGAAGTATGGAAATATCAAGCTTATAGTTTTCCAACTGATATTTCAAATGCAATTTTTCTTGCTCGGAGAAATCCATGGGATAAAATTTATTTGCAAGTTTGCAAATATCCTCAATTTTGAATGATCTATAACCATCCCTAGGATCCAAAACTGAGCTAAGAACAAGCAATTCCATTACATCTTTCTTAAACCCATTGTTTAATTCTTGTAACTGAGAATCAACTGTAACCATAAAAATATCAACTCAAAAATGATATTCCATGGTGAGTTGATCTCTTTCAGAATGAGACGAACCTCGGCCTTCTTTATAAGGACAACTCATATCAGGAATCTGTATACCATAATCATTAGAAAATAATTTATTTTTCTCCAACAATGGAACCCATCAATCTTCTCTAAATTTTTAAATAAGTATCTTCGTTGTAGACACCAAATGCATTGCATTTAATATATCTTGAGATTTACTTGCAAAGCTTGGCAAAGATCATCAGTAATCTCCATGATATCTCTCATAAGATGTAAGATGAAGACAAACTCAAAAGATGTAATGGAATCACAAACTCCATCTGCCTCAGCTCATTGACTCGATTTGCTTCTATCATTAATTATGTTTCTTAGGACTGCACAAGTAGCACTGAACATGTTTATCAAACTACAAATTGAGGGGGCTACTCTATATAATTTTGAAATTATCTAAAAAAAATTTGGGGGTGCGAACTCCTATAATTTTAAATTATTTTAAAATTTCTAGAATAATATATGATATTTTTCAAATTTTTGGGGGTGTGGCCGCCTCCCTCCGCCCCCCGCCCCCCGCCCCCGCCCCCCCTCCAGATCCATCCTTGGTTACTAGTCCATAATAGCTAGCATGTGTAACAGCTTGTTAAGGTGAATCATGTTTGGATATTGGTTTTGCCTTGAAAATATGAGGTTTTGAATGATTCTAAGTGCAAGCAACATCAACCTACTTCAAAAGGTTCCAAGTTTTTTAGGTGTTTGAAGTACGAGTAAAATAAAATAGTTTAATTTCCTTCAACAAATTGATGCCGATTTGAAGTACATATATAATATTATTTCAATGCATATATATAATTTGAGACATCTTGTCATAATTTCATGCTCATTCGAAGCACTTTATTGGTGCTATTATATCATTCGAAACATTTTTTTGATATTATTTGAGGCACTTTATTATTTAGATTAGTCATGTGCTTGGTTCAACTCTTCAAAAATTCAAGTAAACATCATTTTTAATGGGGGTAATGTTGGCATTATAAATCTGTAATTTTATTATTATTTATTATTTTTATAATTGCAGGACATGTGACACCCTCCTACTCATTTGGAGGTTATAAGAAGCTATGAAATGTGGAAAGATGATGGAGAATAAAGTGGAGAACATGGAGCATGAAGTAAAGGTTGAAGGAAGTTATAGAAGATCATGGAGTATGAAATGGAGGAGGTGAAAGAGTGGATAGTTTTAGGTAATTTTTTCCTACAAATGTTTGCCTAGAAATAGTCATTTATGACTACATTGTAAGGGGCTAGAACTCAAATAAAAAACAATTGATTTTTATTTTTTTATCATTTATATTTCCTGCATTTTATTTTACACACTTCCTTTTCGAAGCATTTATTTTCAGCACTTCCTTTTTCAAAGCATAGAAGTAGAGGTAAGTAATTGTTACTTTGATTGTTCATTCAATCATCTTTCTCCGCCCCCTTCCTTCTTCTGTTAATTTTTCTTTTCACTACACTTGACAATTTTGAAATCCTCTTCATTGAGGCAAAAGAACTGTCAACACAATCGCTTGGTAATTGCTTGAATTTAATCTGTAAGGATTTTTAAATTCTTACTAACAGGCTCACATTTGTAATATTTTTCTTCGTAAGAAAAATAAGCCAAGAGAGTCCATGAGAGGCTCCATTGCTAACAAGCTCCAAAGAACACATCTCAAACACTCATTCCCCTCTCCCCTCCACTCATCACTTGCTCATCGCCACCACTTCCATCCTCATCCTCTTCACATCAAACATACCACTTCTCTCAGACATTTTATCAAAATGTCTTTACCATTTTGTGAAAATCCCTTTCAAATTAGTCATTTCAAAGTGTGCCAGTTACAATATCCCATTATTCAAATGAAAGTTAGAAAATTAAAATTTCAATTATAGAAGACAATTAGAGCCACTACTGCTACTGCTACAACTGAGGGTAGGTGATATCCAGACTTTCTGAATCCATTTGATAAATTTAATCTGAAATTTACATCGTGTTTGGTTGAAAGATTTAAGAAAGGATTTGAAAAGGGAAAGGAAAAGAAAAAAGGTAAGTGAAATATAAATAAATATACTTGTATTTCACCTAATTGCATACATTTTTTCCTTGTCCCTTTTCAAATCTCCTCCCAAATCTCTTGACCAAACACAGCGTTAAGGGTTTGAAATTGAGAGTAAAGGGATGAGATTGTCTTGGCTTTTTCAATTTGAACCGTCTTGTTAAATTCTTCATTTGAATGTTCTTTTTCATGAATCTTTCAAGCAAACCATTAATATAAAAAAATTATGACATTTACACAGAAATCCTAATTTATAAACTTATATTTCATTACTAATTAAGATTCTTTGAACCTTTAAGTCCCATTAAATTTTTAATAGTCGGAATTATCCTTCAAATAATGATTGTTCATCATTTATGATTATCTATAAAGGAACATGATGATTTGATATTTATTTTGATTTTCAAAACTTTCAAATTGAAATAACTACAAAAATTATGTGCAATGTTTTTTTTTTTTTTCAAAAAATTGAAAAAACTGAATTATTTTTTTCGTGCAAAACTAAAAATTTTGTGTCTAAGGGAGCATAATAATGAAACATTGATTTGCAAAACTGGGAAAAAAAAACTTTAAAAATGAAAAAATTGATAATGTTCGCGATTTTATTGGATAATTGAATCAAACCAATAAATAGAAGGGCATAAACGTTTAACCTCATACTCTATTTTTTTTATTAGTTAGTGAAACAATTATTTGAAACATTGTTATGAAAAATTGATAATGTTTTTACTTTTAAAAATTAAGAAAAACTGATAATATTCTCAATTTTACTAAACAAGACTTATTGATTTAAAAAATCTTAGATAGGATATGAGCTACCATAACATTTGTAAATAGGACTTTTGGGTAATTAACTCAAAAATATTGGATTAGATTAATCATCCTAAATACATGGTGTTAATTTAAAAAAATGTAAATTAAACCAATTTAGACTAAAGTATAGGATTTAGTTTGATTTTCTAAATATGCGATTGTATCTTGATTTTTAAATAGGTCAACCGTACTTTATGATTTAATCCCTAGTTTTACAATTGTAAATTTGGTTTTGAAATGAACCTAACTATTTAGGTTTCTATATATGTAATTTGTTATCTAATCATTTTGCTAGTGTGTTTTGATTTAATTCTAAGATTTTTATGATTGTTATTCTAAATTTCATTAAAATGTAGGTAACAATTTGATTCTTAACTTACTCCCAATCCAATTAATTTGACGTTCTCATATGAATAAATTTTTAAAAAATAAATAATTTCAACCAAGAATGTAATTTGTTTGGTTTAGTTTTTGAAATAAGAATTGAGTTTTGAGTTGTGTTTTGAAAGATAAGTTTTTGAAATGAGTTTTGAAAAGAGAAAACTTGTTTGTTATGAGTTTTGAGTTATATTTTAAAATTGTTTTGGGTTTATTTTTTTTAAATATTTAAAAATTTTCTTAATTTTATTTTTTTAGGATAAATATTTTTCATTGTAAATATTTATTTATTTTTTTAATGTGTGCTATATTTACTACAATTGTTTTTCATTTCTTCACAATTTTTGTATTGGTTAAGTATAATTTTAATTAGTTAATACAAATCTAAAATATAACAAATTATTTTGCCAATACTTAAAGCCAACTTAAAATTCAACATTGGTGTATCGAATTTAAATCCCAGTGGTTATGACCATTTGGACATTGAAAAAATATCGAATGTAATTCGTTTTCGTTCGTGGCATCCACTTTCGCATGAACCCAGCCCCACTAGCACAAAACATTTTAAATATTTGAAAAAAATATTTTTTTATTTTTTAAAAATATTTTTATATTTTTTTAAATTTTAAAAATATTTTTATATTTTTTTAAATTTTAAAAAATTTGGAATTGTCCATATATATCTAAATCATAACAAATTATTTGGCTAATACTTAAAAAATATATATAGATTTTTTTTCAAAAAAAAAAATGTAAAGAACAAAATAAAAAATTGATTTTTTTTTTTAATTTTGAAAAAAGTTTTGAAAACTTGTTTAGTTATGAGTTTTATTGAAAAGAGTTTCGAAAATTTTATTTGGTTATGAGTTTTGAAATTTTTTGATTCAAATCATAATTTGAAAATCAAACCAAATGCTACCAAAGTTTTTTATTTTTATTTTTTATTGCACCATGAATGTAAGTTGTATAGTCAAAAAGTCTAACAATACCAAATATATATATATATTGGGGAAATTATGAAGTAGTTAGAAGAGCAAAAAATAATTACAAAATGGTGGAAAAGTTTATAATTTTAATTATTAAAGTTAATAAATTTTATCATTGATTTAAAATTTATTTTGAAAATATGGGCAGAATTGTAATTTTCACAATATATATATATATATTTACACAATCTGTAACGCCCTCAAAATAATACATAAAACCCATTACTTTAGACATGCATTGATATAAGAGAAATCAACCAATTTCATTCATCAGAGTAGTTCTTATAAAAATATTACATGTTAACAACAAAAGCAAATGCCCTACGGGCTTACAGCTTTCCAAGTTAACACTTGGTTACAGAGAAGAAGAGTACTAGCTCTATACAAAAGAAGCCCTTGGCTTGATATACATGTAATACAAACAAAATACACAAAAAGAGTCTTCAACTCTCATCATCATACAAGCTATGTCCTTGGAGGTGGCATGCTACCTGTACCTGAAAATGATGTCCCATAAATTGTGAGCCAACGCCCAGTAGAGATATGCTAAACACAGTATGAGCAATAACTAAGACATTAGCTATTGATAAATGTTCGGTTACCATAAACCAATTCGTAACACATTTTTGTTACATGACCACAATGTTCATATCTCATTTCAGTTTCTATTCCTCATCATTTTCTCAATTTACATCAACGACTCAGAACTTGACCAACCACTTATAAGAGACAGTGACTCATGTTAAATGCTTCCCGTTTTACAATGGATAAACATACTAGTTGTATCAACATCTCAATAGATAAGCATACAAGCTGTATCCACATTTCAACAGATAAGCATACTAGCTATATCAACACTTCCAAAGATAAGCATATGAGTTGTATCAACACTTCCATAGATAAGCATATTAAATATATCAACACATTAACTGACAAGCATATGAGCTGTATCAGTAGAGTCCATCCCCTATCTCGTCCCAATCAACATCTGGTTTAGAGGTCCATCCCCTATCTTCCCCTAAACCGTGGAGTAAATCCCCTATCTCCTCCCACACACACAATGTATATACATATAAGTCATATACACAATCAATCAATACATAACGTTAATGTATTCTATCAACCGTCATACTCCTATGACATAACCAATCGATTAGTTTTAGTTTGCCTAATCATTATGCATTGTCTACAACAATCAAAACTACCCTCCACCGGTAGCCCAAGCAGTTATTTCTAAACAGATAATAAAAGCTCCAACAGATAAAATATCAATGCTTTCAGAAGTGAGCGATTAATAAATCAAACTCCACCGTTTCACAATACAATGAATCAATTTCATTATTCCCGACTTAATTCCAAATACCAACACATTACCCAGATCAATTATACAACAAGTTAGGGTTTTCTACCCCTTTTTTCAATATTAACTCAATGGTCCAAATATCAACAACCAACAACGATATCATCATTTTGACACCAAAATACACGTTTTTAGAATCAAAATAACAAAACCCCCTTTTTCCATTTTGAAACCCTAAGTCCAAAAATTTCTCAACTTTAACACTTTATCAAAACAACCAAAAATCTATGTCAAAGACCATAAGAGTGAGTAGGAATCCCTACCTCAAAAGTTGATACCCAATGAAGAAGAAAATGAAAACGAAAATGCTCCAAATCACAAGTTTCCTGGATGAAAAGATAGCCCTCGACGATCAACAACTTTTTTGTAAAGGCCAAAGGTGAGCAAACAACTCCTACTAGATCAATACCTAGAGAGAAGGCAATGTTCTAGAAAGAGAGGCTCAACAATGGAGTTTTTTGGAAAAGTAAGAGAGAGAAGAGATGTGAAAAGGTGATTTTAAAAAGTCAAAACACGGAGTCTTAAACCAGTCGCCCTGCTCGAGCGTGGAAACCCCCGCTCGAGCGTCACTCACAGACCCCCGCTCGAGCGTCCAATACGCCGCTCGAGTGGCGAATATGCACTTCTAGAACTTTTGCAGAACCAGGTCCCCGCTTGAGCGTTCAACTCCCTGCTCGAGCATTCAACTCCCCACTCGAGCATAACACACAAACTCCTGCTCGAGCGTCCAAAACACCGCTCGAGCGTACAACACTACAGAGGAGATACTGGATGGTTGATTTTTCTGCTCGAGCATCAAAACCCCCGCTCGAGCGGACAAGCTACAACAAAGGCCCCGCTCGAGCGCCAAAAGCTCCGCTCGAGCGTACAGCCAAAATCTGG
Source organism: Camellia oleifera (assembly GCA_022316695.1). Taxonomy (NCBI): domain Eukaryota; kingdom Viridiplantae; phylum Streptophyta; class Magnoliopsida; order Ericales; family Theaceae; genus Camellia; species Camellia oleifera. Next base: position 35,139,558 of record CM039307.1, on the reverse strand, counting down.
GCATCTAGTTTTGGTTCCTAAGCTCAAGCAACCTGTTTCAAACCTGCCCAACACAACCCAAGACTCATAGAGGGTTCAAACAAGATATACACAACTACCAACTCCATGGAACCTAAGTTTCGGATACAATAATTAAAGAAAAGGAAAATCGGGATTGCTATAACCTTTCCTCCTTAAAGAATTTCGTCCCCGAAATTAAACACAAGTTTTTCAAAAACAAGTTTTCTCAATTTCCAACAATATTACAACATAATATTAAACATTCCGACCCATTATCGGCCCATCCCAACTCTTTTCAAGAGGCATTTCACATTATACAAAATGATCTGCATTATCAACATGCATTCTTTGAAATTTACTAATTTCAACTCATTTTCCACAATTCCATACCACATGCAACATTAATATCATGCTTGCAATCCCACAATTTATTTAACATACACAATGTTAGAACAACTTCCATTAACCAAAATATTTACAATGTTTTACAACTTAAGACATATACAATACTCTTAAAGTTCAATATTATTACAAAATTTATCACATGATTACACATCAACAAACATGTCCGGATATTTTTCACGGACTTCCAACTCATGTTCCCAAGTGGCTTCCTCCACTCCGTGATGCTTTCACAAAACCTTTACCAAGGGAATGGTCCCGCCTATCCAAGACCCGAACCAGTCTCTCCTCATACGAGGCATCCTCATCTACCTCTAAGTCGGTCCAATCCAATACATATGATGGATCCGGCTCATACTTCCGAAGCATACTCACATGAAACACGTTATGAACTCTGGACAACTGTGGCAGCAAAGCCAAATGATAGGCAACCTCGCCAATCCTCTCAAGGATCTCAAAAGGACCAATAAACCGAGGAGATAACTTCTCACTCTTCCCAAACCTGATCAGACCTCGCCTAGGTGATATCTTCAGAAAGACGTGATCACCTACCTCAAACGCCAAAGGTCTCCTCCTACGGTCGGCATAACATTTCTGACGACTCTGGGCTATAACAAGCCTCCTACGGATAAGCTCAACTTTCTCCGTCGTCTCCCTAACCAACTCCGGACCCAACAAAGGTGCGTCATCCACCTCAGCCTAACAAACTGGAGACCTACACGGTCGGCCATACAAGGCCTCAAACAGTGCCATACTGATGCTAGACTGAAAACTGTTGTTGTAGGCAAACTCTACCAAGGGCAAGTGCTTCTCCCATGTCCCACTAAAGTCGAGGACACAACCTCGAAGCATATCCTCAAGGATCTGAATAGTACGCTCAGACTGCCCGTTAGTCTAAGGATGGTAAGCCGTACTAAAGGTCAACTTAGTGCCTAAGGCACTCTGCAAACTCTGCCACAACCTAGCAGTAAAACGAGGATCTCTATCTGAGACGATCATCACTGGGACCTCGTGCAATCTCACTATGTCCCGAATATACAAGTCGGCGAGATGATCTACCGAATCTCTCACGTACATGGGAATAAAGTGCGCCGACTTAGTCAACCGGTCCACCACCACCCAAATAACGTCACTACCCCGCTGAGTCCTCGAAAGACCTACAACGAAGTCCATAGTGACGTGCTCTCACTTCCACTCGGCAATAGGTAAGGGTTGCAACAAACCCGCTGGCCTCTGATGCTCAGCCTTCACTTGCTGACAAGTAAGGCACTTAGACACGAAAACAGCCACATCTCTCTTTATATCCCGCCACCAGAATTGGCGACCCAAATCTCGATACATCTTAGTGCCTCCCGGGTGCACCGCAAGGCGTGAATGGTGAAACTCTCGGAGTACTTCCTCTCGGCAAGACTCCGGCACAAACAAACGGTCTCGGTATCTCATACTCTGATCGGGAGACACCGTCAAACCCTTCTCAACCTTCCCACTAGAGATCTTCTCTCGGAGGGATTCTACCTCAAGGTCACCTCTCTGTGCCTCTAACACTCGAGTCATGAGTGTAGGCTGCGCAACAACAGAAAACAAGGCCGCCGCCTCAACGGATTCGCCTAGAAGCAGATTAAACTCACCAAGTACACCCAACATCTCCCACTCTCGGATGGCTATACAAGCTACATCACTAATAGATTTCCTACTAAGGGCATCGGCCACAACATTGGCCTTTCCCGGGTGATAGTGCAACTCAAAATCATAGTCCTCAATGAACTCCATCCACCTTCTCTGCCTCAAATTCAAGTCTCTCTGTGTGAACAGATACTTCAAACTTTTATGATCCGAGAACACCTCAAACTTCTCACCATATAGGTAATGCCTCCAGATTTTCAAGGCAAAGATCACTGTTGCAAGCTCTAGGTCATGTGTAGAGTAGTTCTTCTCGTGTGTTTTCAACTGACGTGAACCATATGCTACCACTTTCCCCTCTTGCATTAATACACAACCCAAACCCTCTCGTGAGGCATCACAATAAACCACATAACCCAACCCTCTCTCCGGAATAATCAAGACCGGAGCGGTGGTCAATCTAACTTTCAGCTCTTGAAACGACTTTTCACAAGTCTCACTCCATATGAATTTGACTCCCTTCCGAGTCAGTCTAGTCAACGGTGAAGCTAACCTGGAGAAATCCTTCACAAACCGGCGGTAATACCCAGCTAACTCCAGGAAACTACGGATCTCAAATACACTCTTTGGCTGTGCCCAATCCTGCACTGCCTCAATCTTGGATGTATCAACAAACACTCCTTCCCCGGATACTACATGGCCTAAGAATTTGACTTCTTCTAGCCAAAACTCACACTTCCCGAACTTGGCATACAGCTTATGGGCTCTAAGCAACTCAAGCACCACTCTCAAGTGTTTCTCGTGCTCCTCCTCAGTAGGTGAATAGATAAGAATGTCATCCACGAAGACGACTACATAACGATCTAAGAATTCCCGGAAGATCCGGTTCATCAAATCCATAAAGACTGCCGGTGCATTGGTAAGCCCAAATGGCATCACCAGAAACTCATAATGGCCATACCGCATACGGAATGCTGTCTTTGGAATATCCTCCTCCCTGACTCTCAACTGGTGGTAACCCGATCTCAAATCTATCTTAAAGAAACAACGGGAACCCTTCAACTGGTCAAATAGATCATCTATACGGGGCATAGGGTACTTATTCTTGACCGTAGCTCGATTTAACTTCTGGTAATCGATACACAATCTCAAGGCACCATCTTTCTTTTTAGCAAAAAGGGCCGGTGCTCCCCACTGCGAAACACTAGGGCGAACAAATCCCTTATCTAACAATTCTTGGAGCTAAATCTTCAACTCACTCAACTCGGCTGGGGCAAAACGATAAGGTGCCATAGAAATCGGCGCCGTGTTGGGCACTAAATCAATGGAGAATTCAATCTCACGGTGAGGTGGCAGACCAACGAGATCCTCGGGAAAAACATCCGAATACTCACAAACCACCCTCGGCAATACAATCTGGGTCTCGTTACACTCACCACTCAAAAATCTAGCAAGTAGACCACTAAGCTCATTCCGCCCTCGCGGATCATACACCGGTGGCAACACACTACCAACCCGATCCCCCAAGAAATGAAAACACTCCCTGCTCAAGGTACAAACGGTAACCCTCTGGCGGTAGCAATCGATAATTGCCCGGTATGACGATAGCCAGTCCATACCCAAAATAACATCAAAACCTTTCATTGGCATAACAACAAAGAGAAAATGAAGCCTACGATCGGCGACCTCTATATCACAACCTCTACATCCGTGTTTCAAAATCAATTCGCCCCAAACAGGCGATACAACACATATAAGAGATGCTAATAGTGCTAACTCTAACTCCAACACAGATGCAAATGCAGCAGACACAAAATAATGAGATGCACCCATATCAATCAACACACTAGCAATCGAGTTGCAAAACAGTAGGTACCTCTCACTACTGATGGAGCCGGTACTAAGTCCTGCGCGGTAACAGCATACACGCGCCCTGTAGGCCCCTGATCCACATGCTCACCTCTAGAAGCATAAGACTGCTGCACAGACTGGGATGACAAAGCTCCAGAATTGGCCCTCGAGGCCTGCACAGACTGAACTGGCTGATAACTCTACGTCTGCCTAGAACCAGACGCTCCCGAAGTGGCACTCAACTGTGGGCAAAACCTCTTCAGGTGCCCAGGTTGTCCACACTGATAACAAGACATAGGTTGGCCCCTGCCCTGACTCTGGCCCTGAGGTCTAACTGAAGAAGAAGCAGCTCGCTGACTCCCTCCCTTCTGTGGGCAAACCGAAGACTTGTGACCCAACTGGCCACACGTATAACAAGTCAAGCCTCCCTGACTACCTCTTCTGGAGCCTGCACTTGGTACTGGAAAGGTCGATCTAGCCAAACTGCCCTGAGACTGCTGAGGGTTAAAACCCCTCTGTCTCCTACCATCACTTTGGCCATCTTGGCTCCTCTTGGAGCCTCTATGCTTCTCATCATCCTCCTCCTGCATCATAAGCTCCATATGAGCTGCAGCATCCAGCAAACGTCTATACTCCCGGATAAACAACCCTCCAACCTTCAGCTTGAGTCCACACCTCAGCTTCCGCTCAAACTCAAAGCAACGGCATTCCTCGGATGCCACAAGTTCGGGTGCAAATCTAAACAGACTAGTAAAAGTAGCTTCAAACTCAGCCACTGTCATGCCCTGCTGTTTAAACTGGCAAAACTATTCTCTCAACTTCTCCTTAGCAGCTGACAACAAGAACTTCTCTTGGAAGGCATCTACAAAAGCCCCCCATACACCACCAATGCGTCCCTTCTCGTACTTCCACCATTGACCCGTATCTCCCTTCAATTGGAAGAATGCCAAGGTCACCTTTAGAGCCCCATCCTCGATGCCAAGCATCTCGAATGTCTTCTCCATCTGTTCTAACCACTCATTAGCCTTAAGTGGCTCTTTCGGATCTCCAACAAATTCGTCCGGGTTAGACCGGAAAAATTCCCTCTTCAAGAAAGAGGGCCCTGCCTCTGCAACTTGATGCTCAGCTCTGAGAATACCCAAAGCTCCCGCTATCTCTCGGGCCAAGGCACCCATAGCCCGCTGACCCACTGACTCGGCCACATTGGCCTGACCAACTCCCTCCTGCATTGCCGGAACGTCGTCCAGTAACGGCACCTCCTGCCTCCTAGGCCTACCACGCCTACCACCTCGTCCTGACATCCTATTAAAGGTAACAAAGACGTTAGCACATTCGTAAACGTGCTGAAACTAAACACCCGCGTCTTAATGCATGGACAACTATAATTCACTCCACGTAAGCACATAAACACATAAGCACTTACGAATTTCATTCCCGGATAATAACAGTCCCAAGGCGTTGCTAGAGTTCCGGTTAAAAACAGCATTGATCAAGTGCTTTTCCAACAAGACTCACAGAAACCCAAGGATCTAATCGATATCCCAGAAATCAAATCCCATATCCAAATAGTCACATAAACATGCTATCACATAAACACATTATATTACACTTAAGTCTCTAACAAGCGAGACAAACCCATTGTGATACTAATCACTTCCCACGTACCCAAAGTATTCGAACTCGGTACACTCTGATACTAAGTTGTAATACCCTCAAAATAATACATAAAACCCATTACTTTAGACATGCATTGATATAAGAGAAATCAACCAATTTCATTCATTAGAGTAGTTCTCACAAAAATATTACATGTTAACAACAAAAGCAAATGCCCTACGGGCTTACAGCTTTCCAAGTTAACACTTGGTTACACAGAAGAAGAGTACTAGCTCTATACAAAAGAAGCCCTTGGCTTGATATACATGTAATACAAACAAAATATACAAAAAGAGTCTTCAACTCTCATCATTATACAAGCTATGTCCTTGGAGGTGGCATGCTACCTGTACTTGAAAATGATGTCCCATAAAGGGTGAGCCAATGCCAAGTAGAGATATGCTAAACACAGTATGAGCAATAACCAAGACATTAGCTATTGATAAATGTTCGGTTACCATAAACCAATTCGTAATACATTTTCGTTACATGACCACAATGTTCATATCTCATTTCAGTTTCCATTCCTCATCATTTTCTCAATTTACATCAACGGCTCAGAACCTGGCCAACCACTTGTAAGAGACAGTGACTCATGTTTAACGCTTCATGTTTTACAATGGATAAACATACTAGTAGTATCAACATCTCAACAGATAAGCATACAAGCTGTATCCACATTTCAACAGATAAGCATACTAGATATATCAACACTTCCAAAGATAAGCATATGAGCTATATCAACACTTCTATAGATAGGCATATTAGCTATATCAACACATTAACTGACAAGCATATGAGCTGTATCAGTGGAGTCCATCCCCTAACTCCTCCCAATCAACATCCGGTTTAGAGGTCCATCCCCTATCTTTCCCTAAACCGTGAAGTACATCCCCTATCTCCTCCCACACATACAATGTATATACATATAAGTCATATACACAATCAATCAATACATAACGTTAATGTATTCTATCAACCGTCATACTCTATGACATAACCAATCGATTAGTTTTAGTTTGCCTAATCATCATGCATTGTCTACAACAATCAAAACTACCCTCTACCAGTAGCCCAAGCAGTTATTTCTAAACAGATAATAAAAGCTCCAACAGATAAAATATCAATGCTTTGAAAAGTGAGCGATTAATAAATCAAACTCCACCGTTTCACAATACAATGAATCAATTCCATTATTCCCTACTTAATTCCAAATACAAACACATTACCCAGATTAATTATACCAATTAATCTATACAACAAGTTAGGGTTTTCTATCCCTTTTTCCAATATTAACTCAATGGTCTAAATATCAACAACCAACAACGATATCATCATTTTGACACCAAAATACACGTTTTTAGAATCAAAATAGCAAAACCCCCTTTTTCCATTTTGAAACCCTAAGTCCAAAAATTTCTCAACTTCAACACTTTATCAAAACAATCAAAAATCTATGTCAAAGACCATAAGAGTGAGTAGGAATCCCTACCTCAAAAGTTGACACCCAATGAAGAAGAAGATGAAAACGAAAATGCTCCAAATCAAAAGTTTCCCGGATCAAAAGATAGCCCTCGACGATCAACAACTTTTTTGTAAAGGCCAAAGGTGAGCAAACAATTCCTACTAGATCAATACCTAGAGAGAAGGCAAGGTTCTAGAGAGAGAGGCTCAACAACGGAGTTTTTTGAAAAAGTAAGAGAGAGAAGAGATGTGAAAAAGTGATTTTAAAAAGTCAAAACACGGAGTCTTAAACCAGTCGCCCCGCTCGAGCGTGGAAACCCCCGCTCGAGCGTCACTCACAGACCCCTGCTCGAGCGTCCAATACGCCGCTCGAGCGGCGAATATGCACTTCTAGAACTTTTGCAGAACTAGGTCCTCGCTCGAGCGTTCAACTCCCCGCTCGAGCGTAACATACAAACGCCCGCTCGAGCGTCCAAAACACCGCTTGAGCGTACAACACTACAGAGGAGATACTAGATGGTTGATTTTTCTGCTCGAGCGTCAAAACCCCCGCTCGAGCGGACAAGCTATAACAAAGGCCCCGCTTGAGCGCCAAAAGCTCCGCTCGAGCGTACAGGCCAAAATCTGGGCATTTAGTTTTGGTTCCTAAGCTCAACCAACCTATTTCAAACCTGTCCAACACAACCCAAGACTCAAATACAAAGAGTAGAGGGTTCAAACAAGATGTACACAACTACCAACTCCATGGAACCTAAGTTTCAGATATAATAATTAAAGAAAAGAAAAATCGGGATTGCTATACAATCCAACATAAATATGAGATAAATAAAATATAAAACAAAAAAAGATAGAATTAACATAAGAGTGAGCGTGTGTGAGATTTTTTTTAATGAGTAATACTAGAGGTTGTACATTATATTTACAAATTCATTCACAATGATGTGACATAAGAGTTGGGTCCACTATCATTAAGGGCATGTTTGATTGGATGGATTAGAGTATGGGATTGAGATTATTAATCTATGGGCTCAATTATCCTATATTTGTTTTAACATTTGGGTTTAGGATCATTAATCCAATGGATAATTAATCCAACAAATTTGTAGGATTATTAGTAATAGGGTAGAGGTGGGATTATTAATCCAATCCTATTAATCTAATTGGATAGTGAATATCACACTAATGTAATAGAATTTAATATCTCACTATTAATCTTATAAATCAAACGTGGCCTAAATGTATAAACAAATCAAAATTTGACAAATATTCTGTTATATTATTGTGGGTAGAATTCTAAGTACTTCTGAAATTTTCAAACATTTTCATTTTTTCAACGTCTGTCCCATAATATTTTTTTTTTATTGTCCATAATAGCACTCATTTTTTTATAAGAGGAAATTACGAGAAACAAAAAAAAAAGAGGGGAAACAAGGAAAATTAAGACGTATTTTGAGAAATAGATTAAAAGTTGATTTTTTATTTTTTTAATTAATTTTACAAAATATATAATAAAGAAAGAATAT